>CATQJL010000316.1:42103416-42591028 GCA_958299035.1 Cylicocyclus nassatus | reverse complement strand
AAGCAGTGGTATCAACGCAGAGTACTAGAAATCTTAACAGACTAAGCTAGAAGTCCGTTTCAAACATCGTTAGATAGAGCTTGAAAAGAACTTTTTGCGTATTGAATCTGTTCCAAAGAAAGAAGTTTGGTGTATAGAAGATTTGCTGAAAAAAAATCTCCTAGGAAAACGCTTATTAACGTTGCATCAACCTAATATATATTACATATGCCAACAGCGGTCCCGAAAGTTTTGCTTGGAGGTGGGAGGAGAGGCGACAAAATTTGTCGATAATGAGCATGGAGTTGATAGCCCTCCCGTCTTAAATAATTCAAATTGTAGAATTCTTTGTAATTCTCTCTAGCAAATCATTGACCAGTAAAAATGTAATCTCCTTTGCTCGCTTTTCCACAAGACAATCTTCAGCCTGCCCTTGCTAACAGTGTCGGACCCCCCTCATTGTTAGCGCCATGAAACCCTCGCAAAATCTCCTACCTCGCATAATGAAGACTAGTCGATAATCCGTTTTGTATCGCAAATCTAAGTTGAAGTCAGCATATAATACAGTGCTGACTAAAAAGTTTGCAGCCACTGAAAAATAGCTATATTTTCTTTTTTATTTTACTCAAACCAAATGATAATATCATGTGGTTAGTGGTCATGTGGTCAAATCAGGCGTACCCAGGATTTCGGCTCGGGGAGGGGGGGGGGGGGGTGGCGACAAAAATGCGTGGCTGACGCCACGCTTCCGAAAAAAATTTTTTTACAAGTCTAATTTGTATTTTTTAAAATTTTCAAAAATTATTTTAATTATTTACAAGTAACGACAAGTCCTTTACACATTTTTATAACACACTAGCTGGCTTACCCGGCTCCGCCGTATCCGGACCAAACTTGGCACACATACACTTCGGGCCCCGGCGGGTGTCACAGTCCACTTTTCGCGTTATCGATCGATGTCAATTTTACCGATTTTTATCGATTTTTTTGCAGAGTTCACCTACAGGGCTAGGAGTTGGCACAGGGGGGGAAGTAAGCATGGGATTCCGAATACAATATTAGTTTTCAGAATTACCGATTACTTTTATTGATTTTATCGATTTTTTGTAAATTTTGACATGCGAGGCTGGGATTTTGCACGGGGGGTAATCGAGCATGCTGATTACGAACACAATATTAGTTTTCAGGATCGTCCATTACTTTTATCGATTTTATCGATTTTTTTGTAAAGTCTGACCTGCGGGGCTGGGAGTTGGCACAGGGGGGCGTAATCTGCATGCTCGATTACCCCCCTGTGCAAACTCCCAGCCCCGCAGGTCAGACTTTACAAAAAAATCGATAAAATCGATAAAAGTAATGGACGATCCTGAAAACTAATATTGTGTTCGTAATCAGCATGCTCGATTACCCCCCGAGCCGAAATCCTGGGTACGCCTGATTTGACCACATGACCACTAACCACATGATATTATCATTTGGTTTGAGTAAAATAAAAAAGAAAATATAGCTATTTTTCAGTGGCTGCAAACTTTTTAGTCAGCACTGTATTATATGCTGACTTCAACTTAGATTTGCGATACAAAACGGATTATCGACTAGTCAGGGCTCGGCACGAGCTGGCACCAGGGAAATTTCAAAACGAAGTCCCGTATGATATTGAAAATTTCGTACGAAGTCCCTTTTGACCTGTTTTGAAAATCCGTCATCATTTTTATATATGTAAAAAATGTAGCGGTGTTTTCATGCATTTCTGATTTCATGAAAGAACTTTTCACAGCTTTCTGAGCTTTTTAAGTGGTCGAATCACATCTTGAGAAGCAGAAAAAGCCGATTTTTTAACTGCGGAGCGGACCGAGTGGTTTTCAAATTGCTATAAAACGCTGAAAAGAGAACATTATGAAACTGTTTCTTCTCCGTATGTAATCTTTTACAGTGTAGATACATTTTATGTAAAAAAGTATGAAAACTTATGTGAGCAAAGTGTCGGTGCCAGCTCAGCTGGCACCCAGCTGGCACGGTGCCAGCTAATTCAGAAAAAAGTTGGGCACAGCTTTCATTCACATAAGTTTTCACAAATTTTTGGCCCATAGTTCCGGTCCACCAACGCGCATGCACACACCAAATTTGGTGTCATACTATTGCGTTTTGGCTGAAAACAACGCCTTTGTTTGTTGATGGACAGCTTTTCAATGGCATGCCGGTGGCATGCCGGCGGCATTTTTGCGGCAGTTCTCCGCCTCGGCCCCTGTAGAAACGATAACCCCTTTGCTTTCCGCCCTAAAAACGATATCCAGCTTGACCCGGTGCCAGCTGTGCTGAGCCCTGAGCCTAGTATCTTGAATCTTCAGAATTCGCTCAAACTTTGTCTACAAGGGTTGATTGACATGCTTATTATGGATATGATACGAATATCATGTTATCACTATTATCAGATTACCCAGCTACGACCCTCTCCCCTTTTGACTCCTCAATACGACCCCCCCCCCCCCCCCCCCAGGTATGGCGTGCCACACCCCACGCTTGACACTGGTTATGACCGTTCGTCGGAACGAAAGGTGAGTGCAGAATTCAAGTAAAGTTGATTGTTACAACTTTTCCAGTTCTCAGATAAAGCAATTTAAGTATCAGCATGTTAGACAAGATGTGTCCATTGCATAAACTGCTCTGATGCGTGACACTGGACCATTCAAGCAAATTTGGGCAATTTTGCTTCAGTTTTGCGTTCAATTTTTTGACCTGAAAAACGACCATAACTCGACGTCCAGAGGCGCTTGGCAGAATTGGAAAGCAGATTGGGAATCACCGCTTGATGCTTTTCAAAGCAGTATGGGTCTCATCTGGAAAGGCCACTTCGACTAGACACTCTTCCCTTGTCAGTTAAGTGTGATTGTATTTCAAAATTGTAGTTGCTCAACACTTTTATCCATGTCAAACAAGCTCTCTACTACCTAGAGACAATAGGTTGGTATCAGAGTCATTTGTAAATTGCAAAGCTGTTGGTGATTGGTTGATCCGCGCAAGACACTGTAGAGGCTTGTATGCGTTCATTAGTCTTTTCGACTATAAAAAAAACCATTTTCGGCGCTCAACAAAAGCTTTGAAGAGATTCCCAAAGTTTTTTTCGTACTCTACGCTTCTAAATAGTAGTACTGATGCAAAGAGTAGACTCGATCTGTCAGTCTAGCGTATCAAACGCTAAAATTGGGGTTGCGACAAAGGTCACTACGAAAGTTACTTTGTACAAATCTAGGTAATAGGAAAGAGTTGTGGGGAAAGAGCAAAGTTAGTCACATGGCTAGATCTAGGCCTTGTATACACTTAGCAACTTCTCCAAAAAGCCGTTATAGGCCCCGGACAGACTTCACGCGGTTTGATCGTCGCGACTCAATCGTCGACATTTCCATTCATTTTCATTTCACATTCAAAAATTTCGGGCTGGAAAAGTATCACAACCGAAATGCAAGTTGATCGGCATGGAATGATGTTGTAACAGTTGTCTCGTCGCGATTCAGTCGCGGCGATCAAATCGCGTGAAGTCTGTTCGGGGCCATACACGATCTGGCAATCTGCCAGATGTCTGCAAATCCACCGCGTGTGGAATTTATACGCATAGACGCATAGCTTTTGTAAGCATATGCATACCTGCTTACGAGTACGCGCACTAGGGAAGATTATGAACAAACGTAGCGATTAGATGGCGCGGCGACGAGTACGGCAGATCCCTTATGCTTTCCTGCTGAACTGCAGACCTTAGGTTTGATTTCTGCGGCAAAATTTTTGCACAAGTTCCAGCGTTAGGATGCTTCTCCTAGAGAAAGCCGCGCGACAAGCCTGCTCGAAAGGGCAGGCTTGTCGCGCGGCCTTTCCTGCCTCCTATCAACCGTTCAGACACGTCGTAAACACTCAAGTGAAGGCTCTGACGTTCCCGGAAGCGACGCGCGCAAGACCGATAGGTGGAATAGTAAGGGAAGGTCACCTTACAGCAAGGTAAGAGACGATTCAGATTCTTGCAGAATACGGTGAACGCCCCATCGACGTTGGTATAGTGTATGCCTCGGCCCAATTCCCACAGTTGCCTCCGCGACGCATACGCAATGCGCGCTCCGTTGACACTTCTCATTTTACTCATGAGCAAAAAGCATTTCTACGTGAAGATAGAAGTGAAAGAAGAAGTGAAACCCCTTTAATCTCAGCTGGAGAAAAGCCTTAGCAAGAAAAAACGTTTACTACTTTCACTAACAGTTTGTGATCAATCTCATGGATACTATGTAACATTTGATTCAACTGGCTTGGCACCATTAGGGCGGGGTTTTGTGATCTAATTGAGGCCGCTCGCGCTCGCGATGCACCTGCGTCTCTCTCGCGCGAGTGCTCTCTGATCATTACCTAGCCTTAATTAGGTCGAGAAGCCCCGCCTTTGCCAATGCCAAGCTAGTTGAATCAAATGGTAGTATGATACTACTGGGTGAATGAAGGGTGAAAATCATAGAAGTAACAGAGAGAGAGAGAGAGAGGATGAAACGTATTCCTTCTCTAATCATTAAAAAAACTGACAAGAAAAGCTTGTTTAGCCGAGTCTTTTTGAATAGAATTTACACCATATTGTAGGGCATAGCATGCTGATTTCAAACCTGCCTTCTTTATCTGCAGAACGTTTATGCACTAGGAGTTATGAGCGTTTCTAGAAAAAAAATGTTGCATTTTGGATGAAAAGAATTAAAATCTTACTAGCCCTGAACTAATCCAACAAAGTGTGATATATTTTTTATTTTAGGGTATTGTTTGAATAAAGTGCTCTGATGATTATGATTGCTTAACTGAAGAGCCAAAAAAAGTATTACGGCTATTTTTATCCTACTTGCATAATCTTTTTGCTCCAATAAGCTCTCATACTTCTCATTCATAAACGCTCTACAGATAAGTAAGGCAGATTTGGAATCAGCATTTTATGCCTTTTAACATGGTGTTCATCACATCTAAAAAGGCCACTTTGGCCACTAAACATGCATTCCTTGTCAGACTAGAGAAAACCAATCAGGCGCCACTATTGTAAGTTCCGAAGTTTAGGCTGTTGAATAAATCTATTCCCGCCGCCTACCCTCGCGATTCACGTAGTAGCGCATACTAGCATGCTACTGTAACCCTATAATTTCGCAGTATCTTCCAGCATAAGTAAGGAAAAAACTGTATCCTTCCCTAGGAGAAACGGTTTCGAGCGAAAATACCGCCACGCGGCGAAAAAGGCTTAGCAATGGCAATGATATAGAAACACAGATATATGGAATGCTCTAAAGGTAAGTTAATGAGGATGCGGCACAACCTTTCAAAAAAAAGGGGCCACCACAGCTTTTTCGGGATAGTGCTCCACCAACTTGCCTCCGAAGGTATTCTAGCAAACAAATTGTATAAAGTCTCATAGCCCAAATCTTGTAGTTTTTGTAGATAATTAGAGTTGAACTTTCTTCTTTCGTTTGTGCAATAGCTGCTGAAAGCATAACCATTGTGGCTAAAAATGGGCAAATGAGATTTTGACTGGCTCTTTTATATTAGGTCGTTCCGAAGTTCTTTCCGTTTTTTCATTCTATCATGAAAGCACGTGGAAAAAGATTGGGAAAAGCTTTAAGCACTACCCGACGCAGTTTTCTCCCCCCTTTTAACTTTCATACGATAATCGCGAAATTTCGAACCCATGGTTTTCCCTTGTCCAAATGGCAAATTTTTAGTACCTTTTTTTCGAGCTTTTGAAAGATTCGATGGCAGTTACATAGCATAAACAAAGCGCAATGCAATGCAACTTTATGGCAATTTAAATTAGCTTTGCAGTATTCTTTAAAACAGCTTTTCCAGAAGTCTTCACTTTTCCGAAGTCACAAAGTACAAACGCTCCCAACACTAACAAATACTTGATTTTGAACCTTTCAAAAGTCAGTTACGATTATCCACTATTTTTAGAAAGCAACTGGGGGTTTACCGCTTTAAAACACAAGATTTCGTATTTTACTTGTACAGGCTGGAGCGGGATTAAAATCAAGAAGTATGGAAATTGTATAGCCAAAGATTCCACAAACTAGAGAGAAAAAACATTCAACAGAAAGAGGAGGAAAAGCTGCATCGAATGACTTATTAGTTGTGCGTCGTTTCATGTTCTATGGCTCTTGACATCACCCAAAGTAAAATTCGAAACATCAGAAAAATAATTCCAATTTTTAAAGTCTAGCTATAGATGCCGAAATGTATTACATTGCACTTTGTTCACTCTATCTATCTGTTATTGATGCATTTCTGGAGGTCAAAAATGAAGAGTATGAAAATTGCCAAACTTACACATGGTAAAAACCATGGATTAAAAATTTTGGCGATTAACTCAATGACCACAAGAGCAAGCGCCACAGATTATGACAAAAAGGGGAAGAAAAGCTGCGTTGGGTACTGCTATCTTCGTTCCACATGTTTTCATAATAGGTTGAAAAAACGGAAAGAACTTTGGAACCGACCTAATAGTTTGATGGTTGTTTAAAGCATCATGGTTTAAGCAAATAGGGGCTAGTGCTTTGTATCAAGTGCAAAAAGAAGGTAAGCAAACGACAAGGGAAGGGGGAGAGGTATTGAGACAAAACTTGGGGGAGAGGGGTCGTCTACAGCGGTTGTATGCCATACTTGCTCGACCCTGATGGTACGCTTGTTTGAATTACTTGTTTTTCGCCTTCAAATTCCTCCCGTTCGACGAATTTGTCCGCGGTATTCTGACGCGGCAAGAATAGACTTTTAGATAGATCCTTGAAACTTCTGAAATTCTATGATTTCTAAGAAGCTGCACGCTGTTGCAGCCCTTAAAAAACTCTATTGCGAGAAGAAGCACTTGGTGTTACCACGTTTACCAACTAAATAGCATGTCGTGTTCTGCAACGTGTTTGATTGTTTCATTTCATTAGTTAGTTTCACTTTTGTTCTTTTGAACATCGCCAGTGGCATCATTCGGCTGTACGTATACAGTCGAATCATTTCATATGATCATGTGTGTCATTGCACGCACAGTCCACCTTTTGGCGTCTCCATCCTGGATTCTTGGAGGAAACAACCCTTCAGGTAAGTATTTTCAATGTGTTCTTGATTTCTTCAGGCACTAATCACCTCAAGTTGATGTAATTGATAAAAATCGGTAAGTCTCCTGCGTTTTTGCGATTGCGATTCCAGGATGAGGATGCCAAAGGTGGATGTGTGTGCAATGATACACATGATCTTAGGGAATGATTCGACTGTTTTTTGCTGCCAATAAATCTATTATTCGACGCACGTGACCCACTCCACCCATAGAAGGACAGAAGTCTTTCGGAACGAAAAATGAATGCAGAATTTAGGTAAAATTGATTATTACAATCTTTCCAGCGCTCAGATAAAGCAATGTCAAGTATTACCATATTAAATAAAATGTATCCATTGCATAAACAGCTCTGATACTTGACACTGGACCATTTGAGCAATTTTGGGCGATTTTGCTTCAGTTTTGCGTTCAATTTTTTGACCTGAAAAACGAGCATAACTCGGCGTCCAGAGGCACTTGGCAGATTTGGAAAGCAGATTTGGAATCACCGCTTAATACTCTTCAAAGCAGAATGGGTCTCATTTGGAAAGGCCATTTCGACTCGACACGGTTCCCTTGTTAGCTTTCGCCGTAGTTAGAGACAGTCAAGAAGGATGGACGCTAGAAAAGACGTATCAAGGCGCAAAAGAGAGACCATCAAATTTCGCGCACGAATTTGCCCTCAATTCCACTTTCCTGATTGAAACATGCTTTATTTTGGGATTCTCAGCACGAGATTGCGATCTTATCTGAACGTTGGTGTAATATCTGTAACACGTATTTGCGCTACATCTGTCTCTCGTGAGGTTGAAACTTACTAAAAATATTGTGAAATTATAGAGTTGTGCTGATCGAGCTTGGCATTTGCTGATATATTTCTAAAGAGTTACTCCGAACGTTGTTTCACCTATGGAAGAGATTAAGAAAACTCAAGAGTACGTGATGTTATGTGTTATGGAAAATCTTTGCATCTATACACATGACCACTTTTCCTAATATTAAGAAAGAGCAAACGAGCAGATCTTCAAGGTCTCAGAGGATTAGCAATTATTCTTGTGCTTTTGATGCACTTAAATCCAAAATCATGTCGTTTGGCATTCGTTGGCGTAGACATGTAAGTTTTATAATCTGTACCTTTGCTCGACAATTGTAATAGATTTAGCTTTTTCGTGCTGTCTGGATATCTCATGACGAAAATTCTTCTTGGAAAAACTTTTTCGCTATCATCTATTTGGATTTTCTACTGTCGAAGATTCAAGCGCATTGTTCCTCTATACTTGATAGTAATACTTATTACTTATATATGTAAGCGCTTCTTCTGATTATGAAGTTACAGGATGCACCCGAAAATGTACCGAATGCTTGATTGCTGATATTCTTCCACAACTTTCAAACAGCCGGAAGCTAGCTGTAACTTGTAGGGGTTGACTTCATTGTTGTAGAATTACGTTGGGAACTTTCAGCACGCCGTGATAAACTGACTGACTTCCAGAAAATTTTCAAGAGGCTCAAGAGGTTTAGTTGTGGACTTTTGGACAAGCTGATATCAAGAGCATACTTTGTACGATTTTGGGCTGTTCAAATGACATAATCTAAATTTTTAAGAAGACTTAAAAAATAGCCTTACCGCTTTGTGGAGTAAATAACAATCGAGAAACTACTGCGGAACTCAAATCTCATTTCCATAAACAGCTGCTCAGATCTAGTCGGTAGTATATTTCAGCTGTTTTAATCAAATTTGGCATTCCAATTCAAAGGAGAGCTCAGCGAGAGGTAGAAGCAAAATTCTATTGTGACGAAATCTCATTTATTTCGCATAGAAACATATCTTATGACTACTTACAAAAGAAGTGTCAGAAATCGCTGTGACTTTTTGACATGAGATAAGTATCTTTCGAAGCAGCTTGAAACGCTAATTCCAAAACAGCTTTTTTTAGCTGCAAAACTAGTCTAGATCAGTTAGGGGATTTCAAACACCAAATCTTGCCTTGTTAGAGTATTCTATGAGCACGAAAATCATAAGTTCCAATGCATGTTTAGGCAGTACAGCATAACACAGAGGAAGGAGTAGAATTACATTGGGCATAGATAAACCCTTTCATCAGTAGCTTGGTTGTCCTCTTTTCTTTTCTTTAAACCTCGGCATTACAATGATGTAGTTCTATTTGTTAGTTGTGCTAGCACGAGGTTTCGGCGAAGCTTTATTAATTTCATCGGTATTTAAGCCCAATATATACAGGCTTTAATGGTTTTGGCTACACTCGTTATAAATTTTTGCAGATCAAATTCAGAAACTCCCGATCCGGTTTCGTTCTGAACTTATGAAGGCTGTTTGGAATCAGCATCTCAAGCTGCTTCAGACGTTATCTATTTTACGTCAAAAGACCACTGCGACTTCTGACACTTACTTTGTTGGAAGGGAGATAAAAAAAGAAAAACAAATCTTCAAGTCTAGTCACGAAAAAAAGAACCCACAATAAACAGATTTCCATGCAGATTTTCATATATCCCAAATTAGCGCATGCTGTCGAGCGCGCACACCGCGTGCTTAAAGCAAATTTGTCGTCGTCTTTTTGATTTTTGGGTTATCGTGAAGCAGAGGAGAGAGGAATGAGGCAATTAAGACAAGATCATGGTATTTACATAAACAAAATCTAACCGTACTGAAGCTCGAAACTGCGATAAACTTGATTGTGTTAGGTTGATGCAAATAATGAGCTTTTTTGAATTTTCATTTTTACTAGCTATAACTTTCTATAAAATCTAAATTTTTGAATTTGGCAAATACCTTAGAAGCACGAACCCTTCGCAACATAGCGCACATTAACCTGTACTCATATCTCACATATAAAAAAATATGGATTGAAGAACAAAAAAAATTTCTTTTGGTGTCTTGTTTTTGACGAAACCCTTCACAGTTTGTTGATAGTATTTATGAGGCAACTTATCTTGTATCCGCAAGCCAGTAGTATAAGCAAGCATGTAAAGGGCTTGAAGGAAAAAGATTGTCGAAAAGGAAAAAGAAAATTGAAAAATATCAACTTCTCAGCATTTTTTCAGTAGGCCTAAAAGTCCCGAATCATGGAGTTTTCCGATTTGCTGCAAACTGAACAGCTAAATGTCTTTGCTAAAACAGTCAACAGGATGCCCTTCCCTCACGCTTATAGAAATGAGCGAACTTCTGGCGATTGCATTCTAAAGAAGGAGGTTACGGGCTAGAATGACTACAACCATTACCCACGTTAAGGCGCCGATATCTCAGTTTAGACAACTTCAGGAAATATGGCAAAGTGCATTATGTATTTCTATTAAATTTAGTTGCTAAATCTACGAAGAAGCGCTTTCATTTGCGCTGAAATTTTGGCCAGAAAAGTGAATGCAGCAATAATCTGGTTTTGGGTGCGGTCATTTGATGCTCTAGAAATCTTAACAGACTAAGCTAGAAGTCCGTTTCAAACATCGTTAGATAGAGCTTGAAAAGAACTTTTTGCGTATTGAATCTGTTCCAAAGAAAGAAGTTTGGTGTATAGAAGATTTGCTGAAAAAAAATCTCCTAGGAAAACGCTTATTAACGTTGCATCAACCTAATATATATTACATATGCCAACAGCGGTCCCGAAAGTTTTGCTTGGAGGTGGGAGGAGAGGCGACAAAATTTGTCGATAATGAGCATGGAGTTGATAGCCCTCCCGTCTTAAATAATTCAAATTGTAGAATTCTTTGTAATTCTCTCTAGCAAATCATTGACCAGTAAAAATGTAATCTCCTTTGCTCGCTTTTCCACAAGACAATCTTCAGCCTGCCCTTGCTAACAGTGTCGGACCCCCCTCATTGTTAGCGCCATGAAACCCTCGCAAAATCTCCTACCTCGCATAATGAAGACTAGTCGATAATCCGTTTTGTATCGCAAATCTAAGTTGAAGTCAGCATATAATACAGTGCTGACTAAAAAGTTTGCAGCCACTGAAAAATAGCTATATTTTCTTTTTTATTTTACTCAAACCAAATGATAATATCATGTGGTTAGTGGTCATGTGGTCAAATCAGGCGTACCCAGGATTTCGGCTCGGGGAGGGGGGGGGGGGGTGGCGACAAAAATGCGTGGCTGACGCCACGCTTCCGAAAAAAATTTTTTTACAAGTCTAATTTGTATTTTTTAAAATTTTCAAAAATTATTTTAATTATTTACAAGTAACGACAAGTCCTTTACACATTTTTATAACACACTAGCTGGCTTACCCGGCTCCGCCGTATCCGGACCAAACTTGGCACACATACACTTCGGGCCCCGGCGGGTGTCACAGTCCACTTTTCGCGTTATCGATCGATGTCAATTTTACCGATTTTTATCGATTTTTTTGCAGAGTTCACCTACAGGGCTAGGAGTTGGCACAGGGGGGGAAGTAAGCATGGGGATTCCGAATACAATATTAGTTTTCAGAATTACCGATTACTTTTATTGATTTTATCGATTTTTTGTAAATTTTGACATGCGAGGCTGGGATTTTGCACGGGGGGTAATCGAGCATGCTGATTACGAACACAATATTAGTTTTCAGGATCGTCCATTACTTTTATCGATTTTATCGATTTTTTTGTAAAGTCTGACCTGCGGGGCTGGGAGTTTGCACAGGGGGGTAATCGAGCATGCAGATTACGCCCCCCTGTGCCAACTCCCAGCCCCGTAGGCGAACTCAGCAAAAAAATCGATAAAAATCGATAAAATCGATATCGATCGATGACGAAAAGTAGCCTATGACACGCGCCGGGGCCCGAAGTGTATGTGTGCCAAGTTTAGTCCGGATCGGTTCAGAAATGGAATTTTCTATTCGGAACATACGTACAGACAGACATACATACAGACAGACAGACAGACAGACAGACATACAGACAGACAAACAGACATTCAGCTTTATATATAAGATTTAAGTAACTTTCAAAAATTTCGCGACCCATTCTCGGGGGGGGGGCGCCCCCCCCCCCCCTCCTCCCCTCGGTACGCCACTGGTGCAAATCACTCTACAGTACACACACTAATCATTCGACAGAAAACGCAAAAACCGACCCGCTTTTTTTCGTTTTTTCTCCATAACTTTCTGGATGCATAAATTATGAATCCAAAGAAAGTGTATGATGTTCAGCTCGTCAAGATGAATCTTCTAATATCAATACTTATATAATATTTGGATAAGCATTTTTTTTATGACCGGCCTAAAATGTAAGAAAACTTCATTGAATTCAAACGAAACTTTGCACACATGAAGATCGGGGTGGGGCGGGTGTCACTAAGCTTTTTCACCGAAAATCACCAAGTGGCGCTATCGATTTATCGATTTTTTGCGTTTCTCGCTTAGCAAGTCCGTTATGACCGGCCTAAAATGTTAGAAAACTTGATTGAATTCAAATGAAACTTTGCACATATGAAGATTGGGGTGGGGCGGGTGTCACTAAGCTTTTTCACAGAAAATCACTCACTGGCGCTATCGATTTATCGATTTTTTCATGTTCTATTCTCTGTTGAGCTGAAAATGGCAGGAAGGGATAACTGAGCATGATTAATTTGATCAAAATATCTACAACTTTGACCACTAAACTTTTTTGCTTTTTTTGATTCTTTGTATGCGACATTCTGGAGACTAGCTGATATCCAACTATGCGTTGACCTTTCGCAACGGTTTCGTCGACTGATTAGCTCATCAACAAAATCAAAATGGTTCATCCACGAGATCAAATATGACCAACAAATCAATACGGTTCATTCATACCATGCCTTCATCGGTCGTACCTCCTTCGACTACTGTTATTACCGAGACCATGGCGCCGACAATGACCCCCTCCAGCAATGGACCGTCCCCCTCCATACCTCAGTCGCAGATGCGTATCGCCCAGAGAACCCGAGCCCGTACCGCAGCAAGGCGCACTTCTGAAGCCATGCGTAGCCGCCTTCGTCGTAGCCGAGAAACACCAGAAGAACGAGAACGGCGTCTTGCCTCAATGCGTGAACGTCATCTTCGTCGACGGCAACAGGAACCACAGCTCAACGGACACCTTCAGGAGACACTGGATCAATCCAGGCATGGTGCGAGCCCAGAACGGGTTGGCCAACGAGGATACGAGCCAATCAACGAGAACACAGCACAAACGATCTCTACGCTTGACTCGCAGCAACAAGTAATGTTTGAACTGGCACCTACCTCCACTTCCAGTTCGCAGATCACATTGCGCAGAGAACTCGAGCACGTGGCGCAAGGCGGAGATCTTGAAGAGCGACTTATCAAGAACAATATCAACATTGCTAATTCAACATTCCCACACCGTCGTTAGGCCGTCGTCCCACGCTCACGCGCACGATATTGCATTTCGCTCAGCCGAAGGTAATCGCTTAGATGGGACTTTAAATTCACAGCAAAAGGCAGCGGTTGACACCATTCTTGGTGCTCTCGATGTCCCAGATGCTCCAAAGCTTTTCTTCATCGATGGTCCGGGCGGTTCAGGGAAAACGTGGATCTATACATGTCTTTTTAATATCCTCATCGGTCAAGGGCGCAAAGTCGCGTGCACAGCGTGGACAGGAATTGCATCCAACCTGCTCCCATCGGGTCGCACAACGGTGTCGTTGTTCAAGCTAAATATCTTGAGCAACTGCGAGACATCATCCCACAGAAGGCAGATGAAGGACGCGAGACTGCTCGCCGAAAACGACGTGTTCATCTGGGACGAAGCCTCTATGATCCCAAAAACGGCTTTTGAGACGGTGGATGCTGTACTACGCGATATCATGCAAGTGGACAAGCCCTTTGGCGGAAAAATGGTCGTTCTCGGAGGCGACTTCAGGCAGATCTTACCGGTTGTTCGCAGCGGATCGCGAGCAGACCAACTAAACATGTGCATTAATCAGTCCTCCCTTTGGCCGCATTTCATAGTACTCCGCCTTTCCGAAAATATGCGAGTGACGAGCCGCGATGCGGATTGGAAGGACTTTCTATTGCGTGTGGGCAACGGCACCGTCAATGACAGCCAGGGACGAGTGGAATTGCCAACGGAAATCATGGGTCGAGGAGATATAGTCCAAGAGCTATACGGCGACTGCATCGAACCATTGGTTGATTTGTCTGATCAGGCTATCCTTGCCCCCAAGAACGCCGACGTGAATTCCATAAACGAACAAGTTCTAAGCCGCATACAAGGTGAAGAAAAGATTTACTATTCGCACGATAAAATTGTCATCGTCGACGCTAACGACCGGAATCAATTTAGTACTACCGAGTTTCTCAACACAATCTCTAGCTCCTCCTTGCCGCCGCACTGTCTCAAGTTGAAAGAAGGCGCCATCGTCATGCTGCTTAGGAACTTGGATGTTTCATCCGGGCTAGAACAATGGAACACGACTACAAGTCCGCGATATGGGCCGTCGTCTCATACAATGCAAATTCATAATATGTAATCGGCATGGGCAGTCTGTCGTGATTACGAGGATCCACAACAACAACGGCAAGAATCTGCCCTTCAGACTCCGGCGCTCCCAACTCCCCATCAGATTGGCGCTCGCTATGAGCATCAACAAGGCCCAAGGCCAATCCTTCACCAAGGTTGGATTGTGGCTTCCCACCGATGTCTTCAGTCACGGTCAACTCTATGTGGCCCTCAGCCGTTCGAGGTCGCGTGAAGGTCTCATTGTGCAAGTCGCCAATCCAAAGCAATCCAATCAACGTTTTCACCGAAGTCCTGTGAAGTTCTACACTCTAAGATTTTTGCTGTTACGGATGCTTCTTCGCTACTGTTGTTGTGTCATAGGCCTTTTCTGTTGTACTTATCGTTGTTGTTGGCATCTTCTTTTTTGGTGTAGTCACTGTTGCAGCCATTCTATGTTGTTGTTAATTGCATACTATTTGTTGCTTATGATGTTGATTCAATAAACTTGCAGGTACAAAATTATGTCTTCGGTCTGTCGATCTAAACAGGTCATAAACAGAAGTAGTTCGTACGAACAGGCAATCAAATGACTTGATCTTACATTGGTATACATTAAAATGAAAAGTGTACGAGGCAGCGAAGCTGCCGAGTAACAGCCGAATCTGTCGCGTAGCGGCAGAAAGCGGCTGGTACTAAACTATACTGCCATTTCGTTTTTAGTCTGCTTGCTTTTTGTGTGAGGACGGGTTTTCGTAGGTGTTCAGCGCAGAACATACTTGGAAAACTTTAGTAAACATAATTCGGTAGAACTGTTCCGGTAGATTATCGCGCGCCAGCGCTCTGTCCGAGATCTCTTTTCCAGGGAGAAAAATAGGCCGCTGAATTTTGGGAAAAACAATGTTTTCCAAGTTCTAATTACCGTAGCCCCACAGTAAGACGCTAATTTGCAACCAGGCGTGTTTTTCGTGATCAGCAGGCCAGGTAATTTCTATGCAAGTTTTTCGAAAAATTCCGATTCCTTGGTTTTTTCTCGCTCTAAGCACTGAAGCTCGCCGACGGGTTTCGGCTAATATATTGATGATCTTAGATTGACCGGAAACTTTGCCCATAAAAGTTTTCGAACCCACTGTTTGTAAAGGTACTGCTCTTTGCGCATGAATTTCATTTAGCAGGGCTATGGTGAGAGGAATGCTGCGATGCTACGCAAGTCCCCAAATTTGCCTACCCTTTTCGCATATACAGAGTGTCCCAAAAAGATGTGCACACTGTTTGATCGTTGAAAACTCTCTTGCTTTCATGTCTTTTGCCAAGTTTGAGGTACCATTCTGTAGAGCGAGGATAAACTTACATTTACAGTATGGAGCGAATTACCAATCACTTATCCTTACTGTAGGATCATTGTAGGAGCTTTCAGCATACAAGGTCACTGCGGAATAAGCCTTTTGAAGAAATAATTTCAAAAAAATCTAAGAATTTGTGTAGAAAGGTTTTCAGGCTTGCTGATTCCACTACATAATTTTCCACCAGTTTTTCGAGCTTTCTTGTTGGCATATTCACATTTCTGACCAACACTGGAAAATCAGTTATTACCCTAAATCTGAATCTGAAAAAAATTTTTGTCGCCCCCCCCCCCCGGTCCGAAATCCTGCGACCGCCACTGATACATACATACACACACATTCAGCTTTATACGTAAGATTCGTTTATTCGAGATTTTTCAGTTTCGAACTTTTTCAATATTCATTCATTCGATGAAAAAATTTGAATTTACTTAAGTATAGTGCCTAGTGGGGAGAGGACGGCTATAGCTCAAGTTTCCAAAAAATCGATAAATGGTTATCGACCGATGATGAAATGTAGTCTACGGCTGCGTTCATAGTGATCCTGAAGTCCGGGAACAGTTCCAGCACAGCGCCCAGTTCGAGCGCTGTGCTGGAACTGTCTTCGGACTTCGGGATCAGTATGAACGCAGCCTACGAGAGCAGCTCGACTTCTAAGTTGTGTGCAGAGTTTGGTCTGCATTGGTTCAGAGGTGAAATTCTGTTGGGAACATACGCACAGACACATGACAAACAAACATTCACTTGCGTTTAGTATGGTACAGATAGATAATAACAGTAACAGTGGGATTCCAATCTGTTAATCTCATCATAAAAATCGTAGGCGTCCCCCTGCAACCTTTCATCACTAAGTGGAGGTAAAAGAGTGGGTCATTCACTAGATGTGGATTCAAGGCTGGTCGTCCTCCTACTTTTTTTATGTAGTCCGTCTTATCTACCAAATTTTTCCTTCATCAACGTTGAGAGGAGTTCAGAGTCGTGGAATGAGATGAGGATGAGAGCGTCAGTTGATGAGATTGACAGATTTTGGAATCCCACTGTTACTGTTATTATCTACCTGTACCATACTAAACGCAAGTGAATGTCTGAAAGTTTTGTGTTTTCACGACGTTTCAAAACAGTTTTTATATGCTGACAGTTTTCTCAATCCGTATTGAAATCGTTGCTTCAATTTGAGCGATGAATCGTGCTACCATGCTCGCTGCTAACTACGATTTCAAGTTGAGTTTGGAAAAACGACTAAGTTTGGAAAGTGGTGAGATTTTTCTCGGTAGGTTTTGAAGTGCTGCTTCATTGAACACTTCGTGTCAAAAATTCTCCATGTGCATCGTTTTGCCACCTTTCCTGAAACCAGAGTAAAAAACGAGCATAGCAGTATGAAACATCGCTGAGAAACAAAAAACTTCAATTCTGATTACAATCATCATTAAAACAAAAAAATCACTATGCAAAGACAATAAAACACAAAAGAAAACTGCATTAGCTTGGAATGCATTTGACGGTGCCGCGCTCTGCCGCAGCCGGCGTGCTATAGTTCAGATTCGAATCTGGCCACTAGGTGTCTAGTGGAGGGTGGACGACTATACTGGGTTGGGAATAGGTATAAGTGGGTAAGTGAGGGCGCTGATTACGGATACAATATTAGTTTTCGGATTCAATTACCTTTACCGCCTTTATCGATTTTTTGCAAACTTTGAGCTACAGGTGTAGGGATTGGCACACGAGGTAAGCAAGTATGCTGTATTAGAATTATCTATTCACATATGTATATAAACGTGATATCTGCAGTCAGTGTGTTCCGTAACCATTCGGCGATATTTTGCCAAAATATGCGATCTCTCATGAGGACGCGACTTCGTAAATTCACAGTTCGGCGATCAACAGATAAGGGCCCAGCTTAGACGTCCTCTGACAGCATCGTCCCTAGCGGCTTCAAATTACAAAAAGGAGCAGGTAAATTGTCTAATATATATGCGAAAAGGGTAGGCAAATTTGGGGACTTGCGTAGCATCGCAGCATTCCTCTCACCATAGCCCTGCTAAATGAAATTCATGCGCAAAGAGCAGTACCTTTACAAACAGTGGGTTCGAAAACTTTTATGGGCAAAGTTTCCGGTCAATCTAAGATCATCAATATATTAGCCGAAACTCGTCGGCGAGCTTCAGTGCTTAGAGCGAGAAAAAACCAAGGAATCCGAATTTTTCCAAAAACTTGCATAGAAATTACCTAGCCTGCTGATCACGAAAAACACGCCTGGTTGCAAATTAGCGTCTCACTGTGGGGCTACGGTAATTAGAACTTGGAAAACATTGCTTTTCCCAAAATTCAGCGGCCTATTTTTCTCCCTGGAAAAGAGATCTCGGACAGAGCGCTGGCGCGCGATAATCTACCGGAACAGTTCTACCGAATTATGTTTACTAGAGTTTTCCAAGTATGTTCTGCGCTGAATTACACCTACGAAAACCCGTCCTCACACAAAAAGCAAGCAGACTAAAAACGAAATGGCGGTATAGTGTAGTATATTAGAAGTTTCACCTTGACGAGCTGAACATCATACACTTTCTTCGGATTCATAATTTATGCATTTTGAGGAAGTTATGAAGAAAAAACGAAAAAAAGCGGGTCGTTTGCGTTTTCTGTCGAATAATGAGTGTGGGTACTGTACTTCGCAGAGTATCGGAATATTTTGCAATTTAAAGCACATAGAAGGTGATTTTAGGAGATTGGCAAAAATGAGGAGACAAAACTTGCAGCCACTTTTTGTTAATTTGTGAAAGTTCATAAACTTTTGATACTCGTGCTACGAATGTATCCGTAATTTCTGGAATGTGCTTGACAATCAGAAGTTGGGAAAATTGTTGAGTTTTAAACAAGTAAACTTGCTTTCATAGAAAAGTTTTTTCAATTAGACGTTTGAATTCAATTAGTTTGTGTGACAGAAAAAGCAATACTCGGCTGAATTTCGACTTGACTGTCGTTTCTACTCAGTTTCGGCGCATTTTGCAGCTCGGAAATTTGGCGCAGCGGTCCGCAGGAAACTCAAACCCAATGACAAGATAGTATTTGCAAAGGTGAACATTTGGACGAAGCTATCAAAGTTTCAAAGAAAAGATGGAGCTGTTTGCCATAGGAAAGCATGCGCGATTTTTTGCATTCAAAAAAAACTGCTGTGTACCAACATAAATTGTTAGGGCGCAAATCATCTCGCTTCAATATGGCTAAAAGGGCTCCATCTTTTCCGTGGAACTCTGATAGCTTCTAACATTCCCCTTTGTGAAAAACAATCTTGTCATTGACTTTGAGTTTCCTGCGGACCGCTGCACCAAATTTCCGAGCTGCAAAGTGCGCCAATTTGAGTAGAAGTGACAGTCAAGTTGACTTTAAGCAAAGTAATGCTTTTCTGTCATACAATCTGGTTAACTTCGAACGTCTGATTAGTATTTTTTTATAGGAGCATGTATATGTTAATTATTTGTCCGCAAAAAAACGATTTTTCCTGATTTTCTTGGAAACCTTGCGGTCAAACCAATTTCATTCATAGAGTCTCCTTTCTTGTGATATTGTGGAGCTGATTGTCGAGCACATTCCGGCAAACTAATTGACTTCCTCATTGGAAAAACTTCTCTATGAAAGCAAGTTTACTTGTTCAAAATCTAACAATTTTTCCAATTTCTGATTGTCAAGCACATTCCAGCAATTAAGGATACATTCATAGCACGTATTAGAAGTTTAGGAACTTTCACAAACATTGGTCAATTTCCTGAAACAAACTCTGGTTTGCGTCAAATTGGAGTAATTTGCACATAAAACTATGAGCTGGGTTCATTATGTAAATTGCGAAGTCAGTCATAGCATTTTTCAGAGTGGCTGCAAAGTTTCGCCAGCACTGTACAGTGTCTGAATGTCCACGAAATTGTTGGGACAACAGAGTAATCCATCAAGCATTCAGAGCATTTTCTAACACCCTGTCTATAACAAATCTGCTGCTTCCTGTTGTCATTCCATAAGCAAAGAAAGCAATCTAATATAAATATTCGCAGATGGATATTTCTACGTCCTTTCGTCTGATCGCAAACAGATTCTTGAAGATCTTGCTTGGGTGTGCACATACTCCACTAACTTGCAGCCAATTTTTCAGAAGTTGGGATATTGGGAACAGGTACGCCATAAGCCAGAGTTATGTACATCATGCTGTAACATTGAGAATTACAGTTGTCGACGTATCGTTTCTTTGTTCACACATGGTCTCTTGGAGTGGAATTACAGTACTATGTCATTGCACCTCTAATTATGGGCATAGCATCGTATTGCAATCACGGCACTCGTCTACTGCTATTCTTCTCCCTTGGAGCAGCATCTATCAGTTTCCAGCTATCCGCGGCACCCAATGTAAGTTAGATGCAGACTGCAGAGGTTAAAACTACCCTTTGATTCACTATGGGTCAAATGCGATTACAAATGTGGCATTATTAGAAAAGCAATTTGTTAATTCCGAAATAAGGTCCCTAAAATAAGGTTCAAAATGCTAATTTGTGGGAAAAAGTACTACTTATTGCTCGATTTTGGCAGGAATGGTACAATCAAAACTCTATCGCTATAGATTTTCCAGGACAGCCCTTCTTCAAAGCTTATGTATTCCTCGAAAGTGAAGGACAAGGCAGTTTTAATGATCCTAGGAATACTTTTCACGTTGTTCCATTCGCTCTTACAAAAGTCACAGTTTTTTTAGTCCTTAATGTAAACGAAAATCGGACGCACCCCTCCACCAAGCATTTCAAACAATGGAAAGTTGATGAACTATATAACCTTTGATTCAACTGGCTTGGCACCATTAGGGCGGGGTTTTGTGATCTAATTGAGGCCGCTCGCGCCCGCGACGCACCTGCGTCTCTCTCGCGCGTGCTCTCTGATCATTACCTAGCCTTAATTAGGTCACGAAGCCCCACCTTTGCCGATGCCAAGCCAGTTGAATCAAATGGTAGTTTTCTAAGCAGGACCAAACGGCTCCAATGATCTTTTGGGCGCTGGCATTGCTTCATCTATAGAGATTTCAGATTTTGCAAGCTTGATTTGTCAACCTATTGTACAAACACATGGAAATAGTTTTTTTATTCAACACGTTTCGGACCGCGAAATCGCGCGCGGCGAAAAAGAGTGCACTTTCAGCCATTAGCCAACAAAGGGCCTTATTTCGTAGACTGTGTGCTACATCTATAATCAGCTTTTCAGATAAGTTCCATACCCAAAGTTCTGAGTGGATTGAAAGTGTTTGATTTTTGTCGCTTGTAAAGGAATTCTGTGCTTTCCTAAAAGATAGGAACAAGTACTCAGTTTCTAATAGTATCAAAAGTACCTATATTGTACACGATACACATCAGTATTGAAAATACAGTTTTTCTCTTTGATTTCAAAGCAAAGATATGTTGCGACGTTGCACGCGTCGTTGCGTTGCCGCACCTCGTTGCAATCGTTGTTCTATTTGACCTAAAATCTCTTGAACAAATATCGGCGGCACAACTCCACAGAGTCATTTCAGAAGTAGAAGCTTAGGCCTTTGACTTGATGAGCTTGAGCAAAAAAAAAAACTTCGTGCAAACGTCAAAATGATTCTTCCAAGCAGCGCGCTGCACCATGTGCAGCACCGCTTCGAAACGTGCTAACACACATGACGTGCGAAAAATACGAAAAAATAGTTAGCAAATTGTACACGAACTTAGCGCACCATTTCTCACAAGGAGAGGATACCTAAAGCACCAATCCATGTGGAGCATATATCATCTTAGAACGCTTGAAAGACTGATTTCAAATTTATATTATTTTGTGCCTAAAGTTCGTTCGCACCATTTTCAAAAATTCATAACTAAAATTTTTGACGAATTTGTACGACCAAAATTTTGTGTAAGAGAGGGCCTCATGCTCTTTGCATCTGTACCTGAATTGTTCGTAAAGGTTCACAAATGAAGGAGATAGAGGCTCAAAACCAAAATCACTCAAAGTTTGAATTTTTCGTGTAGGGTCATAAAGAATCGGAAACTTGAAACAAAAATCGGAGCAGTCGGTATTGTAGGTTCTCTCACCAGCTCTTTCTAACAGTGCAAAGTTTGCGCTGATGAGCGTCTCTATCAAAAGTTATGATTTCTCTGAAAAATGCCAAAATAAATCAAATTTGCCCTTTTGTATTGCTTGCTCGAATATCATTACTTTTCATAGAAACGCTCAATCGGCGCAAACTTTGCACTGTTGGAAAGAGCTGGTTAAAGAAACTACAATACTGACTGCTCCAATTTTTGTTGCAAGTTTTCGATTTTTTATGACCCTACCCAAAAATTCAAATTTTGAGTGATTTTGGTTTTGAGCTTCTATCTCCTTCGTTTGTAAATAGTAACGAACAGTTCAGGTACCATTGCAAAGAACATGAGTTTCTCTCTTACGCACAATTCTGATCGTACAAATTCGTCAAGAATTTAAACAGTTATGAATTTTTGAAAATGGTGCGAACGAACTTTCGGCACAACCTAACAGTTTCTAGCTGCTAAGAGTTATGAAGGGTGACTTCCTCTAGGGTTGAGGTGCCCTTCAACATGTCGGTCCTTGTCTTCGAGCGAAGCCAAAATGGTGGCGACTGGCACAGTGGTAAGTGGTTTGAGTGAAGATTCTAGTACTTCCATTTTGGTTTCTCCAGAACTAGCTTCGATTCGCATTGATAACATCAGAAATTTTAGACTTCAAGGCTTTAAGCGGAGACACTTAGAAGCTTAATTTTGCCTAAATTGCGATAAAAGTGCAAGGGGATTCGAACCTGTGACCTCCTGCCTACCATTGAGACCTCCCCACTATGTCAATTGTCACCAGATAGTACTCCTCTGTAATGCTCATAGATAAGGCGAGACATGCTGAAGGGACCCTCAACCCTAGAGGAAAACACCTTCCATAGCACCTTTATATGACCGTTCCGCAGCTAGAAACTATAGACTTGGAATCAGCGTTTCAAGCGAAGGAATATATGCCTAAACTGGACTGGTGCTTTTGGCTAGGTATCCTCTCCTTGTCAGATAATCGCCGAGGGTAGGTGGTCATGCGAATTATGGGCAAGCGGGCGACGAACAAATAATGCGCTGATTTCTGGCAGTCCGCTCGCAGATATCTGGAAGAATTCTGATCAAATTCTAAACGAATGCCAAGACAACAATTGCTGCTTTTTCATAGATTATTTGCGGCACAGTGGCCGCACGCGGACTTTCCGCAAGAATATGTAAAATCACTGAGGGCCGCACGATCCTGTGGTGAAGGACCGTACAGCCCGTAGGTACATTCCGCTGAGACAAATCACTCCAAACTTAGGTAATTGAACCATTGTGCACACCTCTGCCATGTAGAGAGATCTTTGGCGTAGGCCCGAAACTGCTTAACAAAAGTCAAAGCGCTCCCTGAAATTTGGCCAGCGGTCGCTGAAAGGAATTATTTGACGATCGCTCGCAGAAAATTCTGCATTGCTGCTCGCTGGCAGAACATGCGACAGTAAAGGAAGTACCGCTTGCCGAAGGTTTGGCCCGCCCCAAAATTCTGATCGCTGACCGCGCGCAAGAAAGCGCGAGTCTGCGGACCGCCTGTCCCGGCAATTGTTTGAGCTGGTCATATTGCAGCAATAAAAGTGTGATAACCAAAGTGATTTAGACTCAAAAACCTTTCAGTCAATGAAAAACTGTCGAGGAAGAATATATTCCTTACCGCTTAAGATGTAGCCAACGCAAACGTTATTGAAAGTGTTGATCGTACCATCGCAGTGCAAAGACTTGATTATGGTCGTACAGCCAAGAACGCTACCGATGTATGTATAAGTAAAAAATTGTTGAATGGCGTACCTTGCAAAAACCTACGTAGTGTTAGACTCACAACTAAATTTTTGCGAATTCTGTATTGACAAATAGCTCATGCGCAAAATTACATTATAAATGGTGGGAGCGAAAATGTGAAGTGATAAATTAGACTCAATACAATCTAAATTGCGCAATGGAAATGCTTGATACGTGAATTTGTAGCTATTGCTGCGAAAAACGAAAACGGTGAAAACATCCTAATTGGAAGCAACCCTATAACAAAGTGATAAAGCAACATTTTTTCAATTTCAGGATTTCAAGTAATTGGAACTAGTCCTCATCAGCAAAGCTTAAAGCAAAAACTGAGGAAATTAACATCAATGAGTTGAAATTTTCAACTTCTCGCTTTGTAACCGGTAACAGCTACTGCGTTCTTGTTCGCAGACAAAACCTAGACTCAACCGTGTTATCGTACCTACAAACACGCTGACGCTTGGTATTCATACACTTGAGAGCTAATTTTTGCACAAGAGGCGCAGTGAGTGAGAGCTGCGAAAAGCCCATGAAGTAGGAACTAATGAAAATTTTGCTAAAAGTGAGTAGACACTAAGTGCTGTTAAGGGCTGTTGTGAAAAATTCGATAGGATTTACTATAAATTTCTTTTATCAAAATTTTTTTTGTTACATTCTTTTCAGTTTTCCTCATGCTCACTTCTCGATATACCAATATGCTTAATGTCAGTCTTCTTTTCTTTTTCTTGTATTCTTATGTTTTAACTGTTACCACGTGATTTTGCAATCCTTCTCCTACTTGACCAAGTCATTCTCCTATCTTTTTGTTTCGCCATTCTTTGGATGCGCGCATTTGCTCTTCGAAACAACTACTAATTTGCATGCTTCTTTCAACCAATCGGGAAGCTGCAAAACCTAAAAATTTCGCGTATGGTTTTCACCGAAGCCACCTTCGCCAACTAGTGAGAGAAAGTGAATGTCATAAGGAAGAATGAAACAAAACCCGTGGACATTCACAGTGTGCCTACGTTAACCTAAAGGCAAAACAACAAACGTTTCAGCATGTAAGTTTTTTGTGCTGAGCTCGATGTGCGCTTAAAAATCTGACTTGTAGTTTTTTGAAGTTTTCGCATTGTTCAACGCATAGGTGCGATAATGTGAAAATTTGCCTCCCTCCCCCCTTCACCCCTGTATCAGGACCAAAGTGACCCTCTTCACCAAAAGCCCAGAAAAAAAATTAATAATGGGGTAAGGTCAAGCAAAGGAGATATTTGTACGAGAATTGTTTTTTGTGTATTGGAAAGGAGGAAGAAGATTTATAGGCATTTGCCTAGAGTACGTTCATAGAAGTACCTAGTGAAAGGTGTGCTGATTCTGGACAGTTACGAGTCAACATAAAAAATTCATAAGTTCTAAATGAGTAGCTGGTACAAGGAAACAATGACCATTGAAACCGCCTCGTCCTTCGTTTTCGGAAACTAAATAGCAAGTCTGAGATCCGCTCAAAAAAGTGCCTGGTAAAGATGTGCTTAGTGATTGCTACAGATTTTCGAGCTTTTGACATAAAAAGTTTCATAACTTTTGTAAATGAATATCTTATACGCCCAGATAGTTACCATTGGAACGGCCTCGTCCTCCGCCTTCAGAAAATGTATACTTTGCCTGTGATCCGTCGAAAAAAGTGCCGGGTGAAAGGTGGGTGAGACTCTTATAATGGGAGTTCACAAGTAAAAAAGCCTCCATTTGAGAACTCCTATTATAAAAGTCTCACCCACCCTTCACCCGGCACTCTTTTTTGATGCACCCCAGGCAATGTTTATATTTTCTGAAAGCGAAGGACGAGACGGTTCCAATAGTGACCATTTTCATGTATTATCTGTTCATCTATAAAAGTTATGAACTTTTTTATGTTAAAAACTCGAAAATCTCCGAAAATCACGAAGGACACCCTTCACCAGGCACTTTTTTGAGACTCCAGGCAAACTATAAATCCTCGGAAAGCGCACTTTCTTGGACGGATCTCAGATATGCTATATATGTTCTGAAAGCGGAGAACGAGATAGCTCCGATGATACTATTTCCTTACACAAGTTATTCATCTACAGAATTTACGATTTTCTATCCTAAAAATTCGTAAATATCCAAAAATCACTACCTACACCCTTTACTAGGCACTTTTTTCAACAAACTCTAGGCAAACTATATATCCTCTGAAAGCGAAGGACAAGACAAGATGGTTCTGAAAACGGTTTCCATGCTGGCGTTGCTTTTCATATACAAAAAATACGAGTTTTTCGTCTAGAAATTTCCAAATGCTTAAAAACTGTCTAACTCTCTCCGAAATATATGTTCTCGCATGCACAATGGTAATCTAAGAAACAGGCGAGGTGATGAAAGAAAGGGAAAAGAAAAGCTGTAAGAAAATACAAGATGCTGGTCCGAAACATAATTGTGTGCTAATCCAGCAGCACATTGGTTCACATGTTAGAAAAAAGACAAGAGTGATATCAAGGAATTGAAAATTGGAAACTTTGACCTGGAAAAGTGTTGAGAGAACCCCATGCTTCCCCTCCCCCCCCCCCCCCCACTGACATTTATAATTTCTTTACCAAGTGAAACACCCTTCAAACTGGAGGTGCTGCGACCACTGTGACCCTCTTCACCATGGAGAAGTCATTCTCACCTTATCGCAGTTATGCTGAGGAGTACATGTTAGGACATGGTGGCATGTGGGTTGTTATAGAGCTGTCATATTCAAGCATATTGATGAAATACGGAACCCTCTCTTATGATCTCCCCTTTCGAGGTGCTGTGCGACTCCCCCCCCCCTCCTCCTCTTTCCACGCTTTACTCCGGCGTTATCGTAAGCTGCGCATTATTGCTACCGCTCGTATTTTGTAAAAAAAATTACCGCACTTTGGCGGAGTTCGCCAACTTCTACATCGCCATAACTTGATCAGAATGGACTAATATTGAATACAAAACACCATTCAACTCAGCTTGATGAGATGCATCTTTATATTTAAAAGTGCCTGTTTGGGTGAAAAAGACGATCAAATTACTGGGATCTTTCCATATTTTCGCTTACGGTAGGTTCATAAGTGCACATTGATTAAACATTCTGAGTGATTTATAATGAGCAGGAATTTGGAAAGATCCGTAAAATTTGACCGACTACAGTGTCCAAACAAGCACTTCTATATATCAGAAAATGCATCTCTTAGAGAATCGCTAAGGATATGCGGCCATAGGCAAGCGGCGCCGGAAATATAGTTCGCTAATTTCTTGCGGTCCGCCTGCAGATGTTTGAAAGTATGTTAGGCATTTTCTGGGCGAACGTGTAGGGATAATTCTTAGATTAGTAGCGGCGTAGTGACCGCATTCCCGTTGACCTTCCGCGAGAATATGCAAAAACGTTGAGGGCCGTAAGGCCATTTGTGAAACTGCACAACCCTTAGGTACTTTCCGCCGAAAAAAGGTACACTAAAAACCAGTGGCGTACCCGGGATTTCGGCTCGGGGGGGAGGCGCGACAAAAATTTTTTTCTAAAGAAGGTGCGTGGCATTAGCCACGCACTCCGAAAAAATTCTGGGGTGCTTCTAAGAACTTTTGCGGGTCCCCGACCCCTGAAATCTGTAAAAGGGGGCGTGGCGTCAGCCACGCCCCAAAAAAATTTTTTTTACAAGGGTAATTAGAATTTTTAAAAATTTTTAAAAATTATTTTAAATATTTACAAAAATAAAAAAGTCACTTGCACATTTTTATAACCCATATAAGTAACTTTCAAAAATTTCGCGACCCATTCTCGGGGGGGGGGCGCCCCTCCCCGCCCCCCCCCCCCCTCGGTACGCCACTGCTAAAAACGAGTAATTAAACCATCATGACACCTCTGCCATATAGAGTCTCACCTCGGCGTACGCCCGAAACTGCCTAAAAAGAGACCGAGCGCCTGCTAAAATTTTGGCCAGCGCTTGCTGGAAAAGATTATTTGGCAAGCGCTTGCAGAAAACTTTGTACTGCTTCCCGCTGGCAGAACATGGAAGTACCGCTCGCTGAAGGTTTAGTCAGCTCCAAAATTTTGCTGACCGCTCGCAGAAAAGCGCAAGTTTGCGGAGCGCCTGCCCCCGGCGATTATCTGAGTCGTCGAGCTGAGTTGAATGGTTTTTGGATTCAAAATTCGTCTACTCAGAAGCAAATATTTATTTATTTATTTATTTATTTATTTATTTAATACGCTCTTGCCGTTCCTTACAAACGAACAAAACACACAGTTATACATAAACTAACCATGATAATAGATCATCATGCAGTTCAGGTCTAATCCTTTGGACTAGATTAGTAAACGCTAATACAACCTGTATGTGATTGCTAAATGACTATAAGTCCAGTACTGAATTAATGTGATCATGGAGGTGGCACCTATGCCCCCATTATTTGCCAGCAAAACGATCCTTAGATATTCCAAAGTAAACTTTTTCATAGTAGATCCGCTGTCGCTAAGTGAGTGCACTGGGGAAGAGTCTAATGACTCCGAGTGTAGGAAAAGTAGTTGTATATGAATAAGTCATAGACCAAATACGGCGATGCAAGGCGAAGTTCAGCAAACTCTGCCAGAGTGCGGTGATTTTTTCCACAAATTTAGTATAGTACTGGTCAATCCAAAAGTTTGTGCCGTTTTTCAAACCTGTCTTTGAATCACTCAGAAAAAAGATGTCCAAACATTATTCGATGCAGAATTTCCTCCTCTTTCTAGCATTAACGTAGTTTTGAGTTGCTTAACACTGCTCGAATATTTGTAAGGATTTTCAGACGATGGCTTTCACTTACCTTGTAACGATATGTTTGGCATAACGAGAACGAGGCACTAGTTAACTTCATATTTGGAGTCAGCCAATTCTGAATAATCCTGTGAAAAAGTTTTTTAGATTGTTTGATTTGCTTTTCAAGGCAAGTTAGTGGAATGTTTCTCCCTACTCCGAGTTGACTGTAGTAGACCTTCTGTGGGGTTTGCGACAAAAAAGTAAATGACTGCATAGGGCGCCTGAGCCCGTACTTTTCGCAATCAGCAAAACGGAAAACAAGGCGAAGAATCGAGCCTGCAATATATATGCAAGACAATCATACAGAGACAAACTGAGATGGAGGACGTAATGGGAGACCCCCCGGTGAAAGGGCTGAAATTTTCCGACTTATTGTTCCTTTTTCTACCGATTGCTTCTGCTCATCTAGAGTAATCTAGATTATAAGCAGAAGCAATTAAAAAATCTGATTTGACTCAAATACAGTGTGGGACTTTTTCTAAAAAATTTGGGGTCATAAGTGGAACAAACTACAGAAGGCGTCGTCAAAGCCACTTCTCAAAATAACTTTCATAGCTTTTTCCAAACAAAATTTCTGGGACTGCCACTGGCACGCTAACCATTTCACCGTTTGCCACATACAAATTCGCCGCTTTCGATCTTACCTTTGTGCACTGTCTTCCGCCTTGGAGAAATTTCACAAGTCCAAACGAATTAGTGAATGTTCAAATCAAGCGTCATATGCCCTCTTAAACAGCTTGCATCTCACTTTCGACGTCCATTCTTGATCACCTTTTATTTGCTGGCTCTCCTTCAAATTTGCAAGTTAAAATTAGAGAAGCACTCAACTACTCAGATAATCACCTTAGTGCGGCACAATGGCCGCATTCTCGCGGCTTTCCGTGAGAATATACAAAATTATTGGGGGCCACAAGTTGCTTTGTGGAGGAACGCACAACCCGCAGGTACCTTCTGCTGCGAGAAAGTGCCTCAAAGTCGGTAAAAGAACCATTGATGACACCTCTGCCACACAAAGTCTCACCCTTGCTCGGGGTACTCCCGAAACTGCCTGAAAAGAGTCCGAGCGCTTGCTGACGGTTTGATCAGCGCTCACTGAAAGAGATTGACGTGCGGTTGCAGAAATTTTCCATTGCTGCCTGCTGGTAGAACATGCGACAGTAAAGAAACTCCGCTCGCTGAAGCTTTGGACACGCCCCAAAATTCTGCTACCGCCTGCCCCCCCCCCTAGCGACTGTCTGAGTATGCATCAAGAAGATCGCACACATAGTAACACTCATAACACTCATAAGTACACGTCCTGTATCGATGTCACTTTTCCAGTTATCCTATGGGCTGTTGTTGTCCCGTATTTGGCAGTTCGTATGTGGATCGATAGCGTACGAAATGGAAATGAAAGTATTGCTCAGTCAGTCGGAAAAATGTTGTTGTTTTTCGGACGAGGAGCAGCTAACAACACCAGGTTCGCTATCAATCTTTGATCAAAATAAATAAAGTAATTTTTTGATGGAGCGCTCGTCTCAGCATGGTATGCTTTCATGTGAGATGAGTTTCACAAATGGTTCGACACTTTGAAAATGTTTTAGGTCGAAGCCGTGAAAGAATTATATCTTTCATAACCAATGTCATGGTAATTGCTTTGTTGGTATTTTCTGCAATCAGCCCAAAGCTTGTATCCGATACTGCAGCAAGGTAGGCCCCATATCATTGCGAGATCATTACGAGACATTATAACAACTTTGCTATATTGGCACAATTCTCAGAATAATTCCAGAACATCCGCAACTTTAATGGCTGCCATCATCATCTTTTTGAAGGCAAATGTGTTCCTGCTTACAAATCGTTTCATAATCTACTGTGGAGATATATCTTACGTTTTATATCTTGTACATTGGCCGGTCATTGTGGCAGTGCGGTACTGTTCAGATTCGCAGATGCTGAGCACTGCCGGTACATGCTTTTTATATTCAGTACTTTGCTCGTGAAAGCATAACTTGATGTTGTCAACAACAAGAGCAATATTTTATTTTGATAGCCCATCTATACTCAAGTGAGTGATGCATTAAACTCATGCATTCTTCGCACTCAGATAGTCTTTGTATAGTATTGTTACCTTGTGCATGCACGACGCATGAAGTTTGACATATCCATGTAGATGGCTGTACTCGCGTAATATAAGTAGTAATGCATTCCCGAGATTCTCTGCCACTTCGTCTCACGCAAGCGCAGCTTTTGAAGTCAAGCTTTTGATCCTTGATCGAATTCAGCGCATTTGCTCCACGTTTCCGACCTATCTGCATTCATAGAGATCGTGAAGAAACTGGTTTCGAAGAATATAAGTAAACTTGGAGTCCGCGAAAATGCAGCAGGACTTTGCTGCCAATGTTCACTCCTTTATAAAGGGTCACCTTCGCATGTGAAGGTTATACGCTATTGTCGGTAAGCATGGCGTATCTTTCAGAAGCTGTTTTGCTTTATAAATTTCATTGAAGCAGTCCAAAAATTATTTTCATGGGTGTACAACTAGGTTTGATAAACGTATAGCTTTTTCAAAAGTAATTTTTTTTGAAAATATACTCACTTTCGTGAATGTTGATTCAAAAATTTGAAAGAAAAAATGAGGCTTTTGGCTGTAACATAATCTTGCGATGCGACAGCATTTGTGGTCATGCACAAATCATTTTTCTTTCTCATATTAATTTCTTATCATACAGTTATCATACACTACTCTTCTCTGTCACAGATAAGCAAGATTCAAAACATATTTTGGTAATCAAAAAAGCAAAATACAAATGTCAAGCTAGCTATGTGCTTGTATAGTGGATCCCGGCCAGCTTCCCATAGATGCCCCTGCGGCGCACCAGCAGACGCTCCTGGCTCAATGCTTCTGATCTCCTTCATGGCCAGTAAAGTATTGCTGCGCACATAGTACTGTAACGAGAGAAGTCTATCAAGAATAGTAAGTGTAAAAGTATACCTCAATTTCAGTCAATTCATTAAATTAAATTCAAAACCTCTAGTAATAGTAACTCCCGCAGTTCATGTTGTCTGAATTGCATTTGGCTTTAGCCATTAAAATTTCATCACTTCCATATTCAAATGCTTCCAACTTTAGATGCTTGCTAAGTTCAACCATCAACTTCTCTTTTTCCTTTTTTTCATTGAGTGCATTGTTGTACGCAGTGGCAGCGCTGAGCTGTGTTTCCTGCAAATTCACAGCGTTTTGCAAAAAATTGAGCTGTTTCTTCTTCAATATAGTTTTCCACTTGTAGAATTTTACGGACTTGCAAGCGTTTATACTGACTTCAGGAGTCGAATTGCTGCCATTTTTGCTGATTTATTCCGACTTCTGTTTACTTCTTCCCTACAGAAAGCGGTTGTTTTGTTGTATCTTCAGATGTACAATCGAGAGGGATTTAGCAAACATGTGAGCGTATCGTTGGTGGTGTTTATTTTTGACGAGGAGAGGCAACTGTGGTGATCTCTGATTAACAAGGATGCCTGAGTGGCTTGAACGCTGTGCTAATTGGTAAAGGTGGTTTCATCATCACCGGATGAGGTTTGGGTCAAATCTTTTAAGCCAAGAGTTCATGATCAAACTTTGACCTTCTTTGGCAAAATGAGTTCTTGTAACTTGTCGCCTTCCTCTAAAATCTCAAAAAAATAATCTCCGGTCCTTGAATAGAAATAGCAAGAGATCAACGAGATTGCTTAAAAATTGGCACCCACAAAGATTTGTTCCGTTCTCTGAATCGCTTAGCAAACGATACCCAGATGGTTTCACGGTTTTGTGTGGTTATATGCATTCATAGAATTTGTTCCGCTCTTTGGATCGCTTAGGGAAGGATGCACAGATAGTTTTCAAGAAAAATTACAAGTGTCCTAATCACACCTCTCTGGATCATTCACGAAGGATACACAGAGATCTTCAGATAGTCCGTTATCGATTGACGCTTGCTGACAATTACGAGGAGGACTGGCTGTTGCAAAACACTACGGGACAATCAGTGACCAATTTGATGGTCACTAATTCTCGTAGTTGAAGACAGTGGATTGGAACTGTTTATTCAAACGAACCCGGTAATGGACCGGGTAGGGCACCTCTAAAAGTCTGGAGCTTGTTATATAGCTAACTAGTTGGCTCTTCTGGTCCAGCCCAGGTCATTGGTCACCTACACTGCGAGCCCCCCCCCCTCTTATACGTTATGGATGACTTACCCTGGGACCCGCTTCGAAACCGCATCTTCGTGATCCTGAGGTGAAAATGAGCTTCACCGCCCTCCTTTACATGACTATGGGAAACTGCTTGGTTAAACATGATAATCCCTCAGTTCCTTAGAAAAATGTGATTAAATCAATAAATCGACAGCAAGACCCAACGAATCGCTGCAAAAAGTAGCCTATCATCTGCGCAGGGGTCGAAAACATAGGTGTGCAAAGTTTCAGCTGAATCGGTTGAGCAGTGCTTGTTTCTATAACGCACATACCCTCCAAACAGACAATTTTTGAGCTATACAGGGTGTCCCAAAAAAATGTATCGAACGTTTGATCGTTAATATCTCTCTTCCCAAGAAGTCTTTTGCCTTGTCTTAGGTACCGTTTTGTAGAGCTGGCTTCAACTTAAGTTTGCATTATAGAACGAATCACCCATCTCTCTTCGTTACTGTAGGATTACGGTAGAAACTTGAAACATATGGTGTTAATGTGAAAAATCTGCCGTTTCAAAATTTTTCAAAAAAAAATGTGAAAATTAGTGAATTAGGGTTTTTATGGACGCTGAGTACAATACTCAACTATTCACAAGATTACGAAGCTTTCTAAACGGTGTAACCGCACTTTTTAGGAACACTGAAAAAAAGGCCGCTACCTCTTACCTGGCATAACTCTTCAATGAAGCATCATAATAAATTGGGAACTTTACAGTTATAATTAGCAACTCTAATTAGCTTAATGTAAAAGTTTTCAAACTGTTTTGTTCCCTTTCTGGGGCAAAATATGGCTTTTCATTGCTTAAAATCCTCTTTGATGTTTCTACCGTAATCTTACAGTAATGAGGAGAGATGAGTGATTCGTTCTATAATGCAAATCTAAGTTGAAGCCAGCTCTACAGATTGGTACTTGAAGCAAGGGAAAAGACTTCTTTAGAAGAGAGATATTAACGATCAAACGTTCGATACATTTTTTTGGGACACCATGTATATACAGGGTGTCCCAAAAAAATGTGCCTACTGTTTGACTGTGAATAACTCTCTTGTAATAAAGTGTTTCGAAAAGCTTTAGGTGCCCTTTTGTAGAGCGAGGTTAAAATTAGATTTGCAGTATGGAGCGAATCATCCATCTCTCTTCATTACTGTATAATTACGGTAAGAACTTCTAGCATATGGAACCATTGTGAAGTATACCACCTATCAAAATTTTTTTCAAAACATCTGAAAAATCGTGTACTTGGGTTCCCGCGCATGCTGATTCCACCTAACGACTTTTTACAAATGTTTTCAGCTTTTTTGACGGTGCAATTACATTTCTGACAAATGCTGGGAATTGAGTTATTACGATTTACCGGGGATAACTTAGAAAAGAAGCATCGTAAAATAGAAATTTCAAATTCGAATCAGCGGCTCCCATTACCGTAGTATAACAGTTTTTGGCTTGTTTGGACTTGTTTCAAGGTAGAATATAGCCTCCAAGGGCCTAAAATCCTTGTCGAAGTTCATACCGTAATCCTACAGCAATGAAGAGCGATAGATGATTCGCTCCATACTGTAAATCTAAGTTCAACCTCGCTCTATAAAACGGTACCTAAAGCTTCTCGAAACACTTCATTACAAGAGAGTTATTTACAGTCAAGCAGTAGGCACATTTTTTTGGGACACCCTGTATATAAAGTGGAGCTGACCCGTACACAAACAAACTGAATGAGAAGTACATATAAATGAAAGAGGATGCCGCGTTTTGCCGCGGCTCCTGGAAAATGCCATCTAGGTGCCACTCATTGATGAGTGATTCGGCACTTAAATACAAGCGATTGGGAAGATGGGCAATGTCAATGCCGTCAGCTATCAGGATGACAGAGTTGGTGAGGTTGATGATATACAAATCACGAACAGGCAGGTTGGGACGGGTTAAATCAAGAATTGTGATAATTCTATAGAAAAAGAGTTTACCATTTGTGAACGAAAAACACAAGTAAGGAAGAGTAAAAAACCTGCATCTAATGACACCTTAGTTGCGCGCCGTTCTATGTTTTATGAGCCTTGGGATGACTATTAGTGAATTGGTTACGTTGCTTGCGTTATCTGACTGTTATAAAGTTTTTTTTTTCAAAAATTCAAACGAAAGGTTTTGAGAAAATTGCCAAAGTTGGGCATGGTATTAGGTTAACATATTTGCAATGCAGCTTTTAATATAACTTTTGTTTTTTTTGAACGTAACGCAATCATTTCCGGAATATAAGGATAGGTAAGCTGCAAATGCGGACATTTTTGCCGAATTTTGCCATCTTATGTAAGGATTACGGTAGGTTTACGGCATAATGGAAAAATTGCAGATTGTGTCAGATTTTGTTGAAACTTGGCCTATGGGGTTATTCGACATGCTGGTCACAAAAATGAGACCCGTTTCGCATGAGAAAGCCTCTTCGTAAGGTTAGAAAATGAATGCTATCTTAGCGACAAATGAATATGAAATTAGTTCACCGTATTGGATTACTCTATTGTGCAAAGCTTTAGCGAATTCTGTGGTTTCGCAGCTTAGTCATTGACAGATTGCCCTCAAAACTTGACGCATTTGACTTGTTCTACTTCCCAAAGGCGTCTTATCTTAGTTTGTCCTTGAATTTCACTTCTTTTTTCACTGATTCTAATGTGTTAACTTCAAGCTAGTGATATCTCTGATTCCTTATGATATGTTTGATTCAGGTTTTGTACGGCCTCATGCTTCCCAAAAAACCATGAAACTCAATTTCCAAGAGTTTTCGAAAAATGCTTGAATTTTTTCTACTACGTTATTATAAATCAAACTGTTTGAAAAGGCTTGCAGCCCACGTAACACTCTACATGATGCCAAAAAATGAGAGTGCTACATTTAGTAAGAAGAAAGTTATGGGAGAACTGCAAAACTTATGTCTTTATCTTTATCTTTTTTAAACTTATGTGCCAACCTAATATTAGGTTGGCACATAAGTTTTGCAACTTTTCCAGTAACTTTTTTTCTATTTTATGTAGCAATCTCATTTTGTAGCATCATGTAGATCGTGATGTAAGCTGCAAGTCTGCGCAAACCGTTTGATTTTTGATAGCGTACTACAAAAAATCTAAGCATTTTTTGAAAACTGCTAAAAATCGAGGTTTCACGATTTTTTGGCAAACATGGAGCCCTACGAAATCTGATTCAAACATATGAAAAAGCAATTATAGGCAGCATATAGCTGGAAGTTGGCACATTAAAATCAGTGAAAAAGAAATGAAATTTGAACACAAATTAAGGTGGGGCGCCTCTGAGAAGTTTAACAAGTCAAATGCGTCAAGTTTTGAAGGCAATTTGTGAATAACTAAGCTGCGAAAAGTCAGAATTCGCTATAACTTTGCACTATAGGGTAATCCTATGCGGTAAACACGAATGTCATATTCATTTGTCGCTAAAATGAAATTTATCATTTGATCTCACGAACGAGGCCATTTCATGCGAAACGGATCTCATTTTTGTGGTCAGCATGTCAAATAAGCCCCATGGGTCAAGTTTCAGCAAAATCTGATGCATTCTAAAATTTTTCCCATAGTACCGTAAACCTACCGTAATCCTCACATAAGATGGTAAAATTCGGCAAAAATGTGTGCATTAGAAGCTTACATATATCCCTTATATTGCCAAAAAATGAATGCGCCACGTTCAAATAGACAAAAGTTATATAAAAAGTTGCATTACTTATGTGCCAACCATAGGCTCGAATTTTCGACAATTATTTTAGTGGCCACAAAAGTAATCAGCGCAGGAACATGATTGCTTGAAAGAAGAAGGAATTAAAGCTGCAATGGGTAATGTTCGAAAAGCCTGTCTGCCTCTATGTCACTTGTTTTTATGATAGACTGAAAAAACGAGAAGGAGTGGAGCGACCAAATACTAGGTCGTTTCAAAAATAGTATGCTTTTTTTTTGAATAAACGCCATATTTTATGGAGCAAAGGTTTTTTGAGAATTTTGGCGTCATTCGAAGCGGCATTTCATCCTCTTTTGGAGGTTAACCTATTGCAGCACAGTCAGTAAGCTCTCGCGATGAGATTTCGCGAATCTTCAAATCTTTGCTTACGATAGATTACTCATTATGCTTATTCGTTGCAAACTAGGTAAATTACCATTCACGAAGTTCTTGAAAGATTTTCGTAATCTGACCATCTCCCGTATCCAAATAGAGAATTTTATGCATAACAGAAGATGCGCTTGCAAGGCTGAGTCGAATGGTGTTCTTGAATTCCGAGATCATCCACTTGTGTCCATACAGATTTCTGAGATGGTTAAAAGCCTGTCGCTAATCATCTCTCATGCTGTTTGAATTTGATGAATACGAAAGCATTTAATGCAGACATTTGTAAATAAGCACGGACATAAAAGACCATTTTCTATCATGTTCTGGAGATTAGAAAGTGAGCAAAAGATTATTCATTTTTTAGGTATTCTCATCGCATTATACCTTAGCTTAACAATATCAGTAGCTATGCACCACACGTTCGAGGTAAGCAGTTATTTGAAAGACGCGCGTGTTGCACATTCAATACATTTACAGAACTACTTTTTGAATTGTACTATGTTGCCGTCTCTGATTTGTGTTATTATCTGCTACGCTTGCATTTTCAGTTCTAGACATATCTACCTTCAAGCACCCCAACTAAAAATTACCACTTCATTCAAATCAAGTTAGGCTCTTGTTTTGGCTTACTGAAACTCTTATTGTACTGATACAAACTGCATGATTACAGAAATTGAATATGCCATTGAGTTTAATATAAAAGAAAGTTATTATTATACATACAACATTCCCTGCGATAAAGACAACGACACTCAGTTTTACACGGGGTACAAAGATTTTTCAACATATCGATGTGTTGCTGTAAGTTTTATCGATGCGCGCCCCAATAAAAGCGTGTTTTTTCCTCCTTGAAATCGTTGTAAGCTTGTTTCAATGATTTTCGAAATAGCCTGACTACTTTGCGCTTTTTTCAGAAAGGAAACGGCAGCGTAAATATTTTGCTGATGGGCGATTCAGTTGCGCGCAGAGCCTATTCACTTCTACACAACATACTCCAGGGACGTTATCTCAAATTTCGACTTTTCTCCAGGCCACGTGGGTGTTGAATAAAAAAGAGATGCATATTTGCAAGTTTTTTTTCGCTATTTAGAATGTCCTTTGCTATGGTGTTCGAAATCAATGTCTAGTGTGATGAGGAAAGTAGTCCAGCATGAAAAACCAGACATCCTTTTGTACATGCACCGTTCGTGAGTTCACAAGCTTCACACTAAGTTGATCCTGACAAAATAAAACTCTCGTTTAGATACAGTTCTTTCAACGCTCCAATCAAGGATTTGCAGAGAGACTCTATTTACAAACATTTCCAAAGCAATATCGACTTTATGAGGTAATTATTACAGCATGTTGTAAATGAACTGAAAACAAAAATACCTGCATCTAGTCATTACGATGCAGCAATTTATTTGATGCAAGTCGCGAGTTCGCGTGGGTTTGTTAAGTTTGCATGTCTTGGCCAACTGCATAGAACCAAGTTGGCATTTAGAAATTCGATCTCTGGCTAACAAAAATCAATGTAACGCAAACTTTGGCAAGACATGCCCTTTTCATGCAATAATTCTGTCCTTTACTTGATGCAAAGTGCACATATACCGGGTGGCACAATTCTGCTTGATCGTTATCTCTTTGGTATTAATGTCTTTTGCCAATTTCGTGGTGCCACTTTGTAGAATTAACTTCAAGTTACATTTGTAGTAAGAAGCAGTACGTCATTAGTATGGTTGCAACTTTGAAAAAGATTTCTCAGATTGGGAATCTTTTTTTTGCATTCAAAAAAGAGACAACCTAGAAAAATTTAGACTACGCTAGTCAGATTTGCCGAGTCCAACTCTATGAGTTATATAACGTGATGCGTCGGCAAGTTAAACGTATAGGTAACAATCCGACACTATTTTCTCAGTGTACTTGAAATTAGATTAACCATTTGAAAAGCTGCGCTGTAGTTCGAGTAGTAAACTTCGAAGTTAGTGTGAGTAAAAACCCTATTATCAATTTTTTAGTGATTTACCATAAAAACTTGAAACAATCTTATATATAAAGCTGAATGTCTGTTTGTCTGTATGTCTGTCTGTCTGTCTGTCTGTCTGTATGTATGTCTGTGTGTACGTATGTTCCGAATAGAAAATTCCATTTCTGAACCGATCCGGACCAAACTTGGCACACATACACTACGGGCCCCGGCGGGTGTCATAGGCTACTTTTCGTCATCGATCGATATCGATTTTATCGATTTTTATCGATTTTTTTGCTGAGTTCACCTACGGGGCTGGGAGTTGGCACAGGGGGGGTAATCGAGCATGGGGATTCCGAATACAATATTGGTTTTCAGGATTATCGATTACTTTTATCGATTTTATCGATTTTTTGCAAAGTTTGAGCTACGGGGCTGGGAGTTGGCACAGGGGGGTAATCGAGCATGGGGATTCCGAATACAATATTGGTTTTTAGGATTATCGATTACTTTTATCGATTTTATCGATTTTTTTGCAAAGTTTGAGCTACGGGGCTGGGAGTTCGCACAGGGGGGTAATCGAGCATGGGGATTCCGAATACAATATTGGTTTTCAGGATTATCGATTACTTTTATCGATTTTATCGATTTTTTTGCAAAGTTTGAGCTAGGGGGCTGGGAGTTGGCACAGGGGGGTAATCGAGCATGCTGATCATCCCCAAGGGGGGTGATCAGCATGCTCGAACACCCCTGTGCCAAATTCCAGCCCCCTAGCTCAAACTTTGCAAAAAAATCGATAAAATCGATAAAAGTAATGGACGATCTTGAAAACTAATATTGTATTCGGAATCCCCATGCTCACTTCCCCCCTGTGCCAACTCTTAGCCCTGTAGGTGAACTCTGCGAAAAAATCGATAAAAATCGGTAAGATCGACATCGATCGATAACGAAAAGTGGACTGTGACACGCGCCGGGGCCCGAAGTGTATGTGTGCCAAGTTTGGTCCGGATACGGCGGAGCCGGGTAAGCCAGCTAGTAGCCCTATAAAGCAGTATTTCCTCTGGCGAAGCGAGAGTAGTAATAAATAACGTAAAGTTGAAGGCAGCTTACAAAATTATATTATGAGAATCTGCAAAAAAACATCGGAGTTACAAGGGAAGGATGATAAGTCGAAATGGCCTTTTGCGATGACTTGTATACCATGTTGGAGGGCATGAAATGCTGATTCCAAATCTATCTTCCTTATCTGCGACGCATTCCTGCACGAGAAGTATGAGCGTTTATTGGAGAAAAAACTGAGTGTGCAAATAGTGTAAAAACAGTGGTAACATTATTTATAGCGCTTAAAGGGACCAGTGATAATTTTATTAGCGCTCTATAAAATAAGTATTCTCAGGTGAGGTATATCCGCACTCCGGCTGAATTTTAGCAACTGTTTTTATCCCAGAAAAACACTCATTTTTGCTCCTTCAAACGCTCATAACTCCTCGTCCAGGAACGCGCCGCAGATAAGGTAGACAGATTTGGAGTCAGCGTTTTGTGCTCTCCACTAAGGTGTGCAACCATCTTAAAAGGCGACTTTGACGAACCAACCTTTCCTTGTTAGAGGGATATTAACGATTGAACAGTACATACATACCTTCTTGACAATTTTGGTCTTCTGCTAAATTATTCATTTCAAAAGATCTTTTGCGTACTTATTTTCCATAACTGCTCACAGTGTTCACCATACATGCGATAGGCAGAAAAATTTCTCTGCCCTCCCTCACTTTAGGGCCGGCATCTGGCTGACCCATTTCACCTGAGGTTGAAACTAGAATCAAGACATAACGGCAGAATCAAACAGCTGTTACAACGGCCCTGTTTGAAAAGAAAACGTTAGCTGCTCTTTTTCAAACATCAAGACTGCAAGAGAGTATAGGAACAACAGCGTTTTGTTGAAAAAACGCATGCTTGAGACCTTCTGCGCACTCAAAATGTCGTTGATAACGAAACATAATCAAAAAATAAAAGGATGACTGGTTCTTTGCATTATAATATTGTATCAATAAATACACATTGTTGCAAGAAAGGGTTGAGCAAGAGTGGAAAATCTGACTAGCTAGTGGTGGATGCATGTTTACTGACAAGAATCGTACCATATCTCCTTTCACTAGAGTGAATAATAGCATATGAAAGAATGATACATTATACGTAACTCTAGCTTTCGAATCATGTACAAAACTTTGAAAAAGACTACCTTGGTTTCAAAAATGAAGCTCTGATGAATCCAGAAATGGCTGAGATTGTAGCTAGATAAAACTGCTCGTATCTCGCTTCACAAAAAAAGCTAAAGAAAAAGAGACAGTCTACATGAATTCCTCGTGTTCTTAGGGTTCTTTCATACTACGCTCAGGATGCCTCCAAAAAAGTCTTGCTCCGGCGACCCATAGAAAGCAAGAGAGGGGTGGAGCAAGTAAGTACTGATTATCTCCACCTCATTTTTGAAAAGCCACTAATTTTCTCGCTTAACAACCTATAAAGCCTTAGAAAGCTTAAAGGCAGTGTCCCACCAGACTGCGGATATCTGGCTTTCGTAGAAATGTAGTAGTAGACCTCCTACCTAATCGATATCTATAGTTCGGAGCGAAAAAGGGGATCTACCAAGCCTGAAATTTGCTCCGAAGGTGGCCCGAATCTTACGTAGGCCCGAATGCAGCCCACACAGCAATATCGATTGCAAGGCCAGAGTGCTATAGCGCACACAGTTATGAGCGCAGGGTCCCGCAGCGACTCTGCGTCTCTACCTTGCATCCATCGCGTATTCGCCTGAGCTTACCGTAAGATTCGGGCCACTTTCGGAGCAAATTTCAGGCTTGTTCGATCCCCTTTTCGCTCTGAACTTTGATAATCGCTTAGGTAGGGGGTCTACTATTACATTACTACGAGAGCCAGATACCCCCAGTCTGGTGGGACACTGCCTTTAACAAAACAGGGATTCGACATAGACTATCTCTTTTTCTCTAGCTCCCTTCTATCCAGAGATACATAGCATTTTAGCTAAAAACATGTGTTTTTGAAAAAAAATTTCACGCAATGAGTGATAGAAAATGCCCAGTTGTCTAACCATATTACAGAGCAAGACTTCGCCAGTAAAAGAAAACTGTCGCTCTTTTCCTAGCTCTTCTCTTTCTTTCAGAATTAGCGCTTAAAGTGATTGCATAAAATCAGCTGATGCTGGAGCTAGATATGATTTTTTTAATCTGAATTCACAGGAGAGCTGGAAAAAAAGAGACGGTCTACGTTGATTCTGTATGTTCCATGCTTTCGAATGTTATGTCGACTGATAAAACACAAAGCTATGCTGAGTCAAAAAAGTCTCTGCTGGATGACCTTCCAAAGCCTAAGCATTGAGGAAGTTTTTATGTTACACCTCTCTACCACTTATTTTCCTTCTTTTCACTCCTGCTCCCGTTAGACATGTAAACTTGCTCAGCATTCATCTCAGGCCCAGTTACCCACTTCACTTTTCTAGGTCAGGAATAGCCAAACCCTCTTCACCTGGAAGGGACCTTGTTCCCCCTTCGCACCTATGGTGTTCACTATAGTTTTCTCATCAAAGCAAACCTAAGTAATTTTGAATTGATTCAAGCAACCTCTCAAGACATATTGTGATCGACATACCATACTGCATATCCAAATGGCGTGGCATTGGCGCAATTCTTGCTAGGAAACTTCAGCTAGGTCTTCTTCCCGGTGATGAGTTTGTGACTACGTGGCAGGCATGTTTCAAGCTTTTCTCAGCTCTTTCTTCCTTCATTTTTGTTTTCCAGCAATGCGACAAGCAGATACATAACCAGAAGTTGCGACTGGGCTCACTGAAATGCGACAATTGCATAATGAACGATGTCAACGAGGTATGAGCAGGGTTGAGCAAGAGGTCAGGCGCAAGGCTGCCAAATACGACCCCCCCCCCTGTGTTGATGCTAAGATACGACCCCCCCATCTCCCCCCCCCCCCCTCCCCACCCACCTCTGCACATTTCTTTTCTATGTACACTCTTACTATTACAAAAAATTCATTAAGTGCACAGGTTTCAAAAAAACCGAATCCAAAGTCATATTTAGACTTTGGTGCTTCTTGCGATTTTTTTCTTTTGAGACATTTACAGCTCGTATACCATTCCTGAAGAGTTTGAAGTGCATCTGACAGTACTGTACTCGTAGGACGAGAGACGAGAGCCAACTGCAAACAGCCAACAAAACCCTCCCTCCCATCAATAAGCCTACTTTGTAGGCTATCACCCACCTTATTACGTAACTGGTTTGGGTCTGGTTTTTTTTTTCAAACACATTTGCACAAGGTCAGCTCAAAATGACTTGCCTGAAGTTTCTTTTTCTTTCTTAGATTGTCACATTTTGTAGAGTTTGGCACTCTCCTCCAGCATGTCGGATGAGCGAGGCGGCCAGTATACTCGCTTTCCGAACTTCCGGCATACTTCTACTGAATTCCCAGGGTCGTTTTTGCTGGAGGAGGGCATGGGTACAAACTCCGTCGAATTATATTTCCTGGTAGTGTCTGCTTGGGCAAAACCTTAGTGCTTGTAATTTTTATTAATTTATAACTGGACCTGAATTGAATATGTTTTATTGTAAATATATATATACTTTGTGTTTCTTTAAAGAATATGTGTATCTCAACTGCTCCTTTAGTCTTACTTTGTAGCACGCCTTAGAACGTAAAGAATAAATAAATAAATAAACTCCGTGGACGCTTCTGAATATAAAATGCTTGCTAAAGACTATGAAATCGTTATTTAGCCGAACCCGTGCATTCTTCGCAGCTGAAAATGCTACACAACGTGCTGCAGTCTAAGGACATTGCGAAGAATGCGGTGTTGCCTTTGCAGCTTTTCTGTCCTGCAATTTTGTTCATTGAACGTGTTTTTTCCTCCGTGATGTAGATGATGCGTTGGATCCACATTTTCGACAAGGTTCTCTTGGTTCTCCTAATGACACAGAAGCAAGGTCAGTATCATTCATTTTTGCAAAGATGATCTTCTTCTTTACTTGAAAACATTTTCTTGCACCTTTTATTTTTACATTACTTTTTTACATCTATACTTGTATTGATGGATCGAGCAGATGCACTCAAAAGAACGGACATAGGTTGTCGGTGTTGTCGGTGTTGTCGGGGTTGTCGGTGTTGTCGGGGTGAGAGACAGTTTAGAGAATGCGCGAAACGTGGAGGCTGTCATGAGGTCCTACAGCGACCGGAAACCTCGGCAACACCGAGAACACCAACAACATCGACAACACCGACAACAACGACAACACCGACAACACCTACAACCTATGGCCGTTCCCTAAGGGAACGGTCATGCTGTCGGCAACGGTTGTCGAGGTTGCTGGCGTTGCCGACGTTGCTGAGGTTGCCGGGGTCAGAGACAGCTTAAAAAGCGCCGAAACGTGAAGGCTATCATGTGGTCCCACCACAACCGGCAACACGGCAGCGCGGCAACCTCGACAACCGTTGCCGACAATCTTTGGCCGTTCCGGGTGCATCTGCTCGACCCACAAACACAAGTGTAGATGTAAAAAAGTAATGTAAAAATAAAAAGTGCAAGAAGATGTTTTCACGTAAAGAAGTAGATGATCTTCTCAAAAATAAATGATACTGACCTTGCTTCTGTTTCATCAGGAGAACCTTGTCGAAGATGTGGATCCAACGCATCATTTGCAACACGGAGGTGGTAACTCCTCCAGAACCATCTTTCAGCTGCAAAAAATGCAAACAAGACTTGATTGAAAACGCAGCAAATATTGAGCAAAAAAGCCAACTTGAGAGTATGATTTCGAAATTGAGTACCTATTGCGTTCAAACTGCAGAGCACGCGTGAACATATTTACAGATATCACAACGGAGAAGTGGTAGCCAAAGGCTCGGAAAAGGAAAGCCTGCAAAGCAATCTCAATCGATTTACCTCAAGCATATAGTTACCGGCATAGAGCACGATGGACAGAGCCTTTGCTGCTTTTAATGGTTTTCGTATTCGCAACAACCTTTTATGACAGCGTACGACTATTGTTTCCGACAAAAGACAATCATTCGAAAGGCGCCTATAAGACAACCGAAACTTCAGAAGGAACATGCATAGATCTCCTCACCCTGTTCTATCGTATTATTGTCCAAGATCCGGTGCAGTCGGATAATGCCACATCTTTGATACAGCGTCTTCACTCTCAAAGCTAAATATAGTAATGCGACCAAAGAACAAACTTGAGGGACAGGAAAGCTGCAAAGACAACACCAATATTCTTCGCAATGTCCGTCCTAGACTGCAGCATTTGTGTAGCATATACAGCTGCAAAAAACGCACGAGTTTGGCGCCATAACGATCTCTTGACAAACATATTTATATTCAAAAGCGTCCACTGAATTGACTTTCTTTCACCGAGTACTGTCAGATGCACTTTAAACTCTTCAGGAATGGTAAGAATGAGCTGTAAATGTCTCAAAAGTTGAAAAAAAACGCAGGAAGTACAAGAAATTTACCTTGCCGTTCTTTACAACAATATCTTCGATAACAGGAAACAACGACGAAGCAACTTTGATGTCCGATATTGCAAAACCTACAAATCACCTTATACAAAAGAAATAAAAAAGCAAGATAAACAGATCCAAGCTGATTTAGTGCAGCAAAATTTGCTTCATTCACTGAGGAGATTTTTGGTTTCAGAGTAAATCGTTCTTGAATCATAACAAGAAGGTGAAGATGAGCAAACTACACAGATTCTGCATTGTAGGCCTATACCGTGAACCAAACGAGTATGCATACCTTGGTTAGCAAATCAACAGCAAAGTCGCTTGGAAGGCAGAAAGACGAGCAACCACAAGCTCCTCTCTGCAGATTGCTACTAGACAGTCAGCAGTTTTGATAAGAAATTGCGACTGTTGATACAAAAGGTAGCAAATTGCTTGCAAAGGAAAAATTAAAAACCCAGGATGAGGAAAACGATAAACAGGAAGAAGCCAAGTAAAAGACAAAGCAAACTTACGGCACATGATTCGAACTTTTCGACGATTTCACCCATTTGACTTCTTCAAGCAACTGGACAAAAAGCACTCGAGTAGAATATGCGAATGTCACAAGACTAATCTTCCGGTCTCCATGTAGGAAAAGGAAAGTAAAGTAAAACTCCACACTGGAGTCGGCCCTCCTGTGACGACGAAGAAATGGAACGACCGCTTGAAAAATCGAGCTTGCCGCAGTTCTTATCCCCCGTGCAGAAACTTTGCACAAGATGCGTACCTACAGTAGGACGAAAATAAGGGAGGATTTACGACCAGTCGTCTTCGGCACATGAGTAGGATTAACCACTGATAGTTTTTTCGAGAGGTGATGAAATCGTATAAAATTTCAGCGGTGGGAAGAGAAAGGACCATTAAAAAGTTTGAGTGAAAAAATGGAAAGTTTTGAGCTGTTTGAAGATAAGTTAATGAAAAAGCTCAGGCGGCCTGAGCTTTTGAGGGGTTGCGCCTGACCCTATTAACTTCATCTCAAAAGCAACTTTCCCGAAGAAGTTTGATATGATTCGTCGTTAGCACAAACATCGTAAATGTGGTACGAGATGTGTGAAGCAGATTCGTCTTGTTTTAGTTTCCTAGGAGCTCACGCAGTAAATCCAGTCGAGGTGAAAAGCGCCATTGTCGAAGTTTTGATGGGGCTTATAAAACAATTACTCTAGGGTGGTTTGAGACGAAATTGATAGGATATATTAAAGAAGAGAATACTTTGCAACAAGTGTAAAAAGGTTGACTTTTTTGATCGTTGAAATCAAGTTAATCATGTTTGAAAACAGCGTCATCCAGACATTAGATAAGATGGAAAATTGTTATAGAAAATTATATAAAGGGTCCACAAAGTGTTATTTTGCATGCTAATCACGAAAGTAGCATCCACTTCGCTGGTATGAGACCTTTGGTGGGGTTACGGTAGGCATACGGTAGGTTTGGTAAGTCCAGTCAGATCAATGTTATCTCAATCAGATCTCTTGCCAGTTCTATTTCTAATATACTTCGCGTTTATCCAGTAATCCTTCAAGCTCTCGTTGACAGCCGAAGCAACAGACGGCTGGCGAGCAGTCTCATAAATAAAGCAAGACTGGCACATATGATTTTCAGATGCGAGAACTTACATAGCTTTGCACCATTTTCCATCAGTTCATTTACTGTTTCTTACTTAATAACAATGTTTGTAATTTTCTCACCTCAACTATTAGGTCATTCGGAAAGTTTTTTCGTTTTCGCACCTTTAAATTCAAACGAGCACAACTTTTTTCAGATCCAATTTTTTAAAAATAAATTTCATTGTGTTCAGCAGAATACTGATAACATTATTGTGATGTTCTTGTGCTTTTTTCTTGCTAACTCATTTTAGGGGAATCAATAAAACCTAAAAAGGTATTTTTGACAAGCTAATTTTTATTGTGTCCTATTATTTTTTAATAGGCACCGAAGAATTGGAGAATTTGGTGGCTGGTAAAGGAAGGTCCATAGAGTTTGAAAAATGGACAGTAACCTCGGTACGCAGTCAACCCCTTTTGTGAGGACCACTTTTCTTACATGTGGTTTGACGGCGTCATGGGCGAGGATGGCACATTTCATAGATCATACGTGCAAGTCTGCTCAGTTTTGAAATTTTGACAAACGGTTTCTAGAGCGATATCATACTACTCTGCTCTTACACCACAATCACATCTTAGCAGATTTATAGCGTGCAAGACTAGCAGGATTACATTAATTTGAGTACATCGACCTTTTGTAATGACTTATTGTTTATGGCCATGCTTGCAATGCTTGTTTCAAATGATTTACCACATTGTTGCTTCTTTTAGCTGTACATGGCCAATTTGCTGTTATAATTATCAATCCAGGCTATAAAAGAATTGCCCCGTCAAATTATGAAGAACGAAAGCAAAGCCAACGCCCCCTCAATCTGCGAGTGCGACGACTTGTGAGGTGTATGCCACTAATATTTTTTGGTATTTCAGCTTTAGCGATGGTGGCTTCAAATAGGGCTATATGACACTACAAGGCCTGCTCATAGTTTTATGCAGTTATATTGCGATTTGCTTGGAAGGACCCTTTGATATGCTCGTTTATATGGCAGGAACACCTTCCAGAAAAGTGCAGAACATTAGCTTTCACTTCTCTAAATCTGGACCTTTGGAAGCAGACTTCAACCAACGTCAAGGAAGACGTGGCCTTAGCAAATGCATTGCGCACAATGATGGCTTTTTTGACTGCCTTACACTCAAGACTGAGCTTAAAAAGTGCAGTTATTCGAAAATCGCGTTTTCATATGTCAAATTTATAGCCATGTAAACTCCCCTACAAAGCGTTTTCTGCAACTTCTGTGAGATCCCAAGAAACTAGAAGACTTCCTCTACAATTTCATATATGGTAACCCCTATCAGCCCTTTGGCACTCTCTTAAAACATGGCACCAACATCAAATGCGCAAAAAGCGAAAAAACTTTCCGAATGACCTAGTAGAATAAGAACTTAATGAAAGCAACGATAATGAAGAGAGATGACTTGCTCTTTACCAGTGCACCTGGAAGATCTGTACTACATTTCATATAGTTTTAGACGATTTATGATCCTTCCCCCAAATACGACCCCCCGCCCTCGGTCCACCCCCATTACGACCCTCCAGGTCAGGCGCGCCTGACCCCACGCTCAACCCTGGGTATGAGGTTAAAGATCAAATGGAAACGGAGCGATGTAATGGGTCTAAAGGCTTTGAAAGGAAAAACAAGGGCAGGGTTTCTTATTTATTCTCAAAACTCTGCTTCGCTATTTGGTTTGAATATTCAACAATCTGCAGTCTTCGACAGTTGTTTACTAGCAAAACAAAACTAAAATAGCGGAATATTTTATTGCTTCTGTTATTGCTACATATTATGGTTAATTTTCTGTTTCAAAAAACTCTCATTTGTTGTCAATCTCGTTCCGGAATTTGACAGGTAAGCCTTTTGTCATCAGAGAGAGTGCCTAATCTGCGCAAGTGCGTTTATTTATTCAAAAACAATGTATAGGAGCGTACAGTTGATTTAGAGTGTGTAATCACATGGATAAAATTGTCTTAGATATTCTGTTAGGCAAAATCCTATTGAAATCGAGTTAATCCGCAAGCATTATTTGAATTTCAAACCATTTGGCACTTTGGCGGATCCTTGAGGATGAAAAGAACACGCACTGTGAAGCCTCGTCGAATGCTGATAGTGATCCATTTCAGGCTCTTTTCAAAGATGGTCTTTTCTACTATTACGATCCGCAGACATTTCTCGCACGTTTGGGAGATGGGGCTCACCTGACAACAGTTGGTCTCGAATTGCTACGACCACAGTACACTAAAATCATTGAGAGATTACTCCACACGCTTCTTGAGCATTGATCAAAGTGCAGCAATAGTGCTTGTAGCGATGTATCATGGTCTGTTATAACAACGAGGAAATAAACGGAGAAAACTGCCTTCAAATTGACGAGACCCCAAACTCTGTATTTGATGGCGTATGGTTCATTACGCTTAACTCTAGGACATCATTAATTATTCCTTTTTTTATCTTCAGAAGTAGAACTCGGCATGCCAAGAACAAACAGTCGATTTCAACAAATTTGTTTGGGTAAGGGTGTCTGGGTTAGCAACGTGTGGTGCACTAAAAGTTTGGCATTGTGTTAACTATGATGAATTTGAATACGTACAGTGATGGAAATGTCCTACACATTCTGCAAAAAACTGGTCAATCTAGGTTCTAGAAGCAATCTAGGTTCTAGAAGCAATCAGGCTTATACGAACTCGTAGACAATGCGTCACTAAAGTTTGACTTACTGAACTTTAAAAGCAGCCAGAACTTCAAGTGTCAGATCGGGCTTCGAAATCAAAAGCCTGGACCTCCAAGCTGCTCTGAGAATATGTCAACGACGAAGAATTGGCTTGTCAGAACTAGCGGGATTTGCTGGTGTCGATGTTGGCGTTCGACTGGTAAAAAATCGTACCATCGACGGGCTTAAGCTCAAAATAGAAAGCTTCTAGTTAAATGAGTATCAATGTCGCGATTGGCATATGAAATTACCCCCTCTTGAATCCATTTGCTCGAGTCTGTAATAATTTGCATCGCCGCTTATAAAATACCTCCCGTATATTCTTTATTACATATAATGGCAACATTCGGCAGGCAGTGGCTTACATCGTGGCTTATACACAATTCACAGTAGAACCTTTCTGACGTTTCCTTCTCCACTAGTGTGTTTAGGACTGCAGTATCACTTTGATTTTGTTTTTTTAAATCAAACCAAAGTTTATGAATTTGAAATTTGTTAGGAAGCTTCTATTTTTTATTTGCAATTTTTCCACACTCCCCCCCCCTCCCTCTTTCACACCTTTTCAATATGAACATTTCAAATAAGGGTGTTCATTCTCAAATAAGTCAAGCACAGAAACTTGCCTGCAATACCACAACTCTGTCAGTTCCATCGTTCTACGAATAACTAGAGTCTGTTTCTGATAAGGACTTAAGGGAGGTCTTACATCCATATGGTACCACCACATACACGTAATTCTAAAAAGGTGCAATAATTTACGCCTTTTTAGGGTTTCCGCTCTCATTTGTATGGATCACTAGGCACGAAGGGGTACCAAATCCTCAAAAAAAGACTTTGCCAGAGATTACATTTTATCTCTGAAAAACAGTGGTAAGAGTTTGACAGAATGCAATCCTATTTCCCTACTCGAAAAAAGTGGTGATTGTGCGGAAAATGTGGGAATTATGCAGCACATGCTCATAGTGGATAAGCATGGTTTTTTACTCGCAATTTTCTAAAGCAATGATCTGCTTGCTCAAAGATAGCGCTTTCTTGAGCATAACGGTTGAGCTGCATTTTGCGTTGACATACATGTGCTTTGAGCAGTAGCAAACACAAATGATGTACAAGATTCGAATTAAAACAAAAGTCAAATAGTTCCATAAGGAAGAGTGTCCATTACAGCAATGAACAAAGTCGAGCAGGGGGTGTGGCACACAACCTCTGGGTACGATTCACCCTAATTTTTGCCCAATACTATTTTCTTTCCCCCTCCCCCCTCCTCCAGCATTAGTTTGCCCACCGTCGGATGACATAAAGTCTTTTACCAACCAAAATCAGAAACATATGCGTAATTATTATGTCAAATAACCCCTGTGGGCCAAGTTTCAGCAAATTCTGGGGTTCTCATATTGGGCCGCCTAAGTGAAGTGGCTACTTTCAAATATGAACTTTTTTTGAAAGTGAATTAGCTACCTTTTCTGTACTCTTTACAAAGCTCTAATCTGTCTTTGCCCACGTCATAAATCTTGTTTTCAGGAACCATCAAAGTACAAAAATAAGAGCCAGCCAAAATCTCATTTGTCCCACTTTCGCTTATAGTGGTTGTGCTTTTAGCGACTACAGCTCAAACGATAGAAGACGGATTAAACTCTATCACTCCTATGAAAACTACGAAATTCTGGCTATAGAAGTGTTTGTAATTTTCGTTTGAACTTGCTGAGCGTCGACCAAGATATTACACACACTTTATTCACGGCCAACGTTTCGGCGGGATCGTCTTCGTCAGAGCCCAAAAAGTCGAAAACATAAGTGAAATTTCCTCCTAGACGCCAAGATTCCAGCTCAAGACGAAAGTCAAATTGGAGAGAGGCAAAGGCAAAGGGAGATCGGGTAACCAAGACTCACCTTCAATAACGTGTGATGATGTGTTATGATGACCACCATATACTCAAATTGGAGAGAAGCAAAGGCAAAGGGAGATCGGGTAACCAAGACTCACCTTCAATAACGTGTGATGATGTGTTATGATGACCACCATATACTCAGACTATACCTCCTCCCCTATTTATAGCGCTTGGGTGACCTGACCTCATATCAAAACTCACAGAGGTATTGATATGGCGCCAGTTCATTGGTGATGGCTATGCACTCTTCCTTCCGGTTCATCTTTGGATTCTTGGCGATCCAGACGCTTCCAAAGTTGGCGCGCTAGGAGGTCGGGCTCGTACGCAAATATAGTCGCTCGAATGAAGGTCAGCATTTTCATGGCACGAAATGCAATGGCTGCCTAGCGGCGTAACTGCTTTCAGTTCGTTCGACCCATCCAGATGTTCTTTAACGCGGCAGCAAAGAGTTCGTCCTGTTTCTCCGGTATACGTATACGTATCACCACACGATAAGCATGTGATGAGATAGATAACCCCGGAGATCATGCAATCACCCTCTTTGCCAAATGGGCAAACGACAAAGCTGGAGTTAGGCATGTACAATCGTAAGATCGATTTCTGACCAATTGACGCTTTAGGTTCGAGGGTAGTATATCGACCACCCTGACATCGTCTCGCAAACCGCGAGATGTGCGCATCGCCGCACTGCCGCTCTTATCTTATCCGATACGAACAGCAAGCAGAAAGAAATTTCAATAAGTGACGCGTCCGGGCTGCTGGAACTGGCTCTGCGTCCTACAAACTCGCGAGGGTTTGAGATAGGCTCACCAATACCCATTAAACTTAGTTACTTGATAGCTAACCCTATAGGGTAGATTCGCTCTTGCATGCCCAAAGACACTTTTGCTGCTGTCTGATACATGTTCTTTATAACCGCCTTTATAAGCTTGCTGGGATGTGCAGACTTTCTAGGCTCTGACGAAGGCGATCCCGCCGAAACGTGAATAAAGTGTGGCTAATATCTTGGTCGACGCTCAGCAAGCTCAAACGATTATCAACTATCGATGCAAGATTAATAAACAACTGAAGTTGGACAATGTTTGTAATTTGTTCGCTAAAACTTTTTTGGAGGTAAGTCAATGGACGGAAATGGCACGACTCCAGAAAAGCTGTGGCTCCCAAACCTTTTTAGGGACTGTGCCACTACCCATTTGAAGCACGCAACTATTGTGTTTTCTTACTGCTTAATCTTCTCCTCTACAAAGCAGGCACTCATTCGAAATCGTTTTTTCTAGGTAAAGTTATAGCACTTTTTCCTTACTTAGGCAAATAGAAAATACTGCGGAAATATCGGGTTACGGTAACATGCTATGCGTGCGCTACTACTTGAATTGCGAGGGAATGCGACGAGAATGAATTTGTAAGAGTCTAAATCTCCTAATCTACACAAAAGCGATTTGAGCCTGATAGTTTTTTCTAGTCTGAAATATTGAAAGCGAAATTGGAATAAACAAGATTTGGCTTGCTCTTAATTCCTTGAATTAGACGTTATCTGAAATGGGATTCCTAATGTGAGCAAAGAAGTAGTAGTACGTGAATTAAGCGCAAAAAGTATAATAGTTAATTTAAGATTTGAAACAATTTCAAGATGTTAAAAAATGACCAGCTTACTTCTGCGGCCCAAAATTTGGGCTCAGGAATCCCTAAAACTTGGCTCAGTGGAGTTATTTGACATGCTCATAACAAAAAAATGCTCTTATGCTTCTAGGAGTTCTTTTATTATTATTTTTGGCCACCATCGCTTACTATATGTATACGATGGTGGCTAATAGATAGATGTGTTAGTATTTTGCATAATGGATCTATCTGACATCGTTAACGAATATTATGTTATCGCTACATCAGAATCACTTCAATAACCCCGCCTCCCTCCCTGACCCCTACATACGACCGTCGGGTGTGGCATGCCACACCCCAAGTTTGACCGTGGCGATAAACAACTCCATACAATTGTGAGCAAGGATTATAATCTCCATTATCGAAGTATGACACTTGCATCAAACTCAAACGCGGATAACATTGACAAAAATAAACTACAATACAAGAACAAAGCAATCAAAACCGAAACTTAGCAAACAGTTTCCCTTAAAAAAATAAAATGTAAACACTTATAGTAGGAAATAATCAATGTCAATCAAATTGTGGTCTAACAAAAAATTGCATCAAGATAGAAAATCAGTTTTTTGCTCAGTCTCATATAGAAGATATAGTCTTGAGCAATCATTTCGATGTTTTTTTTAAGATCGACTTCAGTTCACTGTTTTGAACAGATACTTATTTACACATTGTTTGTCCGAGAAATTCAGAAAGTATAGACGCAAGTGTTTCGTTTGCACAGGCCGAAAAAAAGCATAACGATTGTCTTCCAACAACTTGAAGATAAAGTTTTTAAATAGTTCTTTCTTCTCTTCGTTTGGACTATGGATCTGCAATAAAAGGTAATTAAAGAGTGTAACTCTATACAGACAGACAATTTTACTTGATCAGGCACAGGATCGGTAGTTACATGAAGGTGCTAAAAAACCAAGCCGAGGTTAAACCGAAAACACACGAGAAACAAGGTCCGGCACCGAGATTGGCGTCATCCTCAACAAGTTGCTGCACGACTGACGTGCACAGACACGTTTGGTCAACGTCATGTTTGAAAAGCAAGTTTTTAAGGAGTAAACGATTGCCTCGTTTACAGCGCACGCGTGACGAGATGACACCACTGGTATAAAAATGGACAAGGGCTAGGTAGAAAACTGTGAAAGGTTCCTGTTACTGAAAATTGTGGCAAGCTTTTCCTAAGAGTTTTCATTGGTGTTTAGTGAAAAACTCGTGGCTACAAGTGCGATGTGGCGAATAAGCAAAGCGTGAAATCATATGAGAAAGTTTTGTGAATGAAGGACTCTTAACTCTTTTTCCTAAAGCAGAGTGTCAATGCCTCAATACCATCATGAAGTTGGCAAAACCCTGAATTCACGCAGCTTCTTCATAATCTTTCTGTAAATTTAATCTGGATGCTTTTCCGCTGTCCGGACCCAGTTTTGTAAGAAAGTTGTTGCTTTTTCCTCGTACCAAATTTTGTTCCAATTCTGCAAAAAGGAGTGTCAACCTCTTGCTAGATGTCGAAAGTATTAGGTTGTCCAAAAAGTTCTTGCGCCGGATTTTCAAAAAATTATAACTTCCTTTCTTCTCAACGATTTTTCTCAAAATTATATTTATATGAAAGAGGAAACCTTTTTCTTTATAGCAATGCCTTTGCCATAAATTAATGTTGGTAAGTTCGAGAAAAAACAATTGAAGGAAATTATTCAAGATCGAATTTCTCAAGCTGGATCACGAAAAATTCTGCAAGTACTTTTGTTTGATAGAGAAAATTTTGCACATTACGGAGGTACTTTTTCATGAATTAAGACGAAGAAGATCGAGAGTTAGAAGCAAATAAAGAGAATTTCTTCACTTTTGCAATTTTTGAGCATGCTCAAAAGAGCTTGAAAACGTCACAGAAAAGGCGAAAAAGTCATAATCATGGGTTTTGTGACCTTCCCCTTCTAGGTGAGCAAAAATCGCGCCAATCGGGAGCAATTTTGATTTTCGTGATTTATTCGGACTTTCGAGTCTGCGTTTTTCATGAAAATCAAAATTGCTCTTGATTAGCTCGGAACTCACTCAGCTAGAAAGGGAAGGCCACAAAATCCATGCTTATGACTTTTTGGCCTTTTCTGTGAGGTTTTCAAGCTTTTTTGAGCATGCTTAAAAATTGCAAAAGCGAAGAAATTCTCTTTATTTGCTTCTAACTCTCGATCTTTTTCGTTTTAATTCATGAAAAAGGTACCACTGTAATCTGCAAAATTTTCTCTATCAAATAAGAACACTTGCAGAATTTTTCGTGATCCAGCTTGAAAAATGTCGATATTGACTAATTTGCTTCAATTGCTTTTAACTCTCGAACTTACCAATGCTACTTCATGCCAAAAGCACAGCTATAAAGAAAGAGGTTTCCTCTTTTATACAAAAATAATTTTGAGAAAAATCGTTGAGAAGGGAAGTTATGATATTTTGAAAATCCGGCGTAAGAACTTTTAGGACAACCTAATATATTGGCATGTCATTTACATTCAAAATGTTTCAACAAAAGCTTTGTGTCGCAGACCCATTAACGTATGTTCACTCTATTTATAATCGAAATCGGCGTATTCCATTCTCTTTACAGGGGTTAATTGGCATGCTAATTATGGATATGTTGCCCGTTATGTTTGACAGGGCCTTTGAGTAATGTTTTCTCAGGTATACAGCTCAGGGGGTCTTATTGAGACAGCAATAAGAGAGGAAGGGGGTCGTAACCAGCGATGCCACACCTCTTGCTTTACCCTGTGTACAAGCCGCATTTTCCGATTTTTGTTCGATCTCCTGATGACCCCTAGCTGTAGAGGGCTTTCATAACCTTTCGGCCGCTGATACTGAAGTGTTACAAAAAGGTCAGGGGGGGGAGGAAGGGTGTGAATGAGTGAACATGTTGGTTACGGAAATACAGTGGATTTAGGGAATTGGCATATGAAAATGAGACAGAGACACAGAAATGATGTGCAGGATGAATGGGAATATTAATCTATGTCAGATTATAGTATTAGGCTGGAAACTAAGTTTTGCAACTGGTTTCATAACTTCACTCTCTTTGGATATGGCGCACTCAAACTTTGGCATTATGTAGAAGGCAATGTGAGCTACAAGTGAGCACAAATTGTTTAGATTTTGAACACGAAATAGAAAAGTTTTAGGCATTTTTCGAAAACCCGTGAAATTTGAGAATTTTTGGGGTTTCAAGCTAAAATGAAGCCTTTGGCAGCCTAGACCATGCGCAGTAACCGCATTCGTCTATAAATTATTGCTGGAGGTTGACTCCTTTCGTCTAGTAAGAAAGAAACAAAATTTAGAGGCATGTCGAGATTTGGCGTTTTCATAAAGTCGAACGAGTCGATGTACGCAAGAGCTGCTGGGGACGACCGTCAATGACTAAAGAGTCCGAAGCTCAAATTCCGCCAGACTTTACAAGTAAGGTTACTTGACCTGCCAAACGCGAATATCACATTCATTTGTTGATTCAACGTCTTTTTCCTTGTTTAGGGTGAGACCCCATATCGTACACCTACAGTAATCCTGCAAAAAAGCCGTTATCACGCAATTTCACTATCATTTTCGTAATCAGCATGTCGGATAACACCCCTATGCCAAGTTTCAGCCAAATCCGTCAAACTTTGTGTTTTTCCCCTTCATACCATGCACCTACCGTAACCCTCACTGCGACGTCAGAATTTGTTAGGGCAGCAGCTGCGCTTGTAGCTTACGTAATAAACAATGCAGTGACAAAATTTGAGTGCGCCATGTTGAGTGAGAGAGAAGTTATGGGGCCAGTTGCAAAACTTAGTTTCCAACCTAATATTTTTTAACACAAACCACTTTTCTCCTTGTTCGACAAGGAACGGAGCCGTATGCACTAGAAGATAATATAATTTTCCTTCTACAAAATCTGACCTCCATATTGAACTGGCAGATTGTTATTCCATATTGATCCAGTTTCCCTCCTCGGTAAAAGTACGGAAATAAACCATACTCCGCTCCTTCTGCGTCAATCCAAAGAGCGTCGTACACCTGCAGCTTACGTGTTACTCTGAGTAGATCAAAATCTAGAAAGCTTACTGTATATCCTAAAATTTCCTTGAGAAAATAGGCTAAATCCAAATGAAATACGCTGCGCATCTTGTAAGATCCTGAAATTTCTGACTGCGTCACGTAGCTTTGGGAATGTTGTGCATACTATTGATCAGAACACTTGCGCTTGAAATTTGCGATTTCGATCCAACTGCAAATGGAAAAAATGTGCCAAACTTGTTGTAGAGATCCTCGTTAACTTCGTGATCGGGATCCGCTCCAAAGAAAAGCGAACCTTCTGGCAACACCTAAAGCGGAGCTTATACAGTGCTGGACATAATTATACAGCCACTCTAGAAATCGTCGTAATTTTTTGTTGTCAATGAATCTGTCTGAAACTTTGCTGTATTGTGCGCATGTCAACCTACCATAACTCCTCAAAACGGCTTCCAGTCTTGTTGAGTTTGAACGGAGAAAAACAAAAAAAGTCGAAAAAGCACTCTTTGAAAGCTGGACAAGATTATAAAGCCACCTAGTTTTTTTAATCACTGTCGCATTCGTTGACTCTCAAATTTTTTGTACAATTACATCCCAAAATATGAAACATTTGCAACAGCTACGGCCTCTCATCCTACTCAAATAGAAGCGATCACTGCATTTTTTGCTTTTAAAAGCACCAAAAGTCAATCTGCTTCAACAAACAACTGGTTTGAAGAGTTTTCAAGCTTTTGTTCATTTCAAATAAGAATCATGGAATCTACTGACCCTTCTGTATAGATGCGGTGAAGAGCGCTTTCGTAAACTCTGCGTAATCGCTGATTTTGACGGACAGACTCCAACCTCAACATAAGCTTGGAACGCTTTTAAACCACAAAACTCAGTTTGCAATGTCCGCAAAGTGCTGAACTTGATTTATTACAATGTCTACATGGGGATACAGCTTTCGCAACAACTTTCAGATTTTTCCCAATGACGGTAGCGATTTAGACCTGGAATACTTTCCACAAAAATTCCCTGCGAGCGGAAGATTCGATATAACCCTAGATCTCCTTATTTCCGCCTGTGTTTTATGTCATATTTCACCCGATGAAAGAGATTAGCTAAGATTTTGAAGTTTTAAGCGTCTCAGGTTTTATCTCGTGATCTGAGTTGGCTTTGATTGTACAGGGTGCTCCACTCACCATTCAGTGAATGTCAACTGCGGCTGAATCAGAGTGCTCAGTCCCGATATTTCTTCCCAGTTATGCACACGAGTTCACTGTTGTATGGCTGTCGTAATGGCTACATTACAGTATTTTCTGTCGCTTGAAAATCGAGTTTCGTGGTGCAAAAGTGCGTCAACCCTATGGTGAGGTTGAAGTCTGTTCGTCAAAATCAGCGATTACGCAGAGTTTATGAAAGCGCTCTTCACCTCATCTATCCAGAAGGGTCAGTAGATGATGATTATCATTTGGAATGAACAAGAGCTTGAAAACTCTTTAAAGCAGTTGCTTGTTGAAGGAGATTGACTTTTAATGCTTTTAAAAGCAAGAAATGCAGCGATTGCTTCCACTTGAGTAGGAAGACAGGCCGTAAGTGTCGCAAATGTTTCATATTTTGGGATGTAATTGTACAAAAAAATTTGAGAGTCAACGAATGCGATAGTGATTAGAAAAACCAGGTGGCTGTATAATTTTGTCCAACTTTCAAAGAGGGCTTTTTCGATTTTTTCGTTTTTCTCCGTTCAAACTCAACAAGACTGGAAGCCGTTTTGAGGGGTTATGGTAGGTGGACATGCGCACAATATAGCAAAGTTTCAGACAGATTCATTGACAAGAACAAAAATTACGACAATTTCTAGAGTGGCTGTATAATTATGTCCAGCACTGTATCAGAAATTTGACAAGTACCAAGACCAAAAAGTACATTTTTAATTTCAATTTAGATATCATATTCGAAAATTTATAAATTCTGATTTCTATAGGATTTGAATAGGTTTGACTTCAATTTTAAGAAAAGATTACGCGCTTTCTAAAAACCATAGAAAATTTCTAACACGCGTGCACTGCCTCAAAATTGTTTCAAGTACAGAGTAGCCAAGAAAACTGAAAAACGCACAGAAGTAGGAGCAGTTGGTCAAAATGATCTTTGCAAATTTTATGAGACAGATCTCAAATTTCAAAAAAGGTGTAAACAAGTTTTCGGGCTTGTTTGTTATATTGCCTATTCAATATGCACCCCTCCTCATCCCGGCGATTGAGTATGACATATTAGGTCGTTTCAAAAGTAATTTCGCTTTTTTCAAACGGACACCGCATTTGACGGAACAAAGGTTTCTAAGAGATCTTGGAGGCATTCAATCCAAAATTTCATTCTCTTTCTAATCGATATGGAATTGTTGCAAAATAGACAATGAGCTTTCAGAAAATGACCGAAATCCGCGACCCGTGCTTTTTGAGATAGTCAAGTTCCACAATTTTTTAAAACTTTCGTATCAATCCTCAGAAGGAGTTCAAGTAACGGTTCGATAGAGTAAACTTTATAGAATACAGCTTGCTTTTTTCTCTTTTTTCTAGCTTGCCGTGATTTTTAAAAGATTTTTTTAACAAAACCATCGAATTTTGGCAGGCTTACGTCAGCCACAATCGCAGCAAACAACGGTAATTATTCGCAATTTGAAACTTTCAAGATGGTATATGACTTAATATTGATTTTACAATGCAAGTGAGAGCTTACGGATTCAAAATATCAAATTTCGAGTTTTTCGGGTACAGCCTGGGGCTCGCTAAAAAAATGAGTTATGATGATTTCTCCCCGGTGACTAAACGAATCGGAAACAAAAAAAACACCTGTCGAAAAGAGGAGTAAATGCTGCATCGAATAGTGCGCGAGCTGCTCTTCTTTTGATGTTCCACAAGGATTTAGCTGCCCAAGTATGGAAATTGGTAACATCAGTTAAAATTCTGTTAAAAATGTATGACAAGCTATGTAAAGGAGAAAAAGTAGTACTGTATTCTATAAGGTTTACTCAATCGAATCGTTACTTGAACTCCTTCTGAGGATCGATATGAAGGTTTTGAAAAATTGTGAAACTTGACCATCTCAAAAAGCTTGGGTCGCAGGTTTTGGATATTTTCTGAAAGCTCAATGATTATTTTGCAACATTTTCATAACCATTAGAAAGAGAATGAAATTCTGGATCGAACGCCTTCAAGATCTCTTTAAAAAACTTTATTCCGCCAAATGTGGTGCCCGTTTGAAAAAAGCGAAATTAAAACGACTTTTGAAACGACCTGATATTAAACACATTGCGAGTTTATTTTACGTTACATGACTTTTTCATACCTTTTTCAAAGCTTCTTCAGCACGCGTATCACGTCCAATTCCCAGTGTTACAATTATACTGGGTGTTTGCTGTAATACGGATATAACAAAATTCAATCACCTCCATTATGCTCTCGTTTTCGACCTAATTTTTTCATGTCCTTATGGGGTGCTATAGAACTGATAAGGTTTTTCCATATTAAGGATTGCAAGCAAAGGTTACGTAAAATCGTTGCTTCAGAATGGAACATAAGTCTACAAATATATATCAAAATGCATCAAGTTGAATTTTTCTTATTTAAGTATCATTTTTTACTTGAAAAGGGTTGAGGTCAGGAGTCACAATTAGCTCAAATTTTTCGTGAACGGTCTGCGAAGCGAGGTACAAACAATTACAAGAACCGGTTTTTGCCAGTATCCCTGGCGATGCTACCTATGTGCTTTGAAGTTCGTAGCGTGTTGAAGGCGTTCAATGTTTTATGTAAGGCACCCGCCATACTTAGTCCGCTTAATCCACTTGATCCGCTTGATCCGCTTCGTCATTGGTCAAGTCAGTGAACTGACCAATGGTAAAGCGGATCAAGCGGATCAAGTATGGCGCGTGCCTAAGCGGAACACGTAACGCCGTTGATAAGGGTCGTACGCCGCTCGCATGCTACGAAAGACCGCAATTTCACCCGATTTTTAGAATTGCAACATTAGCTGATTTGGAAATTGCTTGAAAGAAAGTGCCTACCATTTCGATCGATGGATTTTAATTAATGGAAATCAGAGGGCATGACTCCAACAGCACTTACATGGGATGCTCTCGGGTCAGCTCGATAAGAGCAACAGTTTAACGTATTGCTTGTCAAGTATCAACGATTCTTAGGCAAAACCATAAACGCTGAGCCAATTCAGCCAGCGTCGTACTCCACGCGGTACTGCCTGCATTTACAGCGTGGGGAATAAGGGAGCATGCGATTGTACGCCTTCGCCTGCTTCCGTTGATCGTACGCTGTTCGCTGTACAACGGATGCCGATGCCGTGATTTTCAGTCCTCTACAAACCCAATTTTTACGAAATGCACTTGTCATGTAAAAACTACAAGGAAGGGAAGCTGAATGTGTTATTTGCCAAAGATGAGCTTTCGCATTAGGGGAAGGAGAATATGCCATCTATATGCGTGTTAGGGCTCCGCATCAAGGAAACACAAAGAACTAGTGAGAAACAGCAGCCGATAGAGCAACATACTAGGTTGGCGCGAAAGTTCCTGCGTAATTCTAACGAAATTTTTCGACTTTCAATCAAATTTAACTTGATTATAAAAATGGTAAAGGAATTCCTGCAAAGGATCTTTAGTCGTAAATTCCTATAGGCTAGCTACCGAAGCAAGCTTACAAGCACGGCGATCCACCTTTTGTAATTTGAGTTTGGTGCCAAACAATTTGAGGGCTACCAGCCAATTTCAAAAATTTGGAAAACACTTTTCCAGATTTTTGAAATATTTATGACCCACCCTGGCAGCCTTTGATCTCGTATGGAAATGTTAAAAAAACGCGGAAAATTTATTTCACAGAGGAAGCTGTGAAATGAAACTGCTGTCGCTGCCTTTTTTGAACAAGGTTGAGAAACAAAAATTTCACTCAAAAAAATCCAGGTAGCAGCTTTTTGGCTTGCACAGGTCGCATAGATGAAAGCTTTGAAAGAAAATTACCCGAATTTCAAATTTTCAAATTTAGTCACAAAAAATTTGAATCTTTCCTCAAAAAACCGAGCAGTCAGTACTATACTACAGGCTTTACTGTTTGCTTTCTCCAATGAAAACGCGCGGATTGGTTCTGTCTATGAAAACTTAAGGCTTTCAAAAAAAGCGAAATAATTGAAATTTGGTATTATGTACTACTTGTTAAATCATGAACTTTTGTAGAAAAAAATTAGTCGCGCAAACTTCGTCTGCTAAAAAGAGCAATTGATAAAGCTTGTAATAGTGACTGCTCGGATTTTCAACGCAAGATTTAGATTTTTTACGACTAACTTCAAAAAAATTCGATCAAATTTCTTTTGCAGCTTCTATCAGCCCTGTTACGAAAAACTGAACTTTTGTTGTGAAACAAATTGATAGCAAGCGAACACATTCAAAAATCAAAAAGTTATGAAGTTTTGAAAACGCCACGGAACTTCCGCTTCAACCTAAGAGTTGAGTGCCTGCACGCGCGAATTGGCGTCAATAGAAGTTTTCTTATTTGCTCCTAAAATACATAAGACTCTACCATACAGACAAAGATTCACAGATTTTCTTTGACAAGATACTCTTCGAAAGGCAGGTCATCCAATGAACAACCAATGTTTGTTACTAAATGCTGCTATGGTAGATTGGATAGGTATTAGGTTAAAAAGAAAAAAAATAACTTTTTTTACAGAAAAGCAACAAGATCCAAAAATTTTGTGAGGGGTACCTTTCGATACAGCAAATTAAGCTCTGCTGGCCTTTGAACACTCGTGTGAGTCGTGATTTACGCAAAATTGCAAGCCAAAACATATGAGCAAATCATAATGCAAAAAACGGATTTTTGCTCAGAAATTTCACGCAGTTTCAACTTGCTCCTGCAGGTAAACGACACACGAGCTTATCCTTATCTACATTTGCTATGATTTTGCGTAGTTAGACCTCTCGTTTATGCAGCAGTATACCACAAACGTCCTAAACTTTGACCAGAAAATTTGGTACTTTCAAACGCTTTAGTTTTCGAGAAATATCAATTTTAGCATGAAAAACACAAAAAGCGACTTTCTTTCAATCTGACGAGGGAAGGATACTTGGCGTGGCCTTTTGCAATGAGATGTATGCCAGTAGGTGCGTCTTGGAACGCTGATTCCAAAATCTGTGTTCATTATCTGCTATGCGATTCCCTGAACGAAATCATGGACTTGTTCCATATTGATTTTGAGAGATTTAGGCAGTCAAAATCGTCAATATCCAGGCTTTTTAGACTATGATATATCGGTGACAGTTTTCCTAAGCTTAACGTGAAGCTTTACTCTATTTGTACGCTCTTTTGTAGTGCATAAGCGAACATTCTAACGATATTGGTGAATCCTGCATCAAAAGAGTGCAAATTTTAGTGACAAGAAATGTTCATAACTTCTTTCGGAAAAGCGCACAGCAGATAATGAAAACAATTTGGAATCAGCGCTTCAGGATGCATTTAATGGTGTACTTTTCATTTCAAAAGGCCACGGTCACCAAGTATTCTTTCCATGTAAGACAAAGAAGACTTTTGATTGATTTTTTTGATTTTTTTTTCATGTTCTCCAGTCGCCCTTCCTTGTATTTTTTCAAATGGTACCATCTCCATGGTGGATAATTATTCGTTCTCATTGAAGTCATCCAAGAATGTTTATTTTGAAAAAAATTGCAAGGTTCAATCAAAAAGATTAGGGAGCTCCTAAACCGCGTCGGTCACCTATTTTGCACCTGCTATCCGCTTTTGCGCCGGTTGCCGCTATTGCAGCCGAGATCGACGGGAAGAAAACTCATCGATTAATCTATTTCTCTCTGCTTTAAGTATTTTTAATTTTTCTGTTATAAGCTGGTCCTGAGATACACGTTTCTGGAAATGATTGTTCCAAGGCTTGACACATCGCCATTGAGACAGATGCGCTAGTATTGCCTACATTCAGCTGGGATTACAGAGAGCTTTGTTCAATGCGCTTTTCAGTTTTTATTAAGCTCAAGTTTCATGCTTTTGTGAGTGGTGTGGTTTGAAAAGCTGGATGCGATATAGAAGACATTTGTGCAAATCCATGGTGATGCATGGACGTAAGCATGAGAAAACCGCATCACCCACAATAAATATGAAACTTGAGCTAAATACAAACACGAAAAATGAGCGAAGCACAACACAAGTTTTTTAGGCGTTTACGCTCAACTTCAATGTTTGTTGTGGGTGATGAGGTTCTCTTTTCCCATGCATCAACACGAATTTGCACAAATGCTCTTCTATATTCAGCTTTACAAACCACATCACTCACAAAAGCATGAAACTTGAGCTTAATAGAAACTAGAAAAAAACGCATCAAACATTCTACTCTGTAACTCCAGCTGAATGTGGCAATACTTAGCGCATCTTTCTCCAACGGCGATGGCTTAGCGCAACGACTATCCAGAAACTTACACCTGGAAACCAGCCTATAAAAGAAAACTTAGGAACAATTTAGAGAAAAGCAGAGAAATCTGATTTAATCAATGAGTTTTTGCGCCTCACGAGCTAAGAAAACAACGGCATGATCCACTGCATTAGCGGCAACCGGCGCGGTAGCGGCTAACGACTACAAAAGCGGCAGCCGGCACGGTCTGGAAGCTCTTTTACAATAGGGGTGAAACTTTTGGAACAACCTACTAGTTCTGCTTCAAGAAACTATTATTAAATACTTGCACAAGAGACGCCCATGCAAGTGCAAAGCCAGATGCTAATTATCAGAACGTATCATCAAAGCGAAGGATGCAAAAAGCTGAAACGCCGTGAGAGCTCGGAATGCTTGTACACAACTTTGTCGCACAACCCTTATTACATCTTACTGCAGTGTGTTACTGACATCCAGTGGAGATACGTGTCGCTTAATTTCGTCGGAATTCCGATAATTTTCAATTCCTAGTCCTCTCACAGATGGAAGCATTTCGCACAATTTCACTCCTTTCCGGAGATTTGACCATAACTGTAATTGAGAAAAATGTGAGCTGTTTCTTTTGCTTTTGACAAAGAAAACATAGTGTTTCTATGCTCCTATAGAAAAAGGTGGGCTATATCAATAGCATTCGAGGTTTCACGCGCAAAGAACTTACTCCCTTTGAATCATTACGGTATGCGAATATGTTGTTATCCATGCACTGCTTCCATTCTCTAAGTTGTCCTTTCACTCGCAAATCCTCGTCTCTCGCAACAGGGAACTGTAAAGCTTTTTGGAAAACTTTCGCTTTCGGCAAATAACACTGATAAAACCACACTTGCCTTTGTTAATGTGGACGTCTTGTATTCGGAAAATGAAAGAAGGGAGAAAATTACTACACAAAGAAAAATCAAAGGCACTTTTGATTGGCGCATGTGAAGTCGGCGCTCGCGTTATGCAATATGTAGTAACGGAAGCTTCTAAGTAATGGAATACTATCATTAAATAATGATAATGAATAAGACAAGAACTAACATAATTTACTATAGTTGTAATAATGGGATGTCTCCAACCGTGGGATTTGCAGGATTTACAGAATTTACGGAATTTAGCTATAATTTCTTTTAGAATGCAAAAGAAGATCTTTCTTCAGCTTGATGACGAATCTTTTGTTGAACATTACGTCAGTACTCCACGACAGTAATTTTTCTAAATCTTGGCAAAACAACAGCTGCGCTTGTAGCTTATGTTATAATCTACATAATGGCAAAGTTTGAATGCGTCATATTCTCACAGAAAGACGTTATTGAAAAAGTTGCAAAACTAAGTTTTCAATTTAGTATTAGGTCGTCCCAAAAGTTTCCGTTTTCGAGGCCACTCTAAAAATTGAATAAGTTGATGCGAAGATAATGACCGCCTTTTAGGATTTTTCCCAAACAACATTTTTTCCATCAAAATTTCTTTTTAAAACAGATGTAGCAAACCATTGAGAGGTTTTCTTCATACTCTCTTCAGTGGTAGTTAGAACTGGCTTACATTCGCATTGTCAAAATGCAACAGAAATTCGAGTAACCGCATTCGAAGTAAGCTTTACTGCATTTACTTTCCTGGCCAATATTCAAACGCGAATGCTTTTTCGAAAACTCGGCTTCTGTATGTAAAAGAAATTGTCATTAGGCACACTTACAAGAGAAGTTCGTTCAATCAAAGTAGCCTTTGTATATGGAATTGATAAGACTTTGAAGAGCATCAAACGCTGATTCCAAATCTGTCTTCATTATCTGCCAAGCTCCTCTGGGCGCAGAGTTATGATCTTGGGTTAAAAAATTGGATGCGTAATTAAAACAAAATTCGAATTGTCCAATGTTGTCATCAAGGCATTCCATTTTAAGAAAATCTTTTCGTGCAAAACACTCATACTACGTCTGCTTTATTTAAGCGCGGCAAAGTCCATGACAGTCAATTTTACTTGAATTCCGCGTTCATTTTCATTTTTCGTTCATTTCATGAAACATTCATAACTTGCTATGCAGAGGCGCTTGGCAGATAACAAAATCAGATTCAGAATCAGCGTTTGATTCCATGGAAAGTGGTTCATGACCTGTTTGAAAAGGCTACTTTGACTGATCGCCTTCCTTGTCAGTTATTTATGAAGATACATTGGCGCTTATCGTTGCGGTCATTTTATGATTCATAAACATTTTTGAAAAGAGCAATCGTTTTAGCTTTGCCCATTTTTTGTAAGTTTAAGAAAGGGCATCCTCTTTTATAGTTTTTTGCAGAAACATTCGCTCGTTCAGCACGCAGAAAAGCAGGAATTCCTATAATTTGAGACTTTGAGGCCTATCAAAAAAAAAATTGAAAAAGCTGACAGTTTTAGATTTCAATATTTTCTTTTCGCAAGTCTTCATTGTGCGAGCCCTATTCATCTTCATCTGTCCCACTGGGTTCCTACTATGAGAGAGGCAAATTCATTTGCACAAGTAAGCTTTGAGGGTGGTTATGATTTGTTTCTGTGATTATCTTGTTCACCGAAATTCAACCCATGCCTTGTTCAAAAAATGAAGTTTTGTGGAAGTTGGAAGAAAGTTCGGCACTTAACAGAATAAAGTCCTTACAAGAACAAATGCTGTGCGCAGAGTTTGATACTAATGGAGCCTTGAGAAAATAATAAAAAAGTAAGAGCTTTCTCTCTTCATGAGATTGATAGTAGGGTATCTTTATTCGTAGGTCATATATCATGTCGTTCCAAAAGTAATGTCGTTCTTTTTCAAATGTACGCCACATGCCGTGAAACAAAGATTACGTTAGAGATTTTAGTAGCATTCAATGCAGCATTTCATTCCCTTTTTGAAGGACCATAATATTTAATGGGCTCTTAAATACCAAAATCTGCGACGCAAGCTTTTTGAGGAGGTCAAGTCTCGCAATTTTCTAAATTTTTATCACAACCCTCGAAAGGAATCCAAGTGATAGATGGATAGAAGAAACAGCACAAGTTTGCAGGAAAACTTGTATTGTTTCAATACAGGAATCCAAGGAATCCAAGTAATCCAAGGGTTGGATGCATAGAGGAAACAGCTCAAGTTTGCAGGAAAACTTGTACTGTTTCAATAACCATCGAATTTTAGCAGGCTTGTCTCAGACACAAATGCATCAAACACCAATAAATCTTCGGGTTTCAAAACTCACAAAGGTATATAATGGTTTGACACTAATCAAAGCAAAGAGCATTCACCGCTTGAATTAGCAACTTTGAAAAAGTTCAGTGTACAGCCTGGGGCGCCCTGGAAAACCCAAATTATTATGATTCTATCCCGGAAAACTTGATGAATTGGAAACCAAAAACAACTGGTAGAAAGAGGAAAAAAGCTGCTTCATATGACACCCAAGTTGATTGCCGGTCCTTGTTTTGTGAGGTTTGAGTTGACCAATGTGGAATATGATGGCATTGAAAAATTGATTCCAGAAGCTCTACGAAGCAAGCTAAGCAGAAAAGAAATTGATTTGTTTCCTGTAGAATTTGCTCTATCTACCCGTTACTTGTACTTCTTCGGAGAATCAATACAAAAATTCGAAACTAGCCGAGCTTGAAAATGACAAAGCGTGAATGCAATTTTTAGCAATTTGGCAATTTTTCGAGATCTTAAATATTATGCAAAGAAATTATAACCATTATAAAAAGGATGAAATGCTGCATTGATTGTTTCCATATTTCTTGGAAATTTTGGTTCCACGAATTGTGGCGTTTATTTGAAAAAAAAAGCGATAATGTCTTCAGAACGACCTAATATATGGGAAGGACACGCGGGTAGGGGTGCTAATGTAAATGCGAGAGGGTTTCAAAAAGCAACAAAAAGTCAAATATGTTCTAAAGCAACTCTCTGAATGTAATGCCTTTTTGCTTAAACGTGTATTATATTGAATTGTGTACCATTATTAAATGTTTCACTCAAATAATAGAGCGTCTATGTGAAGCTGTAACAAAAAAGCTTTTGTAATTGCTCTTTTCTATTGTAGTTTGCATCAAAACTCAAAACAAATAAATATCGCTATATCTCATGTTTCAATCTATTACGAATGAAAGTAGCATAATATGTAGTTACTTTGACGCTTAGGTGGACCGCTTGCATTGCGTGCAACGCCATAGTTTTGCCACTTGTCCTCTTTCCATTGTCCCCATCCATAAGTTACAAGGACATAAGCATGTTCGATAGTTTAGCTAAATTCCCGGGGTCGGCGGTAATCTGGTCGAAACTCCGAGTTTAAAGCTCAGCGTTAACTCAGAGATAACTCTGAGTTCCGTTTTTGAAACTCAGAGTTATGCTTAATGAAACTCTGTGTTCCGCTTCCACAGTTCCAACTCTCAAGCTCGAGGTTTTGCAGTTTGAGGAGCTGTTACGCACTTTGCTGCAAAATCGACGTTGAAGTTGGGACTCGAACCTGTATGGTTTAGCGCAAATATCCAAACACTAAACCGCTAGGCCATGACACACCCTTGAAGCTCAAGCTTTCTTTGCCATTATGTAGTCATTGCATCAAGACAAAACATGCCAAAACAAGTCATATCAAAGCCTCACTCATTTTCATCTTTGTTGAGAATTAGTGCTTTATCGCACGGTTTCGTCTTATGCGCAGCTGAAAGCTTCAAACATTAGAAAGAGCGGATGGCATACGTAATGGTAATAATGGGCTATTATGGACTGTGCACAGTTAAACTCTCCGCGCAAAACTTGCCCTTATTCCATGATTTGGCCGATTTACAGTATGCTCACCGTAACCGCTCAAATGACACCAGTGCACGGAGCATGTGGACTGTCCGTGATCAGGCCCCGAATAACCCCAACGGTCGAAGTTTCGATCAGTTTTGTGGTTTTCTCAATTCTACCGTATAGCTACCGTAACTCCACCATATGGATGCGAAGCCAGAAATGCAAACCATATTCGTGATCAGTGCCCCGAATAACCCCTGTGTACCAAATTTCGATCAGATTCGTATTTTTTCCCACCTACCGTAAACCTACCGTAACCCTGCCAGATATCACTGTGGTATAAACTGCATACCATATTCGTGATTGGCGCCCAGAATAACCCCACCGGCCTTAGTTGTGTCCGATCTTGTAGTTTTGTCCTGTCTACCGTAAACCTACTGTAACCTATCCGGCTATATGACTCCATGGTGAAAAATGAGTACCATATTCTTGATCAGCGCACCGAATAACCCCCTGGGCAAAGTTTTTAAAAAATTCAAAATTTTGTTTGCGAATTACTGCGCACCACGATACCGCACCCACCCTCTCGTCCTGCCTGCTTAAACTACGAGCAAAATGTACCCCGGAGGACCTTTTAGCTGCCCCTCTTCTTTTGCACACTATTTCTCTTTCTCTGGCCAACTCAGAGTTATCTCTGAGTTCCACGATAGACTGGAACGCGCACAAAACTCAGAGTTATCGCAAACACTAGTTGCGCGTTTGGTGGCGCTGTTTCTTGTGCAGGACGATTTCGACAATGTTGCGCTACTGGGAATAAACTACAGGTTACGGAGTATCCTGCCATATCATCGCTTTCCGGATTTGGTCTGTTCAAGCACCTGTTAAGGGCGCCAAAAAGTTCCGCGTTAGCTCAGAGATAACTCAGAGTTAACTCTGAGTTATAACTCTGAGTGTCGATAGGTTTACTACAGAGCCAGCCTTTTTATCTTAATGGTCTAGGTGAATTTGGAGCAAAACTCCAATTTTTTGCTACTTTGAAAAGTTCTCTCTTCAGGAATTTCTTAGGCTTTCAAATTGGTCATCATCAGCAGACAGAAAACAGTATTCATTTACGTATTTGCTGGATTCTGCGGCCCAAAATTAATCAATAAATATAGCGCTATAACGCAGGATTTTTTCGGGTTTTCTTAAATCGTTCATTTTCGTACTATCAAGTACCAGGGCACATGCAAAGGTATAATTTTGTTATATTTACTAAGGCTCGCAGCATAGAGATATGTGAGAGGAGCTGGGGGAGGGGGTTGCTTTTGAACGATTTTTCCCCAATTTCTTTGGGCGATAATTTGGCAAAATCATGTGAAAACCCAATTTTCAGCAGGAAATTTCTTGGATTTTTCTTCAAGCTGCACTTAGAGCACAAATTAGGTTAACCTCTAATGCTGTTTTTGGACGCTTGCACTCTACCTAATATTCCTCAAATTCTTTGAGGAAAACAGGAGATGCTGATCATGCTGAAGGAAACATGCTGAAGGAGTTCAAAGAACTAACGAAGCCTCAGAGAACTAAAGAAAAAAGAAAAAAGAGAACTGCTGGAAATCCTGAAGCACCTTACTGGACTAAACGAAGCAGTACCTCAATCAAATTCGATTGTGATGTCCGCTTAGCAATAGGATCGAAAAGTCTTTGCTTTTTCAAATAGGTACGAAAACTTCACAGGTACAACGAAGCAAGGAAAAAGTCTGCCGAGACCGATCCAATAGCGAAAAGATTTTTTTACGTCCCGTTCTTCACCGAGATAAGTACAGCAATGCGCAGTAGCCTTAGAAAATGGGACTAATTGATTTGGTTTCGTTAGTAGAAGTGTCACCGAACAACCTGAAGCGAATTTTAGTAAGAAATCGCATGTATGACAGCAGCTGTACTACGGACAATTGTATCATATGTAAAAGGAGGTAATGCGGAGATTGTATGTCAACTGAAGTGGGCTACTCCATTTCCTGTACTGTCTGCCGACGAGTATGTAGGTAAACCGCACGTCCTCTATGTATTCTTGTAAAATAACACCTACATGGCAGGAATAAACAGAACTCCCATTCCGCTAGAAACACACAGAGTACCAAAACATGAAGGGACAAGTTTTGAAGTGAGCGTAAAAATATTAGCATGTGAACCTAACACGGCTGCTCGCAAATTTCTAGAAGCACTGTAGATTCATACTAGAAGCTCACAAATCACAACTCACCGAAAAGAAGAATGCCTCGCAATTACGAGAGAACTGTTCCTTATCCGAGACAACTGTACTTACCTTCCATTTAGTCGGTCGATCCAGCGGTCGTTCTACCAAGAAAGTTTGTGTGGTGAGTAACTGCCTTAAAGCTAATGGTTAAAATTAAGCTTAAACCTTTTTTCGTGGGACCGTAAAGGAATTTCCGTCTAAGTTACGAGTCGATACCCCATTGAGGCTCTGACGAAGGTAAGAAACCGAAACGTTGGCCAGTAAAATTTGCTTTGTAACAATCCCGGCGTTGGCTTCAAGACATCGATCTCAATTTATGAACTATGCCGAAATTTATCGAGAGTCGTATATGCTATTGAACAAGGATAGTTTCGAAAATACCGGAAACATACGCTACCGAGGGCGGTAAAAGCGATTAAATTCCAAGAAACCGTCGAAACATTGAAGCAGCTGTTAGATGTGAAGATTTAGGAATTTACAATGCGGTACCAGTGTTTGAAGCTGGAGAAGGCGAATTCCGAAGACTGTTTCATGTATACCGGTTAAGTGAACGGACTGTGCGAAAAAGCGAAAATACATGGCCTCAATAGGGAGGTGGTGCAGGAGGAACCAAAACCCTTGCCGCCTGTATCCAAAGGGGAATGGGGAAGGCACAGGAGGCTCCGCCCATCGCTCCGCCCACGGGATGCTCCCATTGTGTGTTGAGCAAGAATGATGGATGGACTACCACATATTGATCAAATCTGATGGATTAAGAGGTTAAACTATGAACTGGAACTTGAAAAATGGATAGTAAAGATTCTCAAACAGGTTTTTAGGTACCAGGATGATAATAAAAATAGTATCATGTCATAAACCTAATATATAAATAGAGTAACCATCTTTCTAAGAGTCAATGTATGGAACACCACTACCATTGAATTCTTTTTAAACTTTGTTCAGAATCGAAATGATGATACAAAACCTAGAAAACGACCAGAAAAAAAGATTGATTCAAAGCAGGGGGACATAAGCCGAAAATGAAGTTTCAGAGTGGTTCTAATAATAACTTTAACAAAGAGACTAAGAAATTATGGATACTCAGATCCAAGAAGGACGTAAAATGCAAATGCAAACATCTTATGCCTGAGAGGAGGCTCAATACAGCTTCACAGCTCAGATTTGAAGTGCGAACCCCGCTGGCAGTTATCGAGGCATAGGATTAGAGAAGTAGGACAATATCAAATGGGCGAAACCAATGTAAACTACTATCACTGTTATAACAGACAAGTTTTGGTGACTTCATCTGCTTTTTTCAACTTTTTGCCCGATTCTAATTTTGCAACTCGAAAATTTTTGATGAATAATTTGGCATCTACTTTCGCAAGTTCACCTCTTGAAACACGACTTTTCAACGGCTTTCTCGCGAATTTTTCTCACCCTTCCTTTCCCCTCCCCCCCCCCCCCAGCAAAATACTTTGGAGTTAACAAAGAATAAATTCTTCACTTGATTTATGACCTTCTTGGCTCATCAGACGACTGGCTTGATTCTGCAAATAATCGGCTATCGATTGGCTCAAATGCAACTAACGCAGTGACTATCGTAAAAGATTGAGAAAATTAGCTCAGAAAAATAAAATGCAATATAGAGTAAGTTTTCCGCGAAGCCATTTATAGTAGTTCATGAAAAATTTACGAAGCTTTTACCCCCCCCCCCCCCCAAAAAAAATTTTTCATTAATTCCAATCTTTAAAGAATGATGAATTGCATTTGTATAAATTCATACAAAAGTCCATTCAAAAGATTCGCCTTTCAAAACTGGTCACAAATTCGTCTTCCCCTTCTCTGTATCTCCACTCCAAGTCTTTTAAACTAGACTTTTCCTTCCGCGAATTCCTGAGCAAAAAAGGCAAAACCCAGGCTCAGCGCGGGGGGCGGAGCTTGGAGAGTTGCCAGATCCTTCTTGGCACGCAGCCAGCTCCTCCCCTTTCCCTTTTGGATATAGGGGTCAAGAGCTCTGGTTCCTCCTGCACCGCCGCCCCTCAATAGCAATGGAAGCACATGCCTTCTGTGAATTTCGCTTGAAGAGCCAGTAAGAAGCTGAGATTAGACAGCGACTTATGGCCGTCTCTGGTAAAGAGTACGACGCCGGGCAAAAAATGTCGCTACAGCAGTTGTACTTGGGATGTGGAAATTTTCTGAGTTTTGAAAAAAAGATAGTAAAACTGTAGCTGTTTGCTTAACACATTGACGACCGCTTGACACACATGGTGTGTCAAGGCTTAACAAACCATGACTCTGATTGAAATGGCTAATAATTTGTGTCAAACCAACTTTGAGAGTTTTCTTTAATGTTGAATCTATATACAATGGCCGTCAATGTGTTAAATGTCGAAGCAACAAGCAAGGAATTGTCGAAAAAATTGTGCTGGAATTCCGGCCGTGGACACTTTTCCAGAAATTGCAAAGCTGAGCTGCGGTTTGCAAGAAATGCAAGAAGACAGGTCATAAGGAAAGGTTTTGCGAACATATAGCGAAGGGAACTGCGCTTACCTAGCAGAATGAACCGAAGAATACACAGAAACAGGGGCACGGGTAGGACGAAAATCTCGAATAGAACTCGACGTCATGTGTACAGCGTCGAGAAGATTGCAATGCGATGAAGAAGTTCAACTCGACACGCATGTATATCGAGCAAAAGTAAATAGTCATCCAATTAGTTTCCTGTTGGATACTGAATCAGAGATTAATTGTTGAACGAATCAGTTTGAAAAAAAAGGAGTTCTTTTCAACTGGAAAACGCAAACGTGCTAGTCAACATTGCTAGTGGAGGTTTCATGCAAGTTCATGGAAAGCTATGGTGCGAATATGAGATTGAAGAATTCATGAGCGAAATTACGCATAAGTGACGCCTCACAACTCGTTGCTAAGACTGGAGTGGATTCAGGAAAACGAGGAAAGGTTCAACTTGAGCAGAGTGGTTGCTGAAGTGAAAGTGAGGCAAAACGATACGATCGCTGAGTCGAAAGAAGCCTACCCAGAAGTCCGCAAAAAAGGTTTGGTGCTATGTACGAAGGAGAAGGCACATATGCAAGTGGATGAAAACCTTTTTTTAGTGTTCAAGGCTAATAAGCCTGTTTCTCATGCTGCGCTTGAGGCTGTAGAAAAGGAGTCAAACACACTGTTCGAACTGAGCGCTATAAGTCCAGTGATACATAGTGAGTGGGCAGCGCCCATCACTATGTATCACTGGACTGTTCAGAAAGGCAAATGGAAAGTTGAGAATATGTGCTGACTTCTCAAATAGGCTCAACAAAGAGCTGGAGTCGGATTGTCACTTGCCATTGCCGCAGTATAAATTCGTTCAATGGAGGTATGATATTTTCGCAGATAGATCTGTCGGACGCTTTTTTGCAGATTGAGATGTCAGAAGAAGCGAAGAAAATGGTTGTGATAAACACGCATAGAGTTTTGTTATTGTACCAGACAATCCTCTATGTGTGTTTCTTTTGGCAATGAGACAGCATCAGAGATCTTCCAGCAAATCATGAACAAGATGACGGATTGCCAGGTGTAGCAACCTACCTGGACGATATACTGATCTGTGGAAGAACCGAAGTAACACTTGGAGAATTTGTTAGCGATAGCCTGATATGGATTCAGAATTCGCTTGGAGGAATGTTACTGTGGAAAGCCAGAGATACGATATCTCGGCTTTATAGTGGACAGAAATGGAAGAAGGCCGAACTTGGAGAAGATAGAAGCAATCAAGAATCTGGAAGAGCCGAAAATGTTGGCCAATCAAGAGCTTGGCATGATAACGTACTATGCGGCGTTTATGCCAAAAATCAAAGAACTGCGTGGACAATTAGAAGCGATGCTGAAGAAAGATGCGAAGTGGGAAGGAACTAGAACACATCAAGAAGCGTTCAAAAAACTCAAGGAAAACTCTAGAGTAAGCTAAATCTTGCTCATTAAAGTCCAAGGCAAAAGATTGTCGTGGCAGCGGACGACAGCGACTACGAAAATGGGTGCGTGATATCGCAGAGATATGCTGATGGATCCGAGAAGCCAATCGCACATGCAAGGCGGTCCCTCACGAAGCGGAGAAGAGTTCGTACATTAAAAAGAAGCGTTGGGAGTTGTCTTTGCTGTCGAGAAATTCCACAAATACAGTGACCGCCCAAAAAAGGAAGGCGGACAAGCCGCCTTCCTTTTTTCATCGCTCATTTTCGGATGGAAAACAAAGATGAAAAAATGATAGGATAGCATGCGGTGATAGAGCTCATCAAAAGCTACAACCCATAGCACTTTTTGGAAAACATGTACTAAAAATTTGAAAAATTTTTTTCTAAAAAAGTCAGAAAATGGCCGCGTCATAATGTCGCGGACAATAACTCCAAGCGAGAGATTTCTTTTAAGTCTTTTCTTAAAGCAAAAGCAGAAGTTTTCCGGACAGCTAAGCAGACTAGCTTAAAGAGCTCATCGAGGAGAAAAATCGAGTAGTGCCTACTTCCAAAAAACCTAAGCTTGAATTTTATTTTGCTTTTATTCAAAATATAACTTCTAATTACCTTTTCAAGCCAGATTTCTTCACATAGGAACTATTCAAGACATCTCAACAAAACTAATTGAATAAAATGAATGCTTTTTGCCACCTTCCATGCAGCGGACGTGTGCTGGTGAGTTTCTTTGCTAAAAATGGCTCATGACAGTGCATGCACATGACCCCACCTGCACCTCAACACTGACTTGCACCGTTTTGCAGAAGTGTAGCTCGGCCGGCAGTCACTCTATATGCCTATGCATAGACTCATTCGAAAGGGAGTGACTTCCTTGACACGATAGTATGCAAACAAGTTGATTTTGAGTAAATCCGGAGACTTCACGGATGGGGTGAAAAATCGCAGCTTCAGTTGTAGGCTAAGGATTTTCCAGCTAAAGTCCAGCGAAGCTCCTTTCGCCACCAGTTCAAAACTGTCAATTTTCTTGTAATAGATCCATTTCGGAGCTCTAAGACTGTTCTAGTGTTGATAAGAGCTTTCGCTCCATTCGCCTCTAAGACTGCGCTTTTTCACCCCATCCGTAAAATCTCCGAGACTTCCCAAACTCAAATCGTTTGCATACCATCGAGTCGAGGAAGTCACGCTCTTTCGAATGAGCTACATTTCAAAATTTTTATAATATATGTTTTCCAAAAAGCGCAATATGTGGGTTGTAGCTCTTAATGAGCTCTATCACCACATGCAATCCAATCATTTTTTCATCTTTGTTTTCCATCCGAAAACGAGCGGTGAAAAAGGAAGGCGGCTTAACCGCAGCTTTTTGGCGGTCACTGTACATATTTAAATCAAGGTTTCTACTTTTGACGGACCATCAACCATTGTTAGCATTTTCGATGATAAAAAGGGAGTTTCAGTTTCTTCAGCTAACGGACTTATGAGAAGGACTACAATTTTACTTGGATATGACTTTGACATAGAATATGCCAAAACTACCAAGTTCGGACGAGCAGATGGCTGTCACGATTGACGAAGAAGAATAAGAATCCCGAAGACGATGTCGTGATAACTACCATTGAGAAAACGATGTGAACAGCTGTTGAAGAACTATGTAAGCAAACTACCAGTGACACCATATCAGATGTGCAATCCTACAAGAGGAAGGACCAGTGCTAAAGGAGTGCTGACCTACGTGAAGAAAGGAGAGTGGCCAGAAGTAAAGGCAGAACTGGCACATCTTCGAAATCGACGAGGAACATTGTCAATCGTAGAGCAATGTTTGATGTCAATCGAAAAGGTTATAATACCCAAAGAGCTTTGAGAAATGTTTTGAATGAAGTGCATAGTGGTCATCCAAAGAATGTAAGGATAAAGAAATCGACTCGAGGTTATGTCTACTGGCCGAATATAGACAAAGATTGTAAAGACTTGGTACGAAGGTGCACGAATGTCAGGAATTAGCCAAAAATCCGATGAAGGTACCATTAGAGGCATGTCCATCCGCGATTCGAGTGCGGCAGCAGATACACGTCGTCTTTGCTGAACTTATGCAAGGAGTCTTCTACTTGGTCGTGGTAAATGCGTATAGCAAATGCCCGAAATGATCGAGATATGCAATATCTCGGCTTCGAAAACGGTGAAGACTTTGAAGCCTTTAAAGAATAGTGAGCGACAATAGTACCCGATTTACATTGGAAACATAAGGACTGCTCCGTATCACTCTCAATCGAATGGGCAGGCAAAGCGTTTCATTGATACACCGAAACGCGCTATCAAGAAACTAGAGGGAAAGGAGAGGCTAACAGAAGAGACTTTGAGTGTGATTACAAGCGTAAGGGGAGACATCCAATACGAACTTGAACGACAAAACGCCAGCGGAATTGTTCTTAGGCAGAAACTTGCGCACAAGGTTATTACCTACTAATGACGGTTAATGCAGAAGACTCACTCGCACGAAAAAGACAAGAACTCGAAGGACCAGTTTGACCAGAAACATGGAGTCGTTCACAAAGAATTCGAAGCCAGTGACTTAGCATACGCTAAGCAGTGGAATCCACCCCAGTTTCTTCGGATGAAAGGAACAGTGACGAGACGTAATGAACGTGTCAATTACGTAGTTACGGTTTGCGATGAGGTATGCAAGAACATGCAAATCAGCTACGGCATCGAACGACATTAAATAGCTTCATCAACAACTTAAACAACAGTTCGAATTTTTGAAGATACTCTTTAATGTTCTAACCAACGACGAGACTCTGCATAGGCATTATAATTGTGTGCCAGCACCAGTGGATCCAATGGATCTAACGGTATCGACATCGAGCACACAACCCCTTCAGCAACCGTCAACTTGAGCAGATTTTAGAACAAATTCGATCAGAGTGACTCTCTATCATGCTCCTACAGTATACTTTCTATGTGTCATCAGCGACAAATCAATGGCAATAGTATTATCAGCACAGTGAACGATTCAACCGAACAAAAATCTGAAAAATTGAGCGCAAACTTACTCTCTAGCATATACCTATCATATCCTGATAGACTGTGGCACTTCTATACGAAGACGATGTTCATGAGGAACGGAAGAGTGCCTGATGCTCCTTTCATGCTCAACGGGACAAACATCACCGAATGCTCAAGCTACACCTACCTAGGTCGTGAACTCAATATGACGAACGATCTAGCTCCGGAACTGAGCAGGAGGAAACGTGCAGCATGGGGAGCATATAAGACAATTGAGGACGTAGTGAAGAAGACCAAGAACATCCGGCTCCGCGCCCACCTTTTCAACTCGACGGTTCTTCCTGCTTTGACGTACGCTTCAGAAACATGGACAATGAGAAAGCAGGATGAACACGCGGTTAGCGTCATCGAACGAGCTGTTGAGAGAGTGATGCTAGGAGTGAATCGACTCACGCAAGTGAGGCAAGGATTACGAAGTTCTACCCTACGTCAACGATCGAAGATCAGGGACGCTGCCGCGTACGCCAAGCAGAACAAGATAAGATAAGCCGGGCACGTAATGCGTTTCGACGACAACCGGTGGACGAGAGCTGTAACAGATTGGATACCACTGGACGTCAAACGCGAACGAGGAAGACCGCCGACGCGATGGTCAGATATGTTCACGAAGTCCTTTAATGAAGTCCTTCAGAGCGTTCCACGTGTTCCTGGTGCGATACGTAAACATTGGTCAACAATCGCCCGAGACAGGGACGAATGGAGGCATCACTGGTACCCGCTCGTGCAACACGATGATCAACGGGGATACAGGTGATCCTGATAGACTGTGGCACTTCTATATAATGATGATGAATGATGCGCCTCGCCGAGCTGAATCGAATTTTCGGTTTCAGTTCGGTTCGGTTTCCTCGGATTCAGAATTCTCTACTATGAAGCGAGATACGGCGATGCGACGCGATTCCGACGGACTCTACTGATGTGCGGTGCAATCCGCTGCTCTCCGGCGGACTCTTGAGGAGTGTGGCGCAAACCGGCGACTTTTTTGACGAATTGTGAGCGGTATTGTAAATGTCGAGTTTAGTCGACTGTTTCTGAAAGCATTGTCTTTATTATAGGTAATAATTTTAAAAAAATAGCGAGTAATGATTATATACAGAATTTGGACAATGCTGTAGCAATCTTTCAGTGCGATATACTGCTAACAGCAAAAACCTTTCTTTGATCCAATCGCTTATTTCCTTGATTGAAACACAAGCACAATTAAATTTTTAACTACAATTTGGATTTGAGATAAACTGACTGAACAAGTATGCAAAAACTTTACCATAGAGAACCTTTATCATAGAAAGTCTAATAATGACGCTTAACGACGTAAGTGATTGGACATGAGGTGACTTCAACAAGAAATGCTAGACATCTTATTGTTAGGAAATAACACTTGATAGTACCTTTTCGACAATAAACATCTAAATTTTGTGCGATATTGATGACAGCAATTGTAAGATCTCTAGAATTAATTGTTCACATATCTAGGCACAACTTTGTAAATAAAATTTCTTTTGTATCAAAACAAGACTCCAAGGACACTTTATTGGTCAGACTAACGTTTCGGTGCCGTCACTTTCGTCGGAGCGTATAAGATCGACGAGCTTAGCACTGACAATGCGCTCTCGCTCTGTTTTCCACTACTTCGAATCCATATGCTCTTGCGCTTGGGAAAAGGCATTTGGGAAGATTAATCGCTAATAAGTTTGAACTTTCAGGCTCTAAAGGAGGGACGGCACGAACATCAGCCTAGCTAACATAATTTCCTAACATTCTTGGTTTCGGTAACATGAGCCAATTACAAATCTCATTAACTGTTTCTGTAATGATTGAGAAGAACATAAAAATTGTTAGCAGTTCTATCAGCGTTGTTCAAAGCAAGATTAATATGTGCTGGAACAAAAGGGCTGTAATAACAAGGCATGTACATCACCAATAGTTGATGACGGTAGTACTAGTAAGTAATTCTTCGTCTTTGAACTTGCTCAAGGAGAAAATTCCACCCAGGTATCCCTGAAATTTAATATTATTTTGGTAAGTACATCAAATACAGTTTACATACACTAGAAGAAAAACGACGCAGCTTTTCTAAGTGATAAAAAAAGATCTAAGTTGAGAGTTATCAACTCCATTTGCTGAAGAATTCGTCTCACAGTAAACTAGAATCATGCTAAAATAACTGAGTGTGACAGCTGTGACAGCCTAGCTTTTTGCGTTTTTTGACAAAGCGACGAACAAAGATAAAGCATTTGAAGAACTGTCATTTTTTTCGGCAAACATTCAACGTAGCTGGCGGAAGACCTTTTCAATGTTTCAAAGCAAGGTGAACTATCAGTCGTAACTTTGTGTAATCTGATAGCAAAATGAAATGAGAAAAAAATACTTTACATCTTTATCCCAATCCCTTTCACAGCCAGTTCTCTTGCCTTTATGCCGAAAGATTTATGTCGCTTTGTAGGCTGCTATGATGCGCATTTATATGAAACTTCAAAAAATTCCAAACGTATTTTTCAAGCCATACATAGCAACGATTATCCCCTATTACCTATCGCAGCTCAAATTTGTAAAACCGCAGATCTCGCTCTAAGTCTACGGAAATTCGCATGCCGATGTAGATATACCATTTGCATAAGAAACCCTTTAATTTGGTTAGGCACTGGCATTATTGGCATCTAGAAAAACTTACCTTTGCCAATCTATTAGGTGGGTCACAAAGTTCGTTCGCAAGATTTTCAAAAAATCATAACTTCCTTTCTTCTCAGTGAAATTTCTTGATTTTACTTCCGTTTGAAAGAGGAAACCTTCCTGTTTACAACAGTATCTTTGACATGAAATGAGAAAGTTCGAGAGTCAGAAGCAATTGAATAAATTTACTCGAGATCAGCACTTTTCAGGCTGGATCACGAAAAGTTCCGGCAGTATTATTTTTTGCTAGAGAAAATCATGCTCTTTACTATAGTGCCTTTTCTAAAACGAAAAAGATCGAGAGTTATGAGCAAGTGAAGAGAGCTACTTCAGGTTTGCAATTTTTGAGCATGCTCAGAAAAGCCTAAAAACGTCACAGAAAAGACGGAGAAATCATGAACATAGGTTTTGTAATCTTCTCTTCCCAGCTGAGCAAAAATCGTAATCGAGAGCAAATTTTAACTTTCGTGAAAAACGCAGACCCGAAAATCCGGAAATATTACAAATATCAAAATGCTTTCGATTGGGCCGGTTTTTGCTCTGCTAGAAAGAGAAGACCAGAAAACCCATGTTCTTGGTTTTCCCGCCTTTTCTGTGACTTTTTGGGCCTTTTTTGGGTATGCTCAAAAATTGCAAAACTGAAGTAATTCTCTCCATTTGCTCGTAGCTCTCGATCTTTTTCGTTTTAAATCGTAGAAAAGGCACTATAGTAAAAAACATAATTTTATCTATCAAATAAGAATACTTGCAGAATTTTTCGTGATCCAGCTTGAAAAATGTCGATATTGACTAATTTGCTTCAATTGCTTTTAACTCTCGAACTTACCAATGCTACTTCATGCCAAAAGCACAGCTATAAAGAAAGAGGTTTCCTCTTTCAATTGGAAATAAAATCAAGAAATTTCACCGAGAAAAAAGGAAGTTATGATTTTTTGAAAATCTGGCGAACGAACTTTGTGACCAACCTAATAATTAGTTGATAATGCTACATTCACTACGTATAAAACTGCCAGGTAATTCTGAGAGTAATTTTCGAATGAACTTCACCTCCGTTTTTCAAGAGCCGGTATTGACGTTTTAGTTGCAGGCATAGATCAGCAAGTGTTCCTGTTCCAATTCTCTTGATGTTCGCTCAGTAATCGTCAAAATCTCCAACACATGATTTTCACCTATTCTTAGTTTAACAAATCAGTTTCCATTTCTAACTTTTGGGAGAGCTTTGTTGATCATTGAATAAAGTCAACAAAATGCAAAACAACGAATTTTTTGAGCTTCTTTGACTGGCTTGCAAGTTTTCGAAGAATTTTTTTTTCAAAAGTCTGCATTACAGAAACGCTTTGAACACCAATAAATCTTATCAATTTAGAACTTTCATGACTCGTTTATGCTTGAACACTAATCTAATAAAGCAAATGAGTGTTACCAAATATGGATCTTGGTAACATCAGAAAGTCATTTCAAAAATTTCAAACTTGCCAATGCCAAAAGATTGCTTTGCCTTGCATTTTATTTTATCCTAAGTGATCTCTTCTAGAACTTGAAAATGAAGTTTACAAAAAGCTTAAGAAAGGGTAGGTAAAATCAAGGGTTGGAGACTCTGACTATTATTCGAGCGATCATTAATGGATGAGAAGAGGAACGCTACTGCAATGGAAGAAACCAAAAAAAAGAATAGGACCATGTTTAGTTGTCTACCACTGCTTTAAACATTTTTGGATAGATCTTACAAGGAAAGTTTTCTTAGTCGAAGTGGCCTTCCTAAATGAGATGTACACCATATTGAAGGCCACAAAACGCTGATTTCCTTTTTTGTTTGCAGAACTTTATGAACGAGGAGTTATGAGCAGAGCTATAAGCGTTTTTTGAAGCTAAAAATTGAAAGTGCATTTTAGATAAAATGAGTTGTTAACAAGTTAAGACAACGTGTATTTTCACTCTGCCCTCTGAGACAGAGCCTTTTTCCAACAACTTGTAATTTTTCATCTAAAAAAACGCAAAATATTATCTACAGTATATCTAGCGCAGCTCTGAAAGGATAACGAGGAACATGGAATTAATTTCTAGATTTAACGCGTATCAGAACCCTTTGTATGAGTTTGCAACAAAAGAGAAGAGATTTTAACAATATTCAAGCTATGACCCACCATGTAGGTCATATTGTCCCAAGCAGCAGCCATTGCATGACCCACCATGTGGGTCACGTTGTCGTCAATGTGTTAAAAACTTACCAGCCCTCAATTAACGCAAGCAAATGTGATATGTTTTTTTATTTAGGAGTATTTTTCAAATAAAGTGCTCTAATGATTACAACTGAGTTTAAAGAGGTGGAAAAAGTATTACAACTACTTTCGTCCTTCTTGCACACTTAGTTTTTTGCTCACTAAGAGCTCATAACTCTTCGTCCATAAGTTCTGCAGATAAGGAAGGGAGATTTGAAGTACAGGGTGCGGCAAAAGTCTGGGAGCCTAACTTTGCAGAACCGCAATTACAAAGGTACTTAGGGTTTTGATCCCAATTTTATGCCACATAATGCTGCGGTCATCCTTTACAGAATACACTTTATTTGACTGGAAACGGCTGCCATATTTTTTTTGTAAGAATGGGAATTACCAAACTAGTACTTCTGCAAAGCGAAAAAACCAGAATTTTCGGTATTTACAATTTTTGCTGTAACTAGAGATGCTGTTAATATTTTACAAAACTTCGATGCATACAACATAGAAGAGGCTTTGCGCTATTGTATCCTAGTTTTGTTTTGCCAGGAGCTGTTCTTGCATGAACGGAAAATAATAGTTTGCGAATGTTACCTACGTGCCAGTAGAAATCCGTCTTCAAAACAAATTTAAAAGCTATAGAATGCTCAACAGGCACTGGAACCAAGGCTGTATTTTTTGCATACGTCTTCCAAATAGGAATCTATTGAAATTCGGCCATGGGAACACTTTTTATACTTTTTAAGCGATATTTTTGAGTTTTTATTCGCGCAAATGTAGCCAAAATTCCGGTATGCGACGTACACATGCTTCTAATTGAAAATCCAATATTTTTATTCTTAAGCAATATAAAAAATTCTTTTGGAAGTATGTTGTAGACAAAAGTTTGCTCTCTCATTTGCCAAGGTAAAAGAAGCAGTTATTATGAACACGTGGGGCGAATTCCATTACGACTCCCTGCGTGCCATGACAGGTGGACTTGCCAAGATTTTGTAGGGCTGCGTGGAAGCCAAAAGAAACAGTTTCGCAATTCAAGAACTGGGTTGTATCTGCAATGGTTCGAATTATGTGTTCACCAAAATTTTCGTTTCTAGGTACTTCCCTTCTCGTTTTGTACGAAAAATACTAGGCTCCCAGACTTTTACCGCACCCTGTAGTATTTTATGCCGTTCAAAATAGCATACATCTTATATATAAAGTGAATGTCTGTTTGTATGTATGTCTGTATGTCTGTATGTCTGTATGTATGTACGTATGTTCCGAATAGAAAATTCCATTTCTGAACCGATCCAGACCAAACTTGGCACACATACACTTCGGGCCCCGGCGTTGTCATAGGCTACTTTTCGTCATCGATCGATATCGATTTTATCAATTTTTTTGTAGAGTTCACCTACAGGGCTGGGAGTTGGCACAGGGGGGTAATCGAGCATGGGAATTCCGAATACAATATTAGTTTTCAGGATTATCGACTACTTTTATCGATTTTATCGATTTTTTTTGCAAAGTTTGAGCTACGGGCTGAGAGTTTGCACAGGGGGGGGGGGTTATCGAGCATGGGGATTCCGAATACAATATTAGTTTTCAGGGATATCGATTACTTTTATCGATTTTATCGCTTTTGAAAAGTTTGAGCTACGGGGCTGGGATTTGGCACAGGGGGGTAATCGAGCATGCTGATTACGAGTTCGATATTAGTTTGGCGCTATTCGGCTATCCGGGTCCAAAATTTTTTTGTGGTAGAGCTTGCTCAAACTTCGTGTATAAGGGTTATCTGAAGGGCCGGGCATACTTCAAGCGATTTCAATCGCGACGCGATTTGGCAATATTTCAGGTGTCCATAACTCATTGTAAGCACATCATAAATGTACAGAAGATAGGGCATTTCATTAGTTTACGTAAGTTATACAGTAAGTTATACTATGCATGTGTAGTTTGCTAAAGTTGGATCCGAAGACTTCTGGCGAATTGCCAAATCGCGTCGCGACTGAAATCGCGTAAAGTATGCCCGGCCCTTTACTTGCTGATTACAGATATCACATTTTCTCCGCAGAACGTCTTCTCGTGTGGTTACGATAGGTGTACGGTAGGAAGTCAAATTCATGAATTCGGCTGGAGTTCGGTCCATATGGCTTATTCGACATGCTAATTACGAATATCATCTCTCTCTCTGCATATTGGGACCTTTTCATAGAGATGTGGTGGTTATATGGCATGGGGTCGTTAACATAGATTTGCTTTAAACTTCGTCTAGGGTGGTCATTTAGCGCGCTGAACATGAATATCATGTTGATTTCGCAGGATAGTGCATTTTCTTGGGTTACGGTGGGTGTAGATGGGTCGAAGTTCCAGATTTGCTCAAAACCTTACCTGTAACTGTTCACAAGTATATCGCTTATGAATATGATGCTTGCTCGCTGTCATAACGCAATAGTGAAGTTATGGTGAGTTGCAGGGCTTGAATGGACATTTTTTCGCTTTCGGGGCAATTTAGATTCCAGATATTTAAGAGATGGGGAAACGATCGTTTTGCATGGCAGTCTCCAGCGCCATCCTGATAACCTTTCCCAACGCGTAACGCAAGCGGCAAATCTCCCTCTTCCTGTCTTTGCTTAAGCAAAAGCCGTCGAAGGGTGTTTCGCGCGCAGCAGTGGTCCTATAAGGAAACTGATAACCTGTCCCAATGTGTAACGCACGCGGCAACGCGCGCGGCAATGGTCCTATAAGGGAAAGCACTACGTTCGTGGGAAACTTTTATACCAAACGAATTGCCTTTATCGTGGGGATTGAGCACGATGTTCTTGAAACAGCACTTCAGGTAATTTTCTGCCAAGATTTCAGGCAGATTCAATTTTTACCCGCTGCTATGTACCTACCGTAACTCTGCGAAAAGGTCTCAAAACGCAACGAGAGTGTTTTAGACGTGGTCAGAAGTTCGAATCTCTCTAGACCGAGTTTCAGCCAAAAACTGAGATTTCGCCCCTCTGCAATATACCTACCATAACTCAGTGAAATCGCCTCAATATGCCGAAGAATTATGATATTCGTAATCAGCATGTCAATTGGCCCTCCCCCCTCAAAGTTTCAGCGAAATCCATGATTTTAGCTTCTTATGTGTACCCTGTGTACCCGACGTAAACTCAGAAAATGGCGCTATATCGCGCGAAATGACTACGATATTCGTCATCAGCGGCTTTAATAATCCCCATGTACCGACTTTGAGCAAGATCATCATTCATTACAAAAACATTTTGGGGCCGGAAGCCGAATAGCGCCATCACTTTTCAGAATTATCCTTACTTTTATCGGTTTTGTCGATTTTTTTGCAAAGTTTGAGTTACGGGGCTGGGAGTTTGCACAGGGGGTAAGTGAGCATGGGGATTCCGAATACAATATTAGTTTCCAGAAATATCGATTATTATTATCGATTTTATCGATTTTTTTGTAAAGTTTGACCTGCGGGGCTGGGATTTGGCACGGGGGGTAATCGAGCATGCTGATTACTAGCTCGATACTAGTTTGGCGCTATTCGGCTATCCGGGCCCCAAAATTTTTTTGTGGTAGAGCTTGCTCAAACTTCGTGTATAAGGGTTACCTTAGGGCCGGGCACACTTCAAGCGATTTCAATCGCAACGCGATTTCTCAAACTTCGTGTATAAGGGTTACTTTAAGGGCCGGGCATACTTCAAGCGATTTTAATCGCGACGCAATTTGGCAATATTCCAGGTGTCCATAACTCATTGTAAGCACATTATAGATGTAAAAAGATAGAGATTTCATCAGTTTACAAGTCATACACACTATGCATGTGCAGTTTGCTAATGTTGGATCCGAAGACTTCTGGCGAATTGCCAAATCGTGTCGCGACCGAAATCACGTGAAGTATGCCCGGCCCTTTACATGCTGATTACAGATATCACACTTTCTCCGCAGAACGTCTTCACGTGTGGTTACGATAGGTGTACGGTAAGAAGTCAAAACCATGAATTTGGCTGCAGTTCGGTCCATATGGCTTCGACATGCTAATTGTTGTTGTTGTTTTCGACATGCTAATTACGAATATCATCTCTCTCTGCATATTGGGACCTTTTTATAGAGTTGTGGTGGTTATATGGCATGGGGTCGAAATCGCTGGAAGGAAATATCCATATATTGGGTGTATAGCAGCATCAAAAGTGGGCGGGGCTTACAGTTTACAGCTTAAAAGCGATAAAATCGATTCTTAGAGTTAGTGAACCACCAAAACCTCAGATTTGCTTTAAACTTCGTCTAGGGTGGTCATTTAGCGCGCTGAACATGAATATCATGCTGATTTCGCAGGATAATGCATTTCCTTGGGTTACGGTGGGTGTAGATGGGTCGAAGTTCCAGATTTGCTCAAAACCTTACTCAAATCGATATTCTTACCTGCTACGGTTCACAAGTATATCGCTTATGAATATGATGTTTGCTCACTGCCATGACGCATTAGTGAAGTTATGGTGAGTTGCAGGATTTGAATGGACATTTTTTTTTCGCTTTCCGGCCAATTTAGATTCCAGATATTCAAAAGATGGGGAAACGGTGGTTTGCATAGCGGTCTCCAGCGCCATCCTGATAACCTGCCCCAACGCGTAACGCACGCGGCAAATCTCCCTCTTCCTGTCTTTGCTTAAGCAAAAGCCGTCGAAGGGTGTTTCGCGCGCAGCAGTGGTCCTATAAGGAAACTGATAACCTGTCCCAACGCGTAACGCACGCGGCAAATCTCTCCCTTCCTGTTTTTGCTTAGGCGAAAGCCGCCGAAGGGTGTATCTCGCGCGGCAGTGGTTCTATAAGGGAAAACATTACGGTTGTGGGAAACTTTTATACCACACGAATTGCCTTTATCGCGGGGAGAGTTAGCACGATTTTCTTGAAACAGCACTTTAGGTATTTCCCTGCCAGGGTTTCAGGCAGATTCATGATTTTTACCCGCTGCCACGCGAAATGACTACTTAATTCGTCATCAGCGGCTTGACTAACCACCACATACCGAGTTTGAGCAGACTCATCATAAAAGTTGGTGAGGAAGGTAGGTGAGCATACTGATTACTCACACAGCGGGAATAGGGAATTGCATGTAGAAGTGTGCACAGGTAAAAGTGTACAGGGATAAAAATGGAACCTTTATCGTTTTTGACAGGGCCGGGCGGAGCCGGGTAAGCCAGCTAGTCCCATCTAAAAAGGCCACCACCACTACTTAACACGCTTTCCTTTTGAAACAGCACAAACTCTCGGACTGGACTAATAAATAGTGAGTAATCGAGAAAATTTTTGCTGCAGATTTTCAACAAAGAACGAAATAAATGGAACAAATTTCATTACAACTTCGCTTTCTTGGTATTTGGCCTCAAAAAATCGAACTTTTGGTCTCTGAATGTTTCTCTCTAATAAGCTTGGATTCATCATCAAATCATTGTATCCGAAGTCTTGTAAACCATCTCTTTGAAGGCAAATGGAGTTGACCTTATTATATAGATAGAATTTAGCATTGATAAATAAATTGAGATTTCGCAAAATAGTAAGGCTTGACCTTTGTCGCCAAGCGACAACAAGAAAAAACAAGTAATTATCCGAGGTGTGCAAGATACAGTACTCCCATGCTTGCAAACTTTACTTCAGGCCATTAAAAACAGCGTGTCCTAGTGACTCAAAGTGGCAGCTGCGCCAGATGGTAGCGACGATCCCGACCAAGAGAGGCGTCAGCACATTCGTCATTTATGCTTTAGCTCAAGTATTGCGGCGTAGTCGTGTTTAACAGTTTAGTTCGCTTTAAGCGTAGAAACTTTTGAATGCTGCGGAAAAGGCTTTAATCGCGTTTAACGTTTTCAACCTTCATTGCCTAAAATCCTAAAATTTAGCATGCGCATTTTGTCTGTGTTTTTGTTGATCTAACCTCCACATCATAGTTCTCATTTAACGATCATTTCACTTATGTATTTTTATATTGCTCACTTATGCGTGCTTTACTCGTGTGTTCGTTGATTAGTATTTACTCTTAGTAAAGGTTTAATTACCCAAGTTTGAGGTGTTGTGTTCGGTAAAGACCCGCGTGGCGTTTTGGGCCTGTTGGTATTCACACAAGTGGTATTCGAGGTTTATCGTGTCCTAATATCACTTATCGTCACTAATTTATCTCAACTGGTGCATCGGACAATCAAGGACCAGGACCGAGAACAAGAGGTTGGTACACAAGCTTTAGTAACAACTTCTTGTAACAAGCGGAACTGTATTCATTTTCGTCATAGCAGTTCTCAGTTCGCATTCCGCCAAACAAGCCCAAATCCAACATTTATATTGCATTTTGACACATTGGCACGCTCTACCGCGCAGAACGAGTCAACTTGCATTCATTACTTCATTACAAGAGGAATTTCCGATTAATCAGCATTTTGGAATATCAGCTCGCATTGCTAATTTCCGATCAATCGCATAAACAAGTCAACGTCTTCGCGCACTACTCACAATAGCACGCCGCATCTTTGTTTCGAGCACTCATCATGTCAGCGCAATTATCGACTTACAAGCGTTTCCTATCAAAGTACGCGACGAAGCTTGAAACTGTACTCACGCGCTTCAAAAACGAGGGACTAGAGACAATAAAATTTCCTGATGAAGAGGCTACACCACTTAGCATAAATGAAAGTCAGAGACTATTAGAAGAAGGAATAGGGGCAATTGAGACTTGCAATACGAAAATACAAGAAACTTTACAAAACTATGCGATAGCATTAGACAAGAATGGATCATTAAGCGAAAAAGAGTTAGATGATTTCGAACTGTATTCGAACAAAGTAGAAATGGTACTTTCTTCTTCTTTGGATTATATTGTACTCTTGAAAGGTCGATTGAACGCATTTACGTCATATCAGGGAGCACGAGCGACGCGCATAACAAGCAACAACAACGCTGACTCAGAGGGCGCGATAGGGGTCAAGAAAATTGAACTACCAACATTTCCAATACCAACATTTTATGGAGATATATGGAAGTGGGATAATTTTTGGACCTTATTCGACACAAACGTAAATTCGCAACCTCTACCTGACCTTTACAAGTTCAACTATTTGATCAAGGCGCTAAGAGGAGAACCCCTTCAAGCAGTGAAGAAATTTAGAGTGTCACAAGACAATTATGAAAAAGCGGTAATTTTCCTAAAAACGAAATACGGGGACAAAGAACAATTGATAAATCGACTGTACGAGAGGCTAGAAAAATTACACTCAAACTCACCATCCATTAGAGATCAGCGAAAACTTCTGGAGCAGATTCAAACGATAGTGGCACAATTACAAGAAAAAAATGAACATGTCGATAACCAGTGCATGATCAAACAAGTCCTTTCGAAGTTTCCGAACAAATTGCAAAGAAAAGTGTTAGAACGCAAATATACACAAACAGAAAACACCTTTGGCATGGAAATACTCCTCAAGCTTCTCGAAGAATTCATCACTACGGAAGAAAAGGTGTCACTTTTTACAAGAGAAGCGACTCTTAAACAACATCCAGTATCCCCGACATTTCCTAAAGTGAAAGAAGAGTCAACTCGATGGATCAACATCTGCATGTACTGTGGAGAAGATCATAAAGCCATAGCATGCACCAAATACACAACACCCCAATCCCGCGCACAATATCTACGAGAGCACAAACTTTGTTTTATTTGTGCATCTCCAAAACACATAACCACGGAGTGTAAGAAACGGATGTGTTTTGTGTGTCAAGGACCCCACCACACTTCATGCTGCTTCAAGAAGGGACAAGCGAACGAAGACACGCCCAACACGCATCGAAGCCCCTACCCACAACCCAAACAACAGCAGAATCCCTTCCCACAACCCAAACAACAGAAGAGCCCCCACCCACAACCCAAACAACAGAAGAGCCCCCACCCACCACAACCCAAATTTACAACACCCACTTCAACAAAAGTCAACCAGACAAGTGAAGAAGCGGGAAAGAAACAGGAATCGACCGCCGTTTGCGAGCTGCATTCGTTCAAGCAAGCACCGAAAACCAACCTAACGTATCTTCCAACGGGACAACTACTGGTGATGGATCCAAATACCAAAAATTTGCGCAAAATCCCGGTCTTGTTGGACACAGGAGCAGAGCTATCCTTCATTGACGCAAATCTAGCAGAAGAACTGCACCTGCCAACGATAAAAACAACGAAACTTCGCTTGAGTACCTTTGGATCGGATAAGGTAAACGAAAGCCTGAGTCGTAAGGTGGAACTGGAAGCATGGGATGCGGAAGGAAACGTTTACCAGCTACAATTACTCACGTACAATACCCTCACGAAGCCGTTGAAGACACCACCGCTGTCAGACGAGGATATACGTTTCATGCAATCCCTGAACTTGAATGTGAACTTGGCAACGACTCAAGATAGCAAACCGCTGATCCTACTAGGATGCGACCAACTGTGGCAACTCATAAAAGAAGGGACGGCACACGTCCGGCTGCCGTCAGGCCTCCACCTTCTACCCACGAAATTGGGACACTTGCCTACCGGTCAAATCCACGAAAGCGAACAAGTTATGCAAGTCGACAACGAGGACACAGAATCGACAACTTGGGACGCATATTGGACCCTCGAAGCGCAAGTAAACGGCATGGTAAACGAAACGTCCGACATCGATGAAAGCGTGTCAAAACAAACAAAAATGACATCAACGAAACTCACAACAGCGCATAAGGACCAGCTTCCCAAAACGAGTAATTTCAGAAAGATGGCGCAATCGACGGACGAGTTTGATGACCTGATCTCCATCGCCAAGAACAAGATATCAAAACCCCTCCTGCTGGGATACCTGGTAACAGCGAAGGAAGAACTCAATAATCAAGCTAAAATATGCAATACGTTTAGACAAGACTGGGATCACACTAAGCAACAGTGGTCAGATACAAAAGAAGCTCTGCAAGACAAGATCATCAACTTATTGAAACTACTCCGCGCCGCGACCCTAGCGAGAGAGAGCTACACTAAGCTCTGCACTCGCTACATTCTTCTCGCCAAATGGCTACGATATTCCTCACCAGCCCCGAACGAACCGGAACAAGAGTGGATCAACGACGAGTTGCTGCAAAACATGAAAATTATGAACAAGCAAATGTCCGAACTCGTCAAAGAACTGGAGGAAAAGTCAGATATGGTCGAGAACCTCTACAAAGACAGCATCAGTATTCGACAAGTACAACGGCAGGAAGTGAAGAAAGACGCACCCAAACAGATCATGAACGAAGAAAGAACGGTCGAACAGATGGACCTGAAGGTGCCCAAGCTGGTTGATGACGAAGAGCAAACTGCAGTAGAACCATTAGTCCTACAAGAGCAAAGCGCGACGATGGATGACGAACTGCAAGACAAGCTAACGCAACGTCGCCAGCTAAGACAGGACATTGAAGAAATTGAGAAGGTACTGGATGCGTTGCCTCTGCGGCAACTTGGGGACGTGAAAGGAGGAACCAATGTAGAAGTAACTTGTGCTTTCTGTCATGAGAAAAACAAGCATTACTCGGACTCCTGTCCCCATATCATCGACGGAGACGACAGATTTCGGATAGCACAAGGAGAGGGTCTATGCATTCGATGTCTCCACCACTGTGCACCCGGAAAATGCCACTTTTCCCGGAGATCCTGTTTCTACTGCAAAAAAGTGCGTGGCACAGTTGCCGAGAAATTCCGACCTCGCGATAGTGGACATCACAAAGCCCTGTGCAGCGTACCAAATTTTGAAGACATGCTTCGACAAAAGGAACTAGATGCAAGGAACGAGTACCAGGAACTCGAACAAGAGATCCAGCGACTACAGAAGAGAAAAGGTTCTCGCAAACAAGCCCAATACCAAGCAAAGGGTCGTGGCGGACAACTAGGACAGCGACAGTGTCGCCAGCGACAAGAAATTTTGCAGCTACAGACAAGACAAGCTGGCGTAGAACAAGCGCTGCCTCCAGCGAGACGCCCGGAACATCACTAAAACGGGCGGCAGTGTCGCCAAGCGACAACAAGAAAAAACAAGTAATTATCCGAGGTTTGCAAGATACAGTACTCTCATGCTTGCAAACTTTACTTCAGGCCATTAAAAACAGCGTGTCCTAGTGACTCAAAGTGGCAGCTGCGCCAGATGGTAGCGACGATCCCGACCAAGAGAGGCGTCAGCACGTTCGTCATTTATGCTTTAGCTCAAGTATTGCGGCGTAGTCGTGTTTAACAGTTTAGTTCGCTTTAAGCGTAGAAACTTTTGAATGCTGCGGAAAAGGCTTTAATCGCGTTCAACGTTTTCAACCTTCATTGCCTAAAATCCTAAAATTTAGCATGCGCATTTTGTCTGTGTTTTTGTTGATCTAATTTCCACATCATAGTTCTCATTTAACGATCATTTCACTTATGTATTTTTATATTGCTCACTTATGCGTGCTTTACTCGTGTGTTTGTTGATTAGTATTTACTCTTAGTAAAGGTTTAATTACCCAAGTTTGAGGTGTTGTGTTCGGTAAAGACCCGCGTGGCGTTTTGGGCCTGTTGGTATTCACACAAGTGGTATTCGAGGTTTATCGTGTCCTAATATCACTTATCGTCACTAATTTATCTCAACCTTGACAAATACCTTGGGTTACTCGGAGACAATGATGGTGAGCATCCACAGACGGTCGCGCCCATCCCGAAGGCGCGCCGATTAGTTTCGACAAGGCCCGCGGATGCGACAAGCGCCTGATTGCGCGATATGCGGGCAGCCCGATAGACGCTCAAAAAAGCGACAAAACTCATTTATTTCAACTTTTGATTTCAAATTTTTTGTATGCATGTTTTCATCATTATCAGCCTGGCATAGAAGTTGCGATTATTGCAGGATTTCGTTTTAGGTTTTTACTACCTTACAGAGTTTCCTACAACCGTGTCGTTCCAACAGCAAGTAATTATTTGAAATACAATCGAAGATCAGGTCGACCTCACTTTTAGCCATATAACGAAGATACGATACAACGCCGCAGATGTTGAGGGTAGCCCTATTTCATGCAAGTAACGTTTTCTCTTACGGCGTGTAAGAAATGTGGCGTCCAGGAATGTCCGGGCTTGCCAGAGTGAGGTGATTCTATCGAGTTGTGGCTCAAAAAAGACTGTCTTGCCTCATAATGATGTGCAGAGCACCCATCGAGACGCGCAGTTCAACGGATATAACCAATAAGGGCAGGGGCAATAAATTGAAGGCTTGCACACCGCCAAAATCAGTGCAATAAATTGAAGGCTTGCACACCGCCAAAATCAGTGTCAGTGGCCGTTAGTGACGCAGTAATTGTCTAGGTTTATGGTTACATTGCACAGGTGAATGGATGTTTTGCATATGTATGACGCTTCTGAAGATTTGAAGAAAATTTTATAAGTTTGTTAGCGGGGTTTTTTGCATGTTGATTTTACAGCACAACTTTTTACAAGCATTTTAAACTTTTTAAAGGTGTAGCATATTTTTGGAAAACATCGAAAAACGGTTGCCATAATAATTAGCATAATAAAACAAGGCGTCACGCTAATGCGCGAGTATTACGTTTGAGAACAGCGACTTGATTGGCTTAGTGTAGAAATTTTTACATTGTCTAATTTTTATTTTGAAACGAAATGTGATTTGGTGTCTCGGCCACCCTTAAGTTTCACACAATAATTCTGCAGTAATTAGAGCGCTAGGCAATTCGCACCAGACGGCAAGTCTAAGCTGAAACCAGCTCTTCAAAATGGTATTTGAAGCTTGGCAAAAGATTTTGTGAAAAAGGAGATATTAACGTTCAAACAGTGATATATTAGGTTGTCCCGAAAGTTTTGTCGGTTTTTTTTCATCGCTCACCCAAACTCACAGAAAGCCATTCCATGGACGAACTAGGTACCATTCTATTCAGATTTTTATCCCCTTTTTTACGACTAAATTTGTTTTCTGATCTACCCCATCTTTGTAATGTTATCGCCATGGTTTTTTGAGCACCTCAGCAGTAGCGCCAAATCTTTCCTGAATTTTCAAAAATTTTATACTGATATTTTCAAGGAACGTTGGTGACTGTTATGTAGAGCAAACCTTTAACTACATTGTATAATACTTATTTTTGATCACGTGAACCTCGTTTATTAAGTCCGTTATGATTATTTATTCAGTAAAAACCGCGGCTTTTTGAACAAGTTTACCACGTAAAAGTACCGGAAATTCCAAAAAGCTGATTTTTGAAGCAAATCAAACTTGGTTATGTTGCATGAATAATGTTCAATAACAATCAAGTTTGAATTCGCAAAAACTTCAAAAGTTTTCTTTCTTTTGCTGCAGTTGCGTTTTTCATGACTTTGCTGAAAATCAAGGCCTCTAAAGAAATAATTTTTTTGAGCTAGACACAGCAGATTGAAAGAATCAAAAAATATCTTTGTAAAGTCCTGGAATTGCTCTATTTGATCCATACTCAACTTTCTCCGAAACTTTGGAACGAAGTTTTTGAAAAATAGCCAAACTTTAAGCAGATAAAAATGGCGGATGAAGAATTTTGGCAATTAACAAAAAAGCATACAGGATTACGGTCGAAAATGTAACCATAAGAAAGAGAAGGAGAAGTTGCATCGAATGCACTTTAGAACTCATTCATACAGAAAGGCTACCGGACATTACTTGATACGTATGAGCTTTGAACCAAAAATTCAAATCATTGGGTGTATTGAGATCTAAGCCCAAGTATGCTACGAATTTTACATAACCAGCTTGTCACGAGTGCATTCAAAAATGTATTGCTTTCGCTATAATTTCCTTAACGGCTTTAGCCTGAAAAAAGCCCAAATTTATCTAACACTATCTCTTGTGCGCTTTTTTCACATATGTAAATTTTGAAATTAAAACCATAGAAATATTTGTGTTCTAGTCATCATTAATATTTTTAGCACAAAAACCCAAAAGAGTCACATTTCCGTATTTTAGCCTAGTTTTGTTTATGAATTTCTATCCTCGAGAAAAATTTCAGCAACTGTACGGCTGCATTTAGTGTCTGCTATATGATGACCAAGCGAGAAGGTTCACATTTTGGAAAGAGTTTTGGGGTAACTAATTTTTTCGATATTGGCTTTCCACCTGAGGTCACATTTGCTTTGATATTGAACTATCTTGCAGAACTTGCTTTACTTCATCATATAGTATATTCCATACATTTTCAACGTTCACACTGCGGCTGTCGCAAAAAGAGCACTCATCACTTTTGCATCAAACTAACACTTTTAAACCCTGTATTTCTTCATGATAGAATACCAGTCCTGATAGAATGCACTCATTCGACCATGATATCCTTCTAAGATTTTCGCATACTGACTTTGCGATCATGTATGCTGCTTCAAGACTGTTTAGCTGTGATCGCTGCTAATCTTGTAGAAGACGTAATTCAAACTTACAAAAACAATTCTTTTTTCGGCATCTTTTCATACAATTTCCTTTTGTCGGGCAAGTAGAATACGTTGCTTTGATTTTTTGAAAAGAAGACAAGCCACCATCCAAAGGTTGATGTAGTCGCGGTGATCAAGAATGAAGTGCATAGTTGAGATGAAGCATACAGATCCACAGGAACAGTGAATTCAGAAACAAGCACTGCTTAAACACAAAACGTGACCTGTCTCAATTTCTGAAATTCGTAAAGAGCATGTTTCAGCTAGAAGCGAAGTAGACAATTTCGAACATGTTTGACAAAAGGATATGATGGGCAGGTTGAAGGACAATATGGCCTGTTTCGCCTCTACCAATATAAGAATCGAGAAGAGAGATTATCTGGTGTTTGCCCTTAGAAATCTGAAACTATGCATATGCATAAAATTTAAAACGGCTAATTTCGGAGTTTTTTTCATTTATTCGAACTAAGCAAATCTTGTGTTGATCCGGTCTTTTATGCCGCGTGCTATTTTCTAAAAATCAAAACTTTTTATAGAACAGCTGTATCCCTCTTAGTTAATCGTGAGGGGTCAAGGGATTTTTCGATGTTGATTGTTTAGGATTTGCGTAGTGTAGACTGACCAGGCTTCTATCAAAAAGTAAGTTATTTAGTATTTTTATTGAAGCAAGTATCCCAAGTTTTTACAAAAATCTGCTCTGCACCTAAGTTTACTATACAGTAACATTTTGGTTGCGCGCTCCAATCGAACAAGCTACGCAGCTGGCGGAATCCATTGGGAAATCGTAAAAATCGATATTGGCGAGGGGGAATTTGTTTCAACGATGCCCATTGTCACCCTCGTGCTGGGCCTTGACTACACCTACAACATTTTTTGTTAGGAAGCAAAAGATTTTTTTCAGTTATTAGTTGAACAAAATCAAAAATTACGAAAAAAGTCAATTTTTGCTACCTTAGAGAGAGCGAAATAAGTAGGTCCCCCGGACTTTTTTACAGAATTTCATAAAAAAACGTGAGTTAGGGGTTAGTTTAGCTAGACACACTTCTCGCAATTGCGATGGTGGCAACAATTTACTCTGCTTACTATTGATCACTCATTGAGCACTAATGGAGCATTTCTGTTACATCATATTCAAAATCAATGGTTTTTGCCAAGTAGGTCTTTGAGAGAAGATGTTTGGCGTTTTTCTAGAATTTCTCTCGCTTTGCTGCAATGATTTTGGAGTATGCATAGAATTGTCAAAGATTTGTACATTGCATATAATAACTTGCAGTAATCATTACTCAAAAGAGTTATGGTGAATCAGATTCAAACGAACAAAACTCTTGAAACAACTCAGTACATGATTTACGTTTTTTAGTAGAGTTCATGTCAAGCAAAACGATTGCGATCGTTTTAAGGGTGGGGACGCTTCCACTTCCACCTATTAACACATTGACGACAACGTGACCCACATGGTGGGTCATGCAATGGCTGCCACACGGGACAATGTGATCCACATAGTGGGTCACGGCATAAATTTTGTTGAAATGATAACAATTATTGGGTACATCCAATTCCTGAGGTCTTTTACGCTCTAATTCTAGGGGATACCTCGAAATTTCTTGACTGCTTTCAAGAATTTGTGTATGTATAGTTTAGCAGACGATCTGCTTGATTTTAGCTAGAAATTTTCGACTTGTTCGTAGAAGGCATTGTCCCACAAGGTAGACAACTAAAAATGCGCGTTGTCGTCAACGTGTTAACTAAACGCCATGTGTGCTTGCCTCGCTGTAAAAAATGCTACTCTATCTGTTGAAAAAAATGTAAAAAATGCTACTCCATCAAATGCTACTCTATCTCTTATAAAAGTTAGAGCAGAACATAACGTCAAACAAGACAAACATTGTGTCGCGGCCGCGATCGACCGCTCCTCACAGCATGTAGCCGGGAGCACCGTGTTGCCGCGCAGTCCGGTCGTGAGCACGGTCGCCGCGCTTTACGGCGGCTACGTTGTTCGCTTCCGGACCGCCACGTAGGCACGCCTCTAGCCACCGCTATAAATAGCGCGTACGCGCCCATTGCGGCCTCTCTCTTGTCTCATCATCTTATTACTTTCGTCGTGCCGCTTTCATTATTGATTGGTTGGGTCTCCACGATATCGCCGTCGTGCCTACGTCCCCGGGCCTCGCGCGATTGTATGGATCGTCGATGGATTGTTTGGATGGACGCGCGAAGATAGATTTACAGGACGAGGAACATCACGAAGCGCCTTGGTCGCGCAAGACTCGTTGGGAGCTTGGTTCGACGTAGCTGGTCAACATCATGGAGTCGGTGTTGCCGTGCCGTCGCTGCTGCCTTGGCGGCCGCGCGGTCGGCCTGTGAGCTCCCTTGGAAGTCGGGAGAGAGTGAGAGTGTGCTAGTGTGTGAGTGTGAGTAAGTTAGAGTCCCCATCGGTAGCCCGGGGCAGAGCTTAACTCTACCCGTGGTAAGTACGTTTATATTTATTTTATGTCGTTATTTTTCGTGTATATTGATTTAGTAAATTTATGTATGTTTATGTTTTGTGTATAGAGTAGGCGTAACGCGCTACTGTGAGCTGGCGCGCACCCGCAGTGGCGGAAGTCCTTTGGGGACAGGAGCTGAGGCGCAAGGCAGTCGAGCGCCAGGCGAAGGGGCGCAGAGCCCACCGAGCCGCAACACATTGACAATGATGGCTGTTGCTTGCTTTATTGATAAAAAGCGTTTTTCCCTTTCTTCACATGTACATATCACCCTGGTAAAAGCTAAAAATGACAAAATTCTGCAATTTCGATAAGGCTGAGGAGCATGCGTCAAACGTTATGCTCCTTAAAGGCAGTGGATCGGCGGGATGAGACCCGTGGCAAAACAAGGTCACAGGGTAGGAGCCCCCATAATAGAACCTATGGGCCAAAGTTCGATCTTTCTCTGCCACTTCTAACCCCCGAAATTTCAAAGCGAAAGCAGCGCTCGTCTCCTCTCCTCTCCGATCCCGCCCACCCCACGGACGAGTGAACGCGAACCCCGTCATGGCGAAGACGCAGAGTCGTTGCGGGACCCTTATGCTTATAGTATTGCGGCATGCGCCTCTGACCGTGGAAGTCACTCGTCCATGGGGTGGACCGGATCGGAGAGGAGAGGAGATGAGCGCTGCTTTCGCGCTGAAATTTCGGGGGTTGAAAGTGGCAGAGAAAGATCGGACTTTGGCCGATAGGTTCCATTATGGGGCCTCCTACCCTGTGACCTTGTTTTGCCGCGGGACTCATTCTGCCGATCCACTGCCTTTAACTCGTGCACTGAGCAAGCCAACTTGAGCTGGTAATCAAATTGAACAGAAGTTTTGAGTACTACTCGATGCATCTTTTCCCTTTTTAAGCAATTCAGCTTGAACTAGATGCGCTTGTGGCTTTGAAATATTCGCAGAGGTTTCGAACCCGCGTTTTTGACTTAGGTTTGATAGTAGTTGAATAGAGCAAACAAATGCAATAATATGTTTTTGAGCTCTCCTCAAACTGTTTCAGTAGTTTACAGAGAGCAATTCACATCTTTTCCAAAAGCCCTTCAATCTGTAAAATCCTGATATAAGCGAACACCAAAATTTTTCAGATTTTCAGAACTTCTAGAAGCGTTTACTAATTTTACGAAGCATCTGAAAGCATTCGCCTACAGATTCGAAACATCGGATTTTGAAGTTACCGAGTTTGACACCGCTAAAGGATGAATAACGATGACTCTATCTCCAAAAACATGGCTGCCGAAAGAAGGAGGGAAAATTGCACGGAATATAAAATGTTTACCAAAAACGCTAAAGAACCTTTACTGGATGCTGCTGATGTATAGCTCTACATCGTAATTGTAAGGGCATTTCCTGTATAAAGAGCAAATCCACCTTACATGTAGATCTTTTTTTAAAAATCTCATTACAGAATAACTTGATTATAAAGCTGTTAGAAATCTAGTAGATCATTTTGGGTTTTTTGGCAACAGTTCAATTTGAAGAGAACAAATGCCGCAAATTCGATTGGTAAAAATGCTAATAGTGGTCGATTGCTTGCTAGAGTATAGAGTCGTTTTATAAGTTTATGGGCTTTTTTAAGACAAACAAATTAATAAAAAATTTTTCAATTAGTCAACGATGTATGTTGCTCACGTACTTTTTACTCAAAACTTTGCCGACCATTTTGAAAACGCGTAACCAGCACCTGTGATCGTTTCTGGAAGCAAAACAAGCAAGGTTTTTATGGTTTGCAAGAAAAAGGGACAAATGATAATTTAGTAAAACGAGCTCTGAGGAGTACTAATAAGTTTTCCATTATGTTTTGTAACGCAGATTTCAGGGCGTTCGCTGCTCGGGGATTATGTTATTTTACGCAAAAAGCTCACTTAACCTATCATTTGTAAAGCTCTTTTGGCAGTAGGGATTCGTTCAGTGGTGCACACATGGTATTGTCGACAGTACTGTTCTTTTCCAGCATTTCTGTGTAAAGGTCGTGACCGTTCCCAAGGAGTCTCGGTCAGCGGACATCCTCTGTAGCTCTTGGGGTTTTGTTGTGTTTGCCATGACGTGTGTAGGAAGACGATTGGAGACCGAGTTCTTTACTTGACGACAAGGAATTAAGAATGAACTATACTTACTAAGGAATGCCTATATATAGTGCACACAACTATATCATATATCATAAACAACAGATCAACATATTTGTTCATTCTTCTCGAGCATTGGTTTCTTTTGCGGCTGCACAGTAGGTTTTAAGCAAGTTTTTGTCTCATATTAACGTACAAGATCCATTTTTCATACTCGAGGGTGGGTTATAAGAGCAGGCATAAAAATTTTTGTCTGAAAGCTTTATCTTTGGGGCTAAAACATTGAAATAGATCAAAATCGAATCAATTTCTATCGAAATGTACATTTCGAAAGCAGAGCAGTTGATAGACGCCTTTCTGCAGCGGATCAACCGCTCATTCAGAGACAAGGACGAGAATGAAAATGCAAAAACTTAAACGACCCAATGGATTCAAATTTTCTTGTAGTTTTTTTTGTGAATCTCTAGTTACTTGTCCTAGAATTCTCCTAAAAGTCTTTGTTTAGGTCTTTTCTTGCCAACGCTCCAAAGTCAAGGATAATTAATTACAAGACTCCGTTACTAATCAAGTACGGAACAAAGCACTGATTGCAGGCTAACATATTGAGATAAAGGCAATTGAAAATCACCTTCTGATTTGAGGTAGCATGTTGTAATAATGGAGACATGGCGTGCATAAATTCTTTGTCGTCTCCAAAAATCACGAATTGCGATGCGTTCGAAAATTATTGCATTATACTTGGCTAAAAACACTTCACCTATAACTTAACTACCTGTCGTTGTGCGATGCTCGCAGCAGCCTCCACTGCACTCTCCATGTTAGTTGACGCGTTTAATCGAACAAAATCAGTTCTTCTTATGTGAATGCACATAGAGTTACGATTGAAGCTGTGATGTTGTACAATGACCATGCGCTACATTACCTGACTTAAAGATCGCTTACGATTTCCAAACAGTTCTGAAGCTTTTTTCTCCCGTCTGCTCCACGACCGAAGAAAATTTCAATATCTGGCGAATGTCACCGAGATAGTCTTGAAAATATTTGGGATGCTGTCCAAATTTGAATTTCAGAAACATGTCCTCAGCGGTGTTTTTGTAAAGCCTAAAATATTAGATTGGCTATCAATCAAAATCGTTTGACAAGCAAACTCAGAGCTTCATAACAACTTACATAACAGTTCAGCTAAGAATTTTTCTAAAGAAGATAGCTTCGCTCCTACTCTCAAATTCAAGTAGTCAAGATTTTCTGTCACCGGTTATACCCTTACATGGTAAACTTTTGAAAAAAACGCTTTCTGGACTTTCTAACTTTCGCTGTCAGTCTGTAGTGAGTGCACAAGCGAGTAATTTGGTGGCTTGATACGTACAGCTCTGACTATGTGGCGAAAACCTCATTGGAAGCATCCTATCATCAACAAGAATAGTTCTGCGCATTATTGACATTCGAGTTCGGTACGAGCGTGCATACATGTTGTGATATTAAGGATACAAGTGTATACTAAACATATTGTTTACACCATAATAAGGAGGTCAAGTTTGTTATCATCATGTTTGAAAAATCGTACCGTTCCATTTTACAGGATTTTCTAGCATAAACTCAGTAAAAATAAAATGATATTTTGTTGCTGGAGGGATTGAGTGCTTTCAATTAGGTGAGGCACAGGTTGAAGCGATAAGTGGAAGACAAAGGCCACTCGAGTTTTGATTGTTCCAGGAACCTCATCAAACTAAAAACATAACAACAAAAACCGAAACAGTCGCAGACATGTGTTTCGTGACATATGTTTTTAACCGGACAAATCTGGTTTAGGTTTTCATTTGGAGCTACAATTGGAGAAGAAGTGCATCAAGAAATTTCGCTATTTTGTAGTCTTTTAACAAAATTCAGATTTGACCATGCGACGTCCACACGACTTGACGTTCTGCCGATTCCACAAAATCGTCGTGGATGGTTTTTAAATGCCGCGTAGCTTTTGTAAATTCTTGCAAACGGATCAGGACTTGCTCAAACAGAGGGGTACGATCAACTACAAACAGTGCCTTGCGTGCCGAAAGTGTAGAACTGAAATCACTTGAGGTATGCATCAGGCCTTCTGGAAAATGACTTTCAATCAACACAATTTTTGTTTAGCTGGTAGGAAAAGGTCATAAAATTTGATAAGAATGTCTCTGTCCGTTTTAGATTTGGTGAGCTTGCTCAGGATATCTGAACCTAAAAGTTCATAAAAACCAAGCGATCGTACTCCTTCACAAGTATCACTAACCATACGTTATTATGGCAGGTTTTATCTCCCATGAAGATGCAAAAAGGAAAAAAAAACCTGTGAAGGGTTGCTCTACAGAAAAAATATCCTTATACATACCGCATTTTTGTCACAAAAGTACAGCTCAAAAGCAAACTGTGACTAGTTTAAAGCCTACACATCATCGTGTGAGCTTTAAAATTTTTGGAGGTAGCTAGCGGTATGGAGGTGGCTGGCGGTCTTTGCAGTATTTTGGCCATAACTCAAAATCGCAATGTAAGAACACCATTTAAAAAACCGTCTTGTTCTAGGCGCCACTTCTCTAAAAAGCTGTGTTTGAGCATCCACCAAGGATTGCAAACTCTAGAGCTACGCGGTAGAATTTACTTGAGCTCGTCGGAGGGAATGGCCAGGCAGCTCCGCTAACATCAGGACGCCAAAATGATACCGAACAAAAGTTTCCTGTAATTTTTGACGCTTTGTATATAGAATGCAAGCCTGTAAAAGTTTCTCGAGTGGGTAATCGTGAGACTAATAACCCCGCCTGAAGGCAATTTCCTTTTATGCTTTTTGTTCAACTCGGGGCATCGGGGTACCGAAACCTGGTTATCATCTAAATTAATAACAGAAATTGGTGTCTGATTTGCCAATATTATCTTTCGTTGTGACTGATTGCGTAGAAGGGGCGGTAGAGTTTGCGCTTTAGTTTAATCTTAAATTGTTCATGTAAAAAATGAAATAAACCGTCACCATAGCCGCGAAGTAGTAGCGATTGACTTCCATCAACCCCTCTCATTTATCAAATTACGCATGCGTCTTTCGACCTCATAACATTAATTATGAATCTGATCACTTAGATCTCCTTCCTGCCTGCGCTCTAGCTACTAATGGTGTTCCGATCGTAATGATTTGAACCTTTCTATAACATTCCAATCAATGTGCACTACAAAAGTCAAGCTTCATATCCTAAAGCTCAGGATATCTGGATTTTACGTTGTCTACTTCTCTGTAGATATCCCTACTATCCTTCGCTACTATAATGAACAGTAGCAGATTCTGTGCGTGCCAGCTATTCATATAATCCATGATGATACCCAGCGGCCAATTTTCAAAGTTGTTTTTCTTTTTTCACAGTTAATGAAAACGAGCCAAAGCTCCACCAATTATCTAACCTAACTGTGCTAAGCCTGTTGATGACAAGAACATGTGAATTATTGAAACATCAAATTTTTCGATAAATCCTAACTTTCGGCTTGTGGTTCATCTCGATTTTCATGACTTCGACATGTCATTTGCTCTTATCAGCAACACGCTCAGAACTGTTAGGTTAGATGATCGGTGAAGTTTTGGCACGTTTTCCTAACGTTAAAAAATAAAAATGACTTTGAAAAAAAAGACTATCGCAGCTGAGGACTATCAGCGACCATATAAAAAGACGGAAAATGCAGCTTGACAACTTCTTGCCCCTTTCCACTATGTTTATAGTGAAAAATAGTAGGGAAATTTACAAGACGTAAAAGCCAGGTCTTATGAGCTTTAGGATATGAAGTTTTCTTTCAAGCTGCGATCCCCTCTCCGGCGGGGATGTTAATGCATGCGACCTTTAGAAAAACGAGAAGTTGGAATAGGAATGCATTTTGAGATGCTAAATTTGTAATGGGATTCAATCATGTTATGGTCCAGCTTTTTCAGAAGGTTGTCACCAATACTTTGTCGACAGAATCGGAATGTACTAAAACCAGATCAAGAATATTATCTTTAGTGTCGACTTATCAACAAACTGGTGTAGACTTAGGTTTGAAGATGAAAAATTTGTGCTAAGGGTGATTTTGGTAGTGCACATTGATTGGAATCTTATAAAAATGTTCAAATTATAACGATCAGAACACTATCAGTAGCGAGACGCAGGCAGGAAAGGATCAGATTCATAGTTAGTGCTATGAGATCGATAGACGCCATGCGTAATTTGATAAATGAGCGAGGTTAGTGGAAGTCAATCGCTATCACTTCGTGGCTGCGGTGACGGTTTATTTCAATTTTTTCACAAGGAAATCTAGGGTTAAACTAAAGTGCAAACTCCACCGCTCCTTCTACGCAATCACTCACAACAAAAGATTATTGTCAGATCAGACACCAATTTCTATTACTCAATTCAGATGATAACCATTTTTCGGTAACGAACAGAACATCTGGATGTTTGAGGAGAAGATGTAACCGAAATGATTTTTTTGTAATGTTCCCGAGTGAGAAAAAGCATAAGAGGGAATTGCCTTGCCCGACATTCAGTTTTCCTGGAACGCTGTAGTTAGCTGATAACGGGAGTTTGATAATTTCGAGAAAAGGATGTGTTGATGAGCGAAAGCAAGCTAGCCAGAACCAGCTCACCTTTTTTTAGCCATGTATCGGTCATCGTAAGACTCAGGCTAGTACGATTTGCCTGCTTCCGCACACTTAGGCTCCCGTTTTTGAGCCGCCAGTATTCTTCTAATATAGCCCTTTTAAATTAGGGGAATCTCGGAGCAATTAGGTTTGAGACAAGACCCAGCTCCAGTGACTTCTCGCAGGTAATCCAACCTTCATAGGGCATGGGCTATTGGTCGCACAATTACCCACTCGAGAAACTTTTACAGGTTTGCATTCTAAATTCAGTGCGTCATAGATTACCAAAATTATTAAAATTCATAAATTAATTAAAAGAAGGAAGAATTCACAAATCGATCGCTCGCTCTTTCGCTCGTCATTATTCTCGATTTTTTCGTTAATTTCCGGCGTAAAATTCGGTTTTTTTGTGTTAGAGGTTCGCCTTAGTCATCTCTTAAGCCCCTTTCCCTTTTTCATTATCCCGTCTTTTCTCTGATTTAGTTTCGCGTGTTCTCGTTTGGTCAGTTACGATGCCAGCCTCGCTGAGGACAAGTACCCAACCGACCTCTTCTCATGCTTCCAGAAAAAAGGATTCTCGTAGTCTATCTCAGTCTGCACCTGTTTCTATCGGCAGCAATACGCAACACGATGAGGATTTTGGTGAATTGTCGGCAGAGGAAATCATCAATCCTCAAAAGAAACACCGACCCCGAAAATGGTACTTGCTCTCAGGAAAAAATTCCTCCCGGTGTGGAGATTGAGAAACGTCGCAGAAGTTTTGTTTTGGCAGGTTTGCCGGAGGAGGATCCGAACAAGTCTGTTCTAGAAAGGAAAGTCGGGCTTGAGAAAGGAGTGGCAGAGGTTTTGGATGTGTTGATGTCAACGATTGGCCCTCGGAGATGTGTAGGATGGGGAAATTTGATGGGGGTAAGGCCCAGACTAGTTAAGATAGATTCCGTCGCGTTCCCATTGGATTCAAGCTTTTTCCAACGCGTATCGGCTACGACATTGCAACTTCTCGAACATTTCCCAAGCGAAGCAATTCGGGAAACCTCTAAGCCCGCCCGGTTTGCCTGCCTGTCCTCCCGAACGTGAATTTCTCCGATGTTTTCTTTAATAGTCGTAGTTTGGTAAACAAAATTAACCTTCTCCAGGCCTTTTTGTCTTTTATCGACCCGACTTTTTGTGCATCACCGAGACCTAGCTGCACTCAGAAATTATCGATTCCGAAATCAATTCCGATTTGCCCTATTCCCTGTTTCGTATGGACAGAGCTCGCGCAGAGGTGGTGGGGTCTGTGTAAATGCTAAGGAAGAATATGCGGTTGAAACATTCCGCCTCACTTGTGGGTTGGTATCCGATGTGCTTGTCTGGTCGTTTACTTCATGCTCGCCTATAAGGCTAGTAGTAGTTTACCGTCCGCCATCCTCCACTTCACATGATGACTCTGAATTGGCAAACGTCATATATGACTTTTTTCTGCTCCTTTCAGCACTATTACTCTGGAGATTTTAACATTGATGCTCTTTCACCTTCTGTTTCACGCGAGTCTCATCTTTATTCTTTTCTTCTTGATAGCGGACTATCGCAATATATCAACTTTCTCACAAGAGCGAGGACAGCCATTGATCTGATCTTCTCATCTGGCGCTGAGATTCAAATTATCAAAGTCATGCCTCCTTTTGGAGCTTCTTATAGTATCATTAGCTCTGAGACTGAATTCGACCACAACAAAAGCATTTTCATTCCCTACCCCGATTTTGTCAAGGCTTCTTTTGTTGAGATCAATAGAGCTCCCCTGAACATCGATTGGTTGCATATATTGAACGATACAACAGTTGATAGCCTTTACTATCGTTTTTGCAGAGAATTGTATTCTATTTTCGCTGATTATGTGCCTTTCCGTTTTGATCGTTCTCACTCAATGAAATACCCTGCCCACATTGAAAACCTACTGCATCAAAAAACCTTTCCAGGCACAATATTAGAGAGCTCTATAGATATCTCAAAATTCAAATAAAAAGTCAACAAAAAATTGCAAATATACTTGATGAGCGCGGAATTCTAATTGTTAGTGTAGAGCAAAGGCTGACGTCTTGAGAGAATTTGCTAATTTTTTTGCAACTAATTTCGCTGAAAATCTTTCTACTGCCTCCCACATCCTCCCACGCGTATTCTCTGTTTGTTTGGATTTGTTAATAGATCCGCAAAGATTCTATTGTGTTTTGAGTAGATTGAAGAGTAGATCGACTAGTGTGCCTTACGATGGATTTCCTCAAATTGTCTACAGAAAATGCGCTTGCGCTCTCAGCCTTCCTCTTCCGATTATTCTCAGTGCTTCTTTGATACAAGGTAAAGTACCAGAATTATGGAAAGAAACTATAGTAACGGTTATTCCTAAGCAAGAACGGGTTAGTGCAGTTTCCAATTTTCGACCAGTAAGCATAACTGCACCTGCCGGCAAGGTTCTTGAAAGTTGATTGAAGAAAAGCTCATTGAGTGGTTTGAAAAAAACAAAATTATCCCAATTGAGCAGAACGGTTTTGTGCCTGGCGGATCAACCACAGCTTTGTTATGTGATTCAGTCTTTGATTGGCTAGTAGCACTCAACTCTAATAAATCAATCGATATTGTGTTTTTTGACCTTTCAAAAGCTTTCGGTAAGGTAGATCACCGCAAGCTGTTGTTAAAGCTTGAAAGTTACGGAATCCGAGGTCAAATACTGTCTTGGATATCTCCCTACTTGCATGACAGAAATATGATTGTACGCGTCAAGGGCTGTTTTTCAAAACATTATCGTTGCAGTAGTGGTGTGCCTCAAGGTGGAATACTGTCACCACTCCTTTTTCTTGCTTATACTGCAGAACTACCTAACTTTTTGACGACACATCCCGATATCAGAGTACAAATGTTTGCCGACGACCTCAAAAACTTCTGTTATGAAAACGGTAGACAAGACGAGGCATTTGCGGCAATTTCATTATCAATCTAAAAAATGGTTTCTTGATCCAAAGAATAGTCTCTTCCTACCAATGCACTAAAATCAAAAGTAATGCACCTTGGTAATTCGCAGTCGCTTACGTGTGCGACGGTATAGCATTCGAGACCTGTGAGTCTACCAAAGATCTTGGTGTTCTAATCGACAATGATTTAAGTTTCTCGCGGCATTATGATTCGATTTGCAAAAAAAGCGCTATCAAGCCTTTTTGTCCTTTTACGCAGTATCCACTGCTGTAGCAATCCTAAATTGCTGATAAAACTATACAAAACTTATGTTTTACCACATTTAGAGTATGCTTCACCTGTTTGGAGCCCATTTTTGTCAAAAAATATCCCAGTCTCTAGAAAAAGTGCAGAAAATATTTACAAGAATTATTTGTTACAGGTGTTATCTTAGTTCGGGCTATCCTCGCAGTTTACCATCCTACAGATCGAGGTTATCCTCTCTGGATTTGAAAAGTTTGAAGTACAGAAGAATTTTCAATGATTTGGTTTTTTGCTTCCGCATAGTTCGACTAGAAACAAAATTGCGACCCAGTAAATATTGGGTTTTCAGACCTTGTAGCAGTCGAATGGGTGGACTCAATTTGCGTTATAGAAGGCTTGGTAGTAGAATGTTTTCCAAGCATTCAATTTTTTTGTTTTTCGAACATCGAGATGGCTACGACTTTTGCCAAGTGAGATCGCAGCCAGCAGCAATGCAAAATTATTCCGAAGAAGATTAGCCCGAATCGATTTTCAGAAAACTTTAAAGATTCCAAATATTTAGATGGCGTCAACTCAATTTCTCTTCGACGACTGTTGATACGAAGTAGCCTCCTGCGCTTACCCCGCTACCTGCTTCGTGATATTCGTTGTTTTTTATTTCTTATTCAGTTGATTCGCGGTTGAGCATTTTTGTTTGACTGAGCAAATGTGCTAATGTGCAAATGTGTTTTCATGCCAGTCGTTCCTTTTTCAGCTGTATATTAAGCCACTCCTCCACGGGGAATAGCCATTCAAGGAAGTTGAGGATTGGTAGTCCTTCTGCCTCAAGATTTCCCCTCTTCGCTTGCAGGGCACGCGAATCCGTTCGTTAAGGGTTAAGTCGGTCAGCCGAGCCCTGGTTTTTCTTCAGCAAGTTTGCGTCCGGAATAGGGATCAGGATTTCGGTAGTTGGCGCCCCACCGTCTTTAGATAGAGAACGACCTGACCACCCCAGCAAGAGTGCGCCTTAGATTATTCCTTTCGCGGGAACATGTACTGTTGCAACATTTAACTTCACTGTTTGTTTCTTCTTTTTTTTTCGGTACACTGACAAGTGCAGTTTATAAATAAATAAAGAAAGAAAAATCCAGCTTTACAGAATAGTGTTTGAAAGCAGCAAAAAAGAACGAAGCAAGAGAGTTATTAGCGAAAATGTGTGGACATTTTTTGGGACACCCTGTATGTATCCGGCTGTCCCATGAGTTCCGTCCGTTTTCATTTTCATTTCAGTGACTCCTTATTTCTTGATAATCAAAACAATGAGCTCTGGGATAAGGGTCGAGCAAGAGGTGGTGGCACAACCGCCGGATGCGACCCTCAAGTTTTGTCTCAATACCCCCATCCCAGCATACTTGCTTGCCTACCGTAAGCATGAAAGAAAGGGTCTGCCAAACATAACTGTTAGGTTGGCTCGAAAGTTCTGGGACATTTTCGAACTAAATCTGCTATTTCTCGAAACCTAACGCATATACATTAGATATACGTACCAGTCGATAGAGCAAAGCAAGCTCTACAAGATACAGGGTGTCCCAAAAGAATGTATCGAACGTTTGATCGTTAATATCTCTCTTCCCAAAAAGTCTTTTGCCCTGCTTCAGGTACCGTTTTGTAGAGCTGGCTTCAACTTAGATCTGCATTTTAGAGCGAATCACCCATCTCGCTTCATTACTGTAGGATTACAGTAGAAACTTGAAACATATGGTGTCAATGTGGAAAAATCTGCCGTTCCAAAATTTTTCAAAAAATTGTGAAAACTTGTGTAATAGGGTTTTTATGGACGCTGAGTCCAATACTCAACTATTCACAAGATTACGAAGCTTTCTAAACGGTGTAATGGCGCTTTTTAGGAACATTGAAAAAATGGCCGCTACCTCTTACCTGGCATAACTCTTCAATGAAGCATCATAATAAGTTGGAAATTTTACAGTTATAATCAGCAACTCTAATTAGCCTAGTGTAAAAGTTTTCAGGCTGTTTTGTTTCCTTTCTAAGGCAAAATATGGCCTTTTATTGCTCAAAACCTTCTTTAAAGTTTCTACCGCAATCCTGCAGGAATGAAGAGAAATGAGTGATTCGTTCTATAATGCAAATCTAAGTTGAAGCCAGCTCTACAGATTGATACCTGAAGCAAGAGAAAAGACTTCTTTAGAAGAGAGATATCAACGATCAAATGTTCGATACATTTCTTGGGACACCCTGTATTATGCAAAAGCGTACCAGCTGCAACCCACTTTAAGTTTGCACCCGAAAACTGGGTCATACTGAAATTCAAAAAATCGCGAAAAATTCTTATCTTTGTTCAAACAAATCCTACGGATCTCCAACTTGCTCACAAAAATTGCACACCACGTCAGACACTCATATGCACCGTTCATGTATTTTTCTTCATCTGGAAATCGAGAAAACATAAATTTTCATGCTTGTGTAAAAACGAAGCTGTGCTGTTTTCACCCACGTAATTCAATAGTACAAGCCCTTAGAAGTATAACCGTGTATTTTCAGCTTTCCGTAAGCTAGTGGTCGAAAAATATTGATTTTAGTATGGAACGCCCGAGTAAGAAAAGCTCATTTCGGTAATTTTCAGGAACTAAGGCCTGTAGAAAGCTATTTACGTCATACTTCTAAGGGCTTGTACTATTGAATTACGTGGGTGAAAACAGCACAGCTTCGTTTTTACACAAGCATGAAAATTTATGTTTTCTCGATTTCCAGATGAGGAAAAATACATGAACGGTGCATATGAGTGTCTGACGTGGTGTGCAATTTTTGTGAGCAAGTTGGAGATCCGTAGGATTTGTTTGAACAAAGATAAGAATTTTTCGCGATTTTTGAATTTCAGTACGACTCAGATTTCGGGTGCAAGCTTACGGTGGGTTGAAGCTGGTGCGAACTTTTGCATACTATCTTGTAGAGCTTGATTGCTCTATCGAATGGTATCTATATCTAATGTATATGCGTTAGGTTTCGAGAAATAGCAGATCTAGTTCGAAAATGTCCCAGAACTTTCGAGTCAACCTAATAGTAATATATTTGTGGGTATCATGCCAAATATTAGGTTGGCTAATAAACAAATTTGTTTTGACATGCAAATTCAAAGCTTCTTAGCAATTTACGTGACAACTATTGAGCTAAGATTTTTCGTGAGAAGGTAGGCTCAAGCCTCTACTCTCAAATATTAGATAGTTGAGATTTTCTGTTATCAAAAATGACAGTCATAACCTTATATGGTCAGACTTCTAGAAAATCGCTTTTTTGAATTTCTAGTTTTCGTTCTCAGCCTACAGTGAGTACACAGGCGAATAATTTGGTGGCTGGATACATACAGCCTTTGGCTAGGTGGCGAACCACAATAGAGATTGTGATTTGCTGTTTCCGAATTTCTGCAGTCAAAATTGAGAAAATTTCCAGGCATTTGCGCGTGAAGGTCAAATTTTGGGCATCCCAGATAATTTGAATTTGGCCATCTATGGCCATGCAAATGATTGGAAATTCAAAAATTTGTTGTGTGGGTAGCGACTCTACACTTTAGACCTGACTTCAGTTCGTTTTTTGAAACGTGATTTTTCGAAATTTTGCGGAAAAAACTTGACCAATTCTCTTCCCTTTACCATTTCATTATCAGAGAAATTATTTTTGAAAAAACAGAGCCAACCATCTTCTTGAGTTGCCCTTTCTAACGGTACCATATACATGCACAAAAACTAATTTGTGACAATTCTATAGACCGCTAAAAACGACCGAACTTATTTTTTAGCCAACCTAATAATTCTATATTTCAATAGTGAATTAGCTACCTGTTTTTATTCTTCATACACAGCATTACTCAATATTTTTGTTCATACTATGGATCTTGCTTCAAACAAAGATTAAACGATGGAATGAGGAGCCAGTCATAACCTCATCTGTCCCATTTTCCGCTAACAGTGGTTTTGCTTCCGGCAACTATTGCTTAAGTAAATAAAGCCGAATTAAGCCTTGATCATTTCTATGGAGACTACGAGATTTTGGCTTTTGACATGTAAATATTTTGTTCGCTGCAATTCTTTTTGAAGGTGAATTAATCGGCGGCGCATGTGGCACAGCCCAAAAAGCTGTGGCTGCCACACCTTTTTAGGGTTGTGCCACACCCCACTGACTCACTTTCAGAGAATTCGAGTAAGTGTGTTTTCATATCATTGCTGATGCTTCCTTCTTCTCTACACAGCAGGAATTTCATTCAGTTGCCTTCTCCTAAGCGATATAGTCTTTTCTTTACCTACGCAAATGGAAAATTTTGCAAATATTGGGTTAAGGTAACACCCTAAGTCTGCGCTACTACTTAACACGTTTGGGACCGTGCCGCACATGGTGCAGCAACCATGATTTGAAGGGTCTTTTCGACATTTGCAGGAGATTTTCTTTGAGTCCAAGACTATCAAGTCAAAGGCCTAAGCTTTTACTTTTCAAGTAACTCTGTAGAATTATGCCGCCAATATTTGTTTAGGAGTTCTGAGCACAAATCGAACAACGTTGCAACGAAGTGCGGCAACGCGAACGACGCGTGCACGTCGCAACTTTCCTTTGCTTCGATATTAAAGAGATTTTCCGTAGTTTCAATACTGGTGTGTATCGTTTACAACATAGGTACTTTTAGATACCATTAGAAACTGATTTCTTGTTTCTATCTTTCAGAAAAGCACAAAAGCCTTTTACAAGCGACAAAATTCAAACACTTCAAATCCATTCAAAACTTTGGGTATGGAAATTATCTGACAAACTGATTATAGATGTAGCACACAGTCTACGAAATAAGGTCCCTTTGTTGGCTAATAGCTAAAAGTGCACTCTTTTTCGCCGCTCGCGATTTCGCGGTCCGAAACGTGTTAAATTTATTTATTTATTCATTTATTTGATACGCACAAGGCGTGCCCAATACACAGAACGAAGCATCACACTAAACAAATAGGGACAAAAAAAAAAGAACAAAAACAGGCAAACACCCCACTGAATCAGCTCAAGTCCAGCCCGCAATATTTTTTAGGGAAAGAAAGGGAGTGAGCTTGTCTAGACTAATATGAAGTCATCACATGTATAGAGGTTCGATGGAGTCTGTCTCATGCCCCCTGCTTTTAGCAAAAATGCTCTTATTCAAACATAAGCAAATGTATATGTTGGAAGCAGGTGTATTGGTAGTAATATTGGTAAAACCCGCCCAACCAAACTCTGGGGAGAGAGCAGAACTCAGGAAGAGGTTGCACAATGCAGAAGTTTCAAGCCCAAACAAGCTAACCCAAGCATCAATGGAAATGATGAGATGAGCCAGACCCAAACTAACGGGTGAGGTATAAAGTTGAAAAAAAGCCAACACAACGAATGGCAATGGTGTAAACCAAGGTCCAATGATTTGGTGGAATCTGATCCCTAAAATCCAACGCAAGACATTCATTTATTCGCATCCCTTCGATCATAGTCAGCCCAGAGTGAACACCAAACTGAGACAGGCGGAGTCGCGTGCCATAGAACCGTCAAACGAAAAGGACAGAGACATGCACAGCACAAAAGCAAGGATCTAGAAAAAGGAATTTGAGAGATGAAAAATAAAGTAAAAGCAAAAAGTGCAATTAAAATCAAGCCTCAGAACCAAGCGTAGGAGAACCATAACAACCATAAACCCTAAAATCCTGAACCCTAAAAAAAATCTGAACACAACATTGAAAACGCAACGCAATCAAAGAGAAGTATCACTGCTCAAAAGTTGGGTCAAATCAGCTTTTTTTAATTTTTTCTTGAAGGCTTCACCGCTACGCGCTGACACAATATCAACGGGTAAGCGCTGAAGCCATCTTGCGCAGCGGAAGAACATGTAGTTAAATATATCAGACTGATGTAGCTTAATAGGTTTATAATGCAGATTAAAGCCACTTAGCCTGATACCAACTGGTTTGAAGATCCAGAATTTACTTGCTTTTAATTTTATTTCCATGCGAAGAATACGAAAACAAAAGACCAGGTCAGATATCATGCGTCTAATTCTGAGAGAAGTCAAGCCCAATTTATTAGAGCGTAGGTGACAGTCTGGCATATCAACTGGTGTTCCACCACACGCACGACGGAAAACCAGACGGGTAAAAGTGTACTGAACTTTCTCAATTTTCATTATATCTTTTTTTCGGGAAGGAGTCCAAACCTGTGAACAATATTCGAGATGTGGAATAACATAAGCTTTGTATAATCGGGACAGTATCATTGGATTACGAGTTTGTATATTACGAAAGATTGTAAATAGAGTGGCATATGCTTTGTTGACAACTGAATAAATATGCTTAGAGAATTTCAAATTACAGTCGATGATAACTCCCAGATCTTTCACATCTTGACAAGCAGCCATCTCGACTCCATCAATTTTATACGAAGTTGAGGAATGCTTACCAAGATGGAGGAAGGAGCACTTTCTTGGGTTGAGAGAGAGTCCATTCTGAGAAGCCCAACCACACATTTTATCAATTGACGACTGCAATGCATCATGAACTGTGTCAAAATTATCTTCATCATAAGATGCATATATCTTTGTATCGTCTGCGTAGATTTGTACGCGTACATCCATCGTTTTTAAAGTATTAGGTAGGTCCAGAGTGTATACCAAAAATAACAAAGGAGATAGGACAGCTCCCTGAGGAACTCCACTGGGACAGGGAAATTTTGTTGAATATTTATGACCAATCTTTACCGTCATGCATCTATTGCTCAAGTAAGACTCGAACCAAGTTAATAGGTTTCCCGAAATTCCGATATTCTCTAGCTTGCAAAGAAGCAAACGATGAGGTATTCTATCAAAAGCCTTGGAAAGGTCGAAGTATACAATATCCACAGATTTCCTCAAACTCAAGGCTACCTTCCAATCAAAAACAGCTTCAGTAAGATTAGTTGCAGTTGACTTGCCTGGCACAAAGCCATGGTGCTCGGGCGAAACAAGATGGAACCTCTCCAACCAAAGTAGTAATTTACTCTGATAATTCTCTCCATAATCTTGATGGGAACAGAGTTATGGCTAGTGGGGCGAAAATCGGCAACGCTTTCAGCTGCGGAAGTTTTAGGCACAACTGTAGCAATGGCTTCCTTCCAAAGAGAAGGAATCTCACCGAAGTATAAGGAAAGATTGAATATATCAGCAAGCGGTTTGGCGAGAGTATCTGCACACATTTTGTAAAGTATCTGAGGGATGCCATCGTACGGCTCCATACACGAAGGTTTTAGAGACCTCAGGACTCTTCTAACTTCCGCAGGGTGAAAATAAACAGAATTCAATTTGTTTTGAGGAGGATGGGAGGAGGGGACGGTGATATTCAAAGGATTCGCAAACACAGTGGCAAAGTATTCACCCAAGGCCTCTGCTTTACTAGAATCATTACAGCAAGTACCCCAAAGAGTCTTTCAACACCGGGAGGCTAACTTTACTTTGTAACTTGTGGTGAATGTATCTAAACAAATTTCTCATAGAAGATTTCTTCGATAAGCGTCGCTCATGATTTGCTAAAAATTTTTTGAGGTGCAGGTCAATATCAGCACAGACTTTCTTATACAGGGGGCTAGACAAAGGTGAATCTAAAACACAAAATAAGCGACACTTCTGTTCAATAAGGGAACGAATATGAGCAGGATAAATCAAGCCAGAGGTGCAATTAATCTTCATAGTACCAAACAATGCCATTCCAGTATAGATGACTTGGCAGAATCTGAGATACAAGTCATCAACATTGCGGTAATTATCAAACAGTGCATGCCAGTCAACTTCAGATAAATACTTGTCAAGGGAATCGTAGTCAAAGTGCACAAAGTCGGGTGTAGGATAAGATGGGACAAGTTGAAAGTTGTCGTTATACTCAAATGTAACGATGCTATGATCTGCAGAAGCCAAAGGTGGATAGAGTCTGACATTGTGAACGTTTTCCGAAGTGGACAATATAATGTCCAGAATATTATCAGCGTGGGTTGGATATAGGACATGCTGTTTCAATTCAGCGTTGATGAAGAAGTCAAGGAATGGTTTAGATTCAGGACTGATGTGCTTCATATTGAACCAATCAATATGCAGATTGAAATCACCCACAATAAGTGTACTATTTCCATCAGAAGTTAAATTGGTGAGAAGCTCAATCAGCTGTTTATCATCACCCTGGGTGGAGTTAGGTGGACGATACACGATTACGAACTTGACAGTATTCAAACTCGATGAACAGAAAAGTTCTACAATCAATAAATCAGAACTCGAAACAGTGAATCTAGTCACTTGTTTGATGTAGAAGCAACCTTTAACAAGGCAGCTTACACCACCACCTTTTCGCTTCGGTCTGTCAGTACGAAATATCGAATATGGCAGATCACCAATCAGCTCAGAGTCGTGTATCTTTGGCTTAAGCCAGGTTTCAGTCAGAAACACGAGATCAGGTTTAGTATTTATCAGAAACGAATGCAAATGATGCAATTTATTCACAATACTACGTGCATTCAGTAAAACACATCTCAGTATTCCAGGGTTCCCGTGCGTGATCATTAGTTTACCGAACTCCTACTTGGAAGCTCCGAGATACGCTTGAGTTGGCCGCGATAAACGACCCACTCCTTCTCGGGTTTCCCAGCATTGAGTTCCTTGGCCTGCTGCCTAAGTTCGTATTCGACCCTCCGTTCCTCGCTAGTCATACTTTTACGGATGAAAATATTGGAGAAGGGTGAGTTCCGAAGCCGATAAGAATTTGCTAGCGCTTTTTGCCAATAGTAAGTTGACGGAAAAATGACCTTAACTAGCCGATGACGGTCGGGCGATGCCTTCCCAATGCGAATGATTTCGCTTGGGCAGCAGTCAATATCAAGAACATCCATGATATCGTCCACCCTACTCCTGAGGTCCCTAGCCCGCTCCGATGCGCGGAGATCATTCGATGACTCTTGTACCCCACTTATGACAATTGTGCGCGATCGTTTCTCAGCCTCAAGTTCACCAGAGACCGCATTCTGGAGTCTCTGCGAAAGGATGTCTAGCAATTGATCGATCACTGGATCCTTGTTCCTATCCTTGATATGCAGCAAAAGGTCTGAGGCTGACATATTAAGATAGTCAGCACGGTTGACCTCACTTTGCATGCCAACAATAGGAGCAGGAGTCGATGCAGAGCTAGAAACACCCCTACGAGATGAACGAGAGGCTTTGGGAGGCATGATCACGATCTATAAAAAGCAATATAGTCAAAGGCCAAGAAAATCAATACGAAAAGGCGCAAGCGATAGCGATTCCAACCCAGTAGAAGGTAACCGGATGAGGACAAAACAAAATCGAACCAAAAATAAGCAGCTGAAAGAGTTGCTACCAAGCAGAATCAAAAATAGAGAGCTTAAAGTGCAAAATGGAAAGAAAAAAGGTTGTAAACGAATGGAACAGTCAGAGCGGGCAAAAAGGCAGCCGCTCACTGGCACGGCAGAAGAAAGAATGATTGGGAGGGAAGAAATTGGGAGGGAAGGCGGCAAGAATGGATATATATTAGAAAAAGTGAACCCTGTAAATTTTATAAAAGTAAATTTAGCTTGATTAGTATTTTCTGGTCTGAGATATTGAAAGCAAAAATGGGACAGACGATCTTTGACTTGCTCGCAAATTCATAGTTGGAGATTATCTGAAGTAGGATTTCCAGTGTGAACAAAGACGTAGTAGTGCTTTGTAATAAGTGCAAACAGAAGTAGTCAACGCACTTTCCATAAATAGTTAGCATGCTTGAAAACGACTATCTCACTTGGGAGGCCCAATGTTTGTAAACCTCAGAAATCGTTAAAACACAGCCCCAGAGATTTCTTGATACGATAGCTCTTTTATTATGCTTACACTATGTGTAAGATGGTAGGCTATAACATCTGTGTATGGACAAAGAATACTAATATGGACCTGTGTGACATTGTTAACAAAGATACCGCGAATAGCGTCATTTTGGTAACGCCCCCCCTCCCCCTTTCCCCGACCCCTCAATACGGCTCCTCAGATGTGGCGTGTTACCACACATTTGGTCATGTTTGGGATACCTTTTGAGAGCGAAGAGGTCTCTACAAAATCGCTCTCAAACAAGTGCAAATTTTCATTCCACATGAGTAAAAAATCAAAATTTCAAAACTTTCAAAATCACAAAATCTCGAAAAAAGTCCAGAACCTGCTCAAAAAATTTCTGGGAAGCTCTAACTATTTGGCAACTGCCGTATTTTTGTCGCTGCTAGAAATCCAGAAAACAAAATTTGGCATGTTTCTTCAAAGCAATGCTGAGCTGCTCCCATATAGCAGTTCTACAGCATGAGCCTTAAGAAGTATCTATAACCATAGTTTTCGAGAACGTTTAGATCTAGCGTTAACACTAAAAAAAAGTACAGCAAATATGCATAAAAATAAAGATGAAGAGTATATGTGATAACAAGTTAGAGCTTCCTGAGATTTCCAAATCAAAGTCTGAATTTTTCGAGTTTCAGGTCTCTGAAAGTATTCAGATGCTGATTTTTGATTGAAAGTGGAAGTTATTTCTATGCAAAAGTTCGAATGCCATTCTGTAGACTTTGCTTTGCTCTGTCAAAAAAATGTCCTACAGCTTCTTTAGAAGTTGAGAAAAGTGAAAATTGTAGTGATGAAGTGAAAACGGAAGGAACTTGTAGGACAACTTATGGCTGCAGGAAAATATTTGATTACATGAATGATTTCAAAGAAAATTGGGTTTTTTCCTCTCAATGGTAAAATTTTCAGAGGCCTTTGAGATGACTGGATCTCTATGACTGGACGATTTTACGAAAGTCTGAAGTTTTTGAGCAGCTAATTCCTCTCAAAAGGCATCCGGTAATTGATTACCCTAAATTCACGCGTGGAGGACGCGGAGGATTTTTTCTCTAAATTCGAAAAGCACAGACACGCCGAAAGACTTCGCGACCAGGAAACTATTATATTTACGATGCTGCATATTGCCTGAGAGTTTCTGCGGCCGTTTTCCGAAACATAACGAGTCTGCTGAGCGGTACGCTTGAAAACCGAAAAAGGTGCGTCTTACACGCGTAAAACTAGGGTACATTCTTACTTGCTGCTCGTGATTCGACCAAAATTGATGGCGCCTCCACCCTACCAAATTTAGTAAACAGAGTGAAAGTTGGCCTAAAGCAAACTTCGTAGATATCTATGTATCTATAACTATCTATAACTTCGAAGCAGACTATCGAAGATAATTTTGTAATGCGCGCACATTGCAAAAATCAAATGTAATTGATAAGTCAGTGTGTCCACTGTTCATAAAATAATGTTACAATATCGCAGCAGCTCCTTGGGATTTCTATTAAATCATAACAAAGTTGGTGCGTGATTTGCTATCAAAACAACGTAATTTATTAACTACATTTGATTTTTGCAATGCGCGCGCATTACAAAATTATCTTTAATAGAGCCGAAGTTTGCTTCAGGCCAACTTTCACCCTATTTATTTCAATCTGGATTTGCAAGGGGTTGCTGCGATAGCGTAACATTGTTTCTGAGAATTTCATTTGCGCAGACTTCTCTTAATATGTGCCTCATCGCTCATCCTTTGCCCGAACCACGCCTCCAAAAAATTCGGAGTTATCTTCAATGAGCCAGGGTTTTCTCGACCTGACTTTTCATGCTTACACATTTCAGTAAGAAGAAGATGCCGGGTTATTTTTGGTTGAATAACACAAGTTGCAGTTGAAAAAGCAAATCAATCACCCGATTTCTTTGAGAAACGAATTGACTGCGGCAAAAACTGCATGGCTCTTGATCGCTAGCTATAGAGGTTCTGTCATCTTACGAGTAAAGGATAAGAGTCGCACCCGAGTTCAACAACGAGATGTAATTCCTACGTCGTTGTGCTCTCTTCGGGGCAATGATAACTTATCCACTTTCCAAATCTGCGCTTCTTTAAAGAAGTTACGGGTTTCAAGATCCACAGCTTTTGACTGTCTACAAGCAAATACGGATGATTATGCATTATCAGTGCGGCAGAAATGTGCTTCGACACACGACAATAAGAAAATTACTGATATTTGCTATTTAAGATGATTTTTGGATAAAATACAAAAATTTCCAAAAAAACGTAAAAGCGATGATACTCATGAAAATTGGACCTGGTAACGGCTGAAAGCCGACTGTTCTCTTAACTGCACTATCAGAGCTTTTAATAATGACGCATCTTCGCTTCTTGACTGAGTGGGCAGGGCTAAACCTAAACCTGTGATTACAGGGATCTTGGAAAATTTGGAAATTAGGTATGTTGTCAGTGTCCTGAAGGGTGAGATACATCCTTGCCGACCGCCTGTGCAACGTATCAATCCCTTGTTGAAAGCCTTTAATAATTGTTATTGTTGTTATTATTATTATTATTGTTGGAAGATTTGTGTAATCAAACAAATTCCTTCAACCATCTAGTTCTGTAATCAAACAAATTCCTTCAACTACAATACCACTCTCATAACATGCAAAATTTCCGTGAATGTCGCGAAATTCCGAAATTTCCGCGAACTTTCCGGAATTTCGCGAAATTGGGGGAATATCGCGAAGTTTCGCGAATCCGGAAATTTCGCGGAATTTTCGGAATTTCGCGACATTCACGGAAATTTTGCACGTTATGAGAGCGGTATTGTATCTGGCTGATAAAATAATTTAAAACAATAATAAAACAGTAATTTTCTCATCTGCTGCTAGCAGGTGAACATTAGAAACGGCTTGTGAATTTTTTCTCTCAAACCTTCGTGCTGAAGTGATCTATAAGCTTTTCCACAGTTATGACAATGTCATATGTTCGAATGCATGTATGAAGCAAATCTTATAATATCCACTTACATGTATTACTCGACGTGTTAACAACATTTCTTATTTTGTTTTGTTGCAGGTTGCACATTGTAGGATAGGAATATCTGCCAATTACACGACTTTCGAATTTGAAGGACAATTCATGCGAAGGCGATTTTGTAACATCATAATCTGACGAACAATGCAGATAAAGATCTGCGCTAAGCATGGCCCGGTAGAGGTGTTCACATACAATACCGCTCACAGAATGTGCAAAATTTCCGTAAATGTCGCAGAATTCCGAGAATTCCGCGATGGTTCGCGAAATTCCGGGAATTTTGCGACATTCCCGGAATTTCGCGACATTCCCGAAATTTCGCGAAATTCATGTAAATCACGCAAATTACGCAGGGCCATAACTTCTTTCTGAATGAGTATATTCAAAATCCGAAAACAGCATTGTATTCAGCTCGTCAAGGCGAATCTTTTGGTATACAGGTTGTCTCCAATATCCTCTTTTCAATAATCTTGAATCTGCATGCGGACGCCTTTTCGCGTGGGTGTAACGCAACAAGCATCACACATAGGAGATTGCGGCTGGCACCCTTCGATAGCAGTCTTTCAGTAGATTATTCTGCGCTAAACAGCAGCCGAAGACTCTCTTTTAAAAGAGATAGAAGAGCTGATAAACTCTGGAAAAATCAAGCTGTTCCAAGTTCTACTAGCCGTAACTTCCTTCAAAATGAACATTTTCGCAATCCGAAAGCAGCATTGTGTTCAGCTCGTCAAGGCAAATCTTTCGGTATACAGCATGTCCTTGAAATTCCATTTCCAATTTTTTCAAAATTTTCTGCGCGCGTATATTCGCAAGGTCGCAACGCAGCGCACATCAAACATAAAAGACTCCAATAAGCATTATTGGATTGTGCTGCCTCCGCAGATTACCGAGCGCTAAAAACGAATCTTGGAATCTTTTTCAGAAAAGATAGAAGAGCTGGTGAATTCTGGAAAAATCGTGTTGTGTCAAATTTTGCCCACTGTAACCCTAAAATGGGAAGCTCTCCTGCTAAGCAGATGTGCTTTTCGTAATCAGCAGGTCAGATAACCTCTTTGAGCGAAGTTTCCTTATAATCCAAGATCATCGACATTTTGACCAAAACCCATCGGCGAGCTTCAGGGCGCAGAACGAGAAAAAATCAAATCACTCGAATTTCTTTGAAAACTTGCTCATAGAGGTTATCTGACCTGCTGATTACGAAAAGCGCATCTGCTTAGCAGGAGAGCTTCCCATTTTAGGGTTACAGTAGGCAAAATTTGACACAACACGATTTTTCCAGAATTCACCAGCTCTTCTATCTTTTCTGAAAAAGATTCCAAGATTCGTTTTTAGCGCTCGGTAATCTGCGAACGCAGCACAATCCAATAGTGCTTATTGGAGTCTTTTATGTTTGATGTGCGCTGCGTTGCGACCTTGCTAATATACGCGCGCAGAAAATTTTGAAAAAATTGGAAATGGAATTTCAAGGACATGCTGTATACCGAAAGATTTGCCTTGACGAGCTGAACACAATGCTGCTTTCGGATTGCGAAAATGTTCATTTTGAAGGAAGTTACGGCTGGTAGAACTTGGAACAGCTTGATTTTTCTAGAGTTTATCAGCTCTTCTATCTTTTTTGAAAGAGAGTCTTCGGCTGCTGTTTAGCGCAGAATAATCTACTGAAAGACTGCTATCGAAGGGTGCCAGCCGCAATCTCCTATGTGTGATGCTTGTTGCGTTACACCCACGCGAAAAGGCGTCCGCATGCAGATTCAAGATTATTGAAAAAAGGATATTGGAGACAACCTGTATACCAAAAGATTCGCCTTGACGAGCTGAATACAATGCTGTTTTCGGATTTTGAATATACTCATTCAGAAAGAAGTTATGGCCCTGCGTAATTTGCGTAATTTACATGAATTTCGCGAAATTTCGGGAATGTCGCGAAATTCCGGGAATGTCGCAAAATTCCCGAAATTTCGCGAACCTTCGCGGAATTCTCGGAATTCTGCGACATTTACGGAAATTTTGCACATTCTGTGAGCGGTATTGTAGTTTTAAATTCACAAAAATATGCAGACAATTTCCGCAATAGATAGGCAAAAAGTGCAGGCGAATTTGCGATTTTGGTGAGTTGAGCAACTTCTATCCCACTTCAGCTTTACTTTAAGACTCTCTAGTGCAAAATAAATAGGATTTTCGTAAAGATCGGGACCAAAAACCACTATGAGCGAAGTTTCCGGTCAATCCGAGAACCTCAATATTTTGAACCAAATCTTGCGCCGAGGCCAAGAGTGAGGAGCGAGAAAAAATCAAGAGTGCTACTAGTTCCTTAGAAAATCAAACCATAGATGTTATCCGACCCATTGATTACAAAAAAGACATCTGATTAGCGAGATAGCTTCTTTCTGTGGGACTACGGTGGATAGATTTTAGAGAAATGTGGATTTTTTCGAAATTTGCTAGCTCCGCCCACTTTTGGCCCCGCCCACACCCAAGTCTCCACCCACTTCTCCCCCACCTTCCCATTCCAACCCATCCATGCCTGGGCCACTAACCCGCCACTAACCACCATTGAACCACTTCTGACCGATTTATATATAAAGATCAAAGATGAAATTAAGAAAAACTCTCCATCTCCAGATACTATAGGGCAGCGCCCCTTCACATTCATGCTGCTGTCCAACTTTCTTCATCAGCTGATAGCGCATCAAAAGTTGTATCGAAATATTGCTATGCCAGCGCCTTGATTATTCTCCTGGAATTATCATTTCATTTTGATCTATCATAAAGTTTTCCGAAAAATTTTCAAGTCCAGAACCGTTCTTAGATCAGCCTCTTGTGTATTTAACATCCATTTCTTCTGTAAATTTTTTGGTATAGCCCTTTCGAATATAAACACAAATACGGGTATCCGGACACTTCGTTCCCATTTTCAACAAAGATATGTATAAAAATGTACATTGGCTTTCTTATAAACCCTCGCTTATAAAAGAGTTTAAATCCCGTTTTCATCATAGAAAGAAAGAGCTTATAAAGTTGCATATAAATGACTTCATAGCAATTGCCCATCAGCGCTAGTCGCGGTGATATGCGGTCACTCTCGCACCGTAATTAGCAAATCTCGCACCTCGGCTGTCAATTACAATACCACTCTCATAACATGCAAAATTTCCGTGAATGTCGCGAAATTCCGAAATTTCCGCGAACTTTCCGGAATTTCGCGAAATTCCGGGAATATCGCGAAGTTTCGCGAAATTCCGGAAATTTCGCGGAATTTTCGGAATTTCGCGACATTCACGGAAATTTTGCACGTTATGAGAGTGGTATTGTATGTTTCATGAGCAGGATCGAACAACCCGTGCTGTCAAGACTTCCACTTATGTACTGTCGCTACATAGACGACTGCTGTATTGTGACATCCACTCAGTCCGATTGCTCAATCAGCAGTCGCAGTACATAAGATTCACGCGCGAACAGCCGGTTGATTGTTGGCTTCCGTACTTGAACGTTCAAATCAAACTGTCTGGCTGCAACACAAATGTTAAATGGTATCGTAAGAATAGCTCCAAAAACACCTTATTACATGCTCGTTCGGCACATCCATCAGCCGTCAAGAATGCCGTTATCCGAAATATGTTTAAAACAGCAACACAAGTGTGTACGGGAGAACAAGAGCAGAAAGAGTCGCGAAATGTTGCACTGAGCATCGCGAGGAACAATGGCTATCTGATGCATCATGCTCGTGGTAGACCATATTCCTCACATAATACCGCTCAATATAACAACAAAATAGCACTCTGTCTTTCTTTTGTCTCGGATGAAATCTGTGTTGCAATACGGCAGAGTATCAAACGAGCGCAGCTAAGCGACGATATCATTTTAGTAAATGTTCCGAACCATAATTTGAAGAAAAGGCTTGTACGAAACAGGCTCTATGACAAATATTGTATCTGAAAGAGTGCGTTGTTTGTCCATATAGCAGCATTGGTGACTGCGCGAAGACGGGAGTAATATATCAGATAGAATGTTTAGTTTGTGGAGCTAGCTATATAGGAAAAACCGGAAGAGCATTTGGCGTGAGAGTTAGAGAACATCTCGCCAATAAACGAAAAGGTAATCTAGTCTCGCCTCTCGGGAAACATAGACATGAGTACCATTGCGGCGAAGACTACGAAATCAAGTGTACAATATTGGCTTATGAAGAAGATACCTCTGCTCGGAAAGCTTTTGAAACATTTTGGATCACGCGCAGAAAACCACTTATGAACAACAGAAACGAGTGCTTAGCCGTTAAGAATGATCTCATGCCGTTTTTGTTACTCTGTGAGCTATGATAGGGTAGTGCGATGATTACATCTACAATGAGCTCAATGTGGCTTATTGGCACTACTGTCACCAAGGAAGCGGTCGCACATACCATCAAGTGCACCTGCGGTGGAGCAATGGTGCGTTCGTCTTTTCCATCTTGCGAATTTTGCTTGTAAAACTCGAGGGGGGATCGAGAAACTATCCAAGGGTCGATGAACCACTTGGTGGGGCAGACATAATATCGCTAATCCCGCACCGCTTTAGGCCTCTGAAGACGACGAGTAGTCGAAACGTTAGGCCACTGATGTAGTAAAAAGCTTCACCAAAACCTCGAGTTGGCAAAACAATACTGAAAAGCCATCGTGTTTGTAGAAGATCCTCTGATGGAGTGTACACCCGACTTCAAACCCAGGCCAGGCAGAGGGTGTATCCACTGATAGGCTAGTTGAGATGGTTCCATTGTTAAGAGATTCGGACCATTTCTTTGAATACTGTAAAATTTGGTGACTTAAAAAAAAAGATGATTCAAGAAATCTTACTACATCATAGTATTAATCGTTTTTGTTTAAAGACTGCTTCTTTCACCCGCCCGTAAGTCGATTTGCTGTGGAAAATGTTCGTTCTGAATCCGCATTGCTGGATGGAATGACGAGAACGCACTTAAGCACCTGCATCAATATATTATGAATAGTAGCTTTGCAAATCGTAAAAATCTCACCATTTCAACTTCCTCAGGCATGTTAAGCTTTTCTTGAAATTCAAGCAACTTTTTGTAAACCCTCTTACAAGGGAAGAATCATTCATCGAAGTGGGGTTCCCACACATGATGCATGTCATTTTGCTGCTCTTGGGGCTCTAATGTCAAATCCGTGAACTTTAGCTGCTCAATGATTTTCTGGGAAGAGTTATGAGCCATGGTTTACCCGGGATGCGGCTAAGGCTTGCTTTGAGTTTGCGGCGCCAAGGATGGCCGGACGGATAGCTGCGGAGACTATGGAGCGAGTGGTCAAGAGTTTGGACCCCTTTGCAGCCACCATTCTTGCATTTTTGCAAATTGTTTAATGTGTATATCCAAAAGGTCCCTAAAGCAAGGAAATGCTTAGGCAACTTAAAGGCAGTGTTCGGGCAAAAACTTGATTTTGAGATTTTGTGCTTACCCGGGCCTATTCGCTATGCTGAATCCGAAAATCCACATTGGAAAGCGCGAAAACGACGAAAAAGGGCTGGTACACTGGAGGGAAATCAGCAAATGGGCGGGGTCTTCCCCACTGTGATCCACGCTCAAAGCTTCGGGGGGATCTTTTTGATTTCGGTTTCAAGTCATTCGTTTGCACTTGATCGGTAATGATGTCAGGGCGGCTAACGGATTCGAGAAAATTGCTCTGGAAGCTGGAAGCGTGAATTCACAGTGGGGAAGACCCCGCCCACTTGCTGATTTCCCTCCAGGGTTACAGCCCTTTTTCGTCGTTTTCGCGCTTTCCAAAGTGGACGAATTCAGCATAGCGAATAGGCCCGGATAAGCACAAAATCTCAAAATCGAGTTCTTGTCCGGACACTGCCTTTAATCACATCAAATTTCGATGATAATGAAAAAATCCTGCACAGTTCTGAATTGGCAATGTTGGTAAATCAGGTAGATTAGTTTAGTTCCCACAGGTTCAAAAACTTTTTCGTTTACTCGTGGTACGCCGCGGGTTACTTGGAGACCCATCTTGAAGAATTTGAGAGTTCTCTTTAATATTGTTTCTCGTCTAGCTTATTAGAAAATTGTGGGTTAATCAAATATTTTTCATTAGATGTGCTCTTTGCAAAAAGTTATGGTGTTTTCAGCATTTTGTAATTAACTACCACACATGGTCATTAATGGTTTGATACTAAATATAAAAACACGTTGATCTACTTGGCTACTGTTTCAAGCTATCAAATAAGTTGCTATGAGCATTTCCTTGCTTTAGGGACCTCCTGGCTATACACATTAAACAATTTGCAAAAATGCAAAAATAGCAACTGCAAAGGGAATCCGAACTCTTGACCACTTGCTCCATGGTCTACGCAGCTATCCACTCGGCCATCCGTCTACATCTACACATCCTTGGCGCAGCAAACTCAAAGCGAGCTCTACAATCAGCCGCATCCTGGGTAAACCATCGCTCATAACTTTTCCCAGAAAATCATTGAGCACGGATTTGGCAATACGGCCCCAAAACGATATGCATCATGTGTGGGAACCCCACTTCAATGGATGATCCTCCCCTTGTTAGAAGTCTTATCAATTCTTAAATCCTTCGGCCACTGTTCTAAATTTTCCACTTTCTCATGCAAAGTGGTATAAAAAGAGTACAAAGCTTCTTCCAACGCAGAAACAACAGAATATTTTCCAAATAGTCTTATTGATTCATTGATCAAATCTCGTCGTATAGACGTATGGTACTCATTTCGTAATCCAAGGTACAATGGATATCCTCTGTTGGAAAAAGTAGCATTTGGGGTATGTAATTATCCCATTCCGTTCTAAAATCGCCGTCGAAATCTATGATGTCAAGAATTATATGGCGATCAACTGCGACAAAGAGGTTACTCAGGATCAACTGCTTTCCAAAATTGCGGATAATAGATGTATAGGTGTTGGAATACAAATCTTCAGCCTCCTTTTGTACAGTCTTTTCACCTAGGTGCAACAAGAAGTGTGTAAGCCCCGTCTAAGTCTACGTTGCTAATTCGGTTTTGTAATGGGTTGTAGAGAACGAAGAAAATCCTAGGAGCAATAGTAGGTGCATTGGTAAACAATTGTATATCTTGGATATTTGAATTTTTTTATATTTTATACTCGAACCTTCAGGTGGAGCAAGATTTCCGCGGAGATTTGTAAACCACCTTGTAAAGCTTGCTTTGCTCTATCAAATGATACCCCATTCGCTGTTTTTTGTGGTCCTTCTTTCGCGGTAAAATGCCATGCGACATTATTTTCCGGACAACCTAATAGATGCCCTATGTGAATTGTGTTTCGTGAGCAAGTTAGAATTTTCGTAGTTATGAACTATTTTATGATTTTTCTCAATTTTTCGGGCAGTTGAATCTCTTCAGTTTTTGGCTCAAAACTTGTGTAGGACCAAAGCTGGTGCTAAAGCAAGATAGCCATCTTGTAAAGCTTGCTTTGTTCTATCGAATGGTGTTTTGCAACCTACTTAGAAATGAGAAGTGTATGACTTATTGTGGTTGAAATTCAAAACCTGCATTAATTTCCGGACAACCTAATACAAACCAAGATGTGAAACATTTGCAACACCTACGACCTGCCATCCTACTCAAATAGAAGCGATCACTGCATTTTTTGCTTTTAAAAGCACCAAAAGATAACCTGCTTTAAAAAACAACTGGTTTGAGGAGTTTTCAAGCTTTTGTTCATTTTGATAATAATGGAATTCTACTAACCCTTCTGGATAGATGAGGTGAAGAGCGCTTTCGTAAACTCTGAGTAATCGCTAATTTTAACGGACAGACTCCAACCTCAACATAGGCTTGAAACGCTTTTAAACCACAAATCAGCTTGCAATGTCCACACGAGTGCTGAAATTGATTTAATACATTGCCTACATGGGGATACAGCTTTCGGAACAACTTTCAGATTTTCCCTAATGATGCGGTAGCGATTTAGACCTGAAATACTTTCCACGAAAATTCCCTGCGAGCAGAAGATTCAATACAGTGCTGGCCATAGCTATGAAGCCACCCTAAAAATCACTGTAATTTGCTCTCTCCTGTTCGAAATTTTCTGAAAAACCACTATTCTGTGTGCAAACTAACGTCATATCATTGACCAGAACGGCTCCCGAGTTCATTGATTTTGGCCGAAGAAAAATTGAAAAATTTGAAAAAACGGGTTTCAAGGCTGGTCACAGCTATAAAGCCACCTCTCACTTCCAATCAGTACTACGTTTTTTGAAGCTGAAACTTTTTTGTACACACACAATGTCATAATATAAAACATTTACCACACTTGGAAGCAGTCGCCTTTTCAAAAAGAAAATTCATCCTGCATTTTCTGCTTCGAAGTGTATAAAATATGATGTTTGGAAGAACTGCCTTTTCACCGAATTCTCAAGCATTTGTTTGATTCGAATGAAGGTCCTAGGCTTGCCGAGCTTTTGCAATGAGTATGGTGAAAAGCGCAGGAGTCAACATGGCTTAGTCGCTGGTATTGATATACGAAGCTTAATCTTGATTAGGTGTAAACGCACTTCTGAAACGCAAATCTCGATATCTGACGCGCGAGAATTTTTTCGTTGGAAGTTGACACTATGTTTGCATGGTGAACGTACTCATGCAGAAGCTGTTAGGCTTTTTACAAAGACGTATTTGCAGCACTGAACTTAGAACGCCTTGTCTGCAGTTCGAGTGTGCGCAGTGTATCTCACATGACTTCAAATTTTACTGCTTTGAACTCTCTTTAAACCAAATTTTACAAAACTCTCACGAATACTAGATTTTTGAAGTTTTGAGCGGTTTTCCGCTCGATCGAGAGGTCAGAGTGTTCACGATCAGGCAGAGTGCACCACTCATTTTTGGAAAAAAGGCGTTTGAGGCGGAACCAAAATCCTGAGAGTTGCGATGACGTTCAAGCTATGCGCACGAGTCTATCGTTGTACAGGCGACGTGCTGAGCACGTGACAGAGCTTTTCGGGCATTAGAACTCAATTTCTGCGGTTCCAAAACTCGTCTACCTGGAAGTGAGGTTGGTGTATCAGTATCAGAGACTACGCCATGTTGACTCCTGCGCTTTTTACCATATTCATTGCGAAAGCTCGGCGAAGCTTAGGACCTTCATTCGAGTCAAACAAATGCTTGAGAATTCGGTGAAAAGGCAGTTTTCCAAACATTATAACTTTTTATACATTTTGAAGCAGAAAATGCAGGATGAATTTTCTTTTTGAAAAGGCGACTGCTTCCAAGTGTGGTAAATCTTATATATAAAGCTGAATGTCTGTTTGTCTGTATGTATGTCTGTATGTATGTCTGTCTGTACGTATGTTCCGAATAGAAAATTCCATTTCTCAACCGATCCGGACCAAACTTGGCACACATACACTTCGGGCCCCGCCGGGTGTCATGAGCTACTTTTCGTCATCGATCGATATCGATTTTATCGATATCAATTTTCACCCCCGGGGGGGGATCAGCATGCTCGATTACACCCCTCTGCCAAATTCCAGCCCCGTAGCTCAAACTTTGCAAAAAATCGATAAAATCGATATCGATCGATGACGAAAAGTAGTCCATGACACACTCCGGGGCCCGAAGTGTATGTGTGCCAAGTTTGGTCCGGATCGGTTAAGAAATGGAATTTTCTATTCGGAACATACGGCGGAGCCGGGTAAGCCAGCTAGTGTTTAATATTATGATATTGTGTGTGTACAAAAAAACTTTAACTTCAAAAAACGTAGTACTGATTGGAAGTGAGAGGTGGCTTTATAGCTGTGACCAGCCTTGAAAACCCGTTTTTTCAAATTTTTCAATTTTTCTCCGGCCAAAATCAATGAACTCGGGAGCCGTTCTGGTCAATGATATGACGCTAGTTGCGCACAGTGTAGTGGTTTTTTTAGACTATTTCGAACAAGAAAGAGCAAATTACAGTGATTTCTGGGGTGGCTTTATAGCTATGGCCAGCACTGTATAATCCTAGATCTCCTTAATTCCCTCTGTGTTTCACGTCATATCTCACCCGATGAACGAGATTAGCTAAAATTTTAGCTTTTAAGCGTCTAGTTATATGTTGTAATCTAAGATGGCTTTGATTGTGCAGGGTGCTCCATTCAACGTTTAGTGGATGTCAACTGCGGCTGAAGAGTGCTCAATCACGGAATTTTTTCCTCAGTCATGCACATGAGTTCACTCTTGTATATGGCTGTCGTAGTGGCTACATTACAGTATTTTCCGTCGCTTAAAAATCGAGTTTTGTGGTGTAAAAAGTGAGTCAACCCCTATGGTGAGATTGGATTGTCCGTCAATATTAGCGACTACGCAGAGTTTATGGAAGCGCTCTTCACCTCATCCATCGAAAATGCTTAGTAGATTTTATTGCTAACATTTGAAATTAACAAGGGCTTGAAAACTCCTCAGACCAACTTCTTGTTAAAGCAGATTGACTTTTGATGATTTGAAAGCAAAAAAGCAGTGTTCGCTTCTATTCGAGTAGGATGACAGGCCGTAGATGTTGTAAATGTATCATTTAGGATGTAAATGCACAAAAAAATTTGAGAGTCAACGATTACAATAGTAATTAGAAAAACCAGGTGTTTTTATAAATTTGTCCAGCTTTTAAAACGGGCTTTTTCGAAATTTTCCACCTTTCTCGTTCAAACTTAATAAGACCGGAAGCCGTTTTGAGGGTTCATGGTAGAGTGACATGCGCACAGCACAGCAAAGTTTCAGACAGATTCATTAACAACAGCGAAAGTTACGACGATTTCTAGAGTGTTACTATAATTATGGCCAGCACTGTAACCGATACCCCAGCCCTATCTAAATTTGCCTATAGCTCAAATATGAATGTGTGAAAAAGCCTAAATACAAATTGGTTTTCCTAATCCAGTGCTTCGCAAACCCATCAGAGTTCTGAATCGAAATTCTAAATAAACACACATCTTGCTGAAGTTCTACTCATTTGGGCGGTTTTTATTTTTTGTGAGCAGCAAGAAAAAGACATTTTGGAAAGAAGCGTCTGTAAGAAAGAATTTGTAAGCCATTATTGTAGGCTTAAGTATTGTGGTGTTTTGGGTGCTTCTTATTCAAGGAAATAACAAGTTAGAAGGGCCAAAATTTTGAGATAAAGGAAATAAGATTTGGAAAACTTTTGCGAACAAAGTCCTAAAAGGTATAGTTGTGTACATTTGAAAATTCGAAGTCAAAGCTTTTACAAAATTATGAAAAGGGTCGACCATCTACTCAAGTAGGTGTAGCCTCTCTCACCCTATTTTGATATGTTTTATATTTGATAAAATTCAAAAGTCTCTGTCAGTATCCATGTTTTTTCGAAAGATCTAATCTATAATTTGTAATCTTCTTGACCATAATTCTTGGAGAATAGACTTTGAGTACCCTAATTTCACGCGTACAAGGTGCACCTTTTTTGATTTTTTGACTAAGCCCCTCAGCCGCTTTAAATTATTTTGGAAAGCGATCCTTATGCCGTACCATTCTCTTGAGCAATATACAACAATGCATAGGTTCCTTTGGTTGCGAAGTTCTTTGGCATACTTGGGCTGGTCGATTTTGAAAAAAAATCCCCCGCGCCTTGTACGCGTGAAATCAGGGTAATAAACAAAGTCTAGAGGCCATTTGATAATCACAGTTTGAATTTTAAAAGATCTCTGAATAATGTAACAAATTTCAAATAATTTTTTTAAAGTTTGTGTTAGCAAGACCACAACAAATTCAAAGGTAAAAATTGAAAAATACTATCTAATATTATTGCTTCTTTGCCACAAAAGTTCACATAAACCTGGGATTTTCGCCATTATTCCGTATGTGCCCACCGTAATACTCCTCATTAGAAATGGCCAGCATTCATGATGGCAATGCTAAGTGAGCCGCGAAATTTTAGACAGTTCAGCCAGTTTAGCCTACCATACACCTACTTAACCCCATCGTATAGTCCTGCAGTGGAAAAGAAATAGTACGTATCTAACAGTGGCGGACCGATGGTAGGGGGGGGGGGGGGAATTTTCGGAATTTAATTTTGTGGGAGATAAAAACGTGCAAGTTTTTGTAAACAATAAAAATAATTTTGAAAATTTTCAAAAATTCAAATTAGCCTTGCAAAAGAATTTTTTGGGGGACGTGATTGTTGCCGCGCCCCTTTTTCTGGATAGAAGTTATGAGCCAGCAAAAATCCTAAGAAGCATCAAAAAGTTTCGGTGCGCATAACGTCACGCACGTTCACTTGAAAATTTCTTTCGACACCCCTCTCCCCCCTCTCCCCCCCTCTCCCCGGACGGAAATCCTGCTCCACTGGTATCTAAGTAGTTAGCAAACAAAGTTCTAAGCAAGATATTTTGACCAATCTACCGTAAATCTACTGAAACCCCTCATGAAATGTATTTTCAGGCTATGATATTCGTGATTAACGTCGGAAATACCCCACCAAGTCAGTTCCACTGCATCCTTGATTTTGGCTAATCTACCGTATCTCTATTGTAACTCCGCTATACAACGCTGCAGTGAAAAATGGGTCATATGATTGTAGTAACACAACGCACAACGCTACTGAGCCAGCCACTTTTAACCTTTGCTTCAACTGGTTTGGCACCATTAGGGCGCGGTTTTGTGATCTAATTTAAGCCGCTCGCGCCCGCGACGCACCTGCGTCTCTCTCGCGCGAGTGCTCTCTGATCATTACCTAGCCTTAATTAGGTTACGAAGCCTCGCCTTTGCCAATGCCAAGCCAGTTGAATCAAATGGAATATCTATCATGTACTTTGACTTGATCATCAGATACCGTAGCCCTGCTCTATTTCTCTGCGGTGAAAATGAACATCATATCCGCAATCAACGCACCGAATAACCCCGCCGGAGCAAGTTTCAGTCAATTTCGTGACATTTTCATGTCTACAGTAAGCCTACCGTAACCTCGCCGAATGTTCCCGCATTTTAGAATGAACACCATAATTGTGATCAGCATGCCAGATAGCCCCACAGTACCAAATTTCAGCCAATTTCAATGATTTTCGCCCAATTACAGTATCCCTACCATAAACGCGCTATATGGGCGAATGGCGAAAAATGACTATCGTAGTAATCAGCATGCCAAATAACCCCACTCAGCCAAGTTTCAGACAGTTTCGTGATTTTCGCCCAACTACCGTATTCTTACCGTAACCTCGTTATGTGGGCGAAAGGCAAAAAAATGGGCATCGGATTCGTGATCAGCACGTTTGCTAACCCCCGGGGCCAAAATTTTACAAAATATCAAATTTTTGTGTTCAGCGGTGCACCATGATACTTCCCCCCCCCCCCCACCCCCTCCCATCATGCTTGATGAAACTCGAAACAAAATCTATCCCGGAGGACTTTTTTGCTGCACCTCTTCATTTGCACACTATTTCTCTTTCTCTAACACTCAGAGTTCTCTGAATTTGACGGGAGCCTGAAACGCGCACCAAACTCAGAGTTAACGCACAGCTCAGCTGCGCGTTTCGTGGCGTAGCGTCTCGCGAATGAGTTACGCTACGTTTCCATACTTGCATAAACTACGTCTTGCAGTCATATCACCTTTTCCCCAATTTGTTTTGTTTATGCAGTTGTTAGTGGTCTCTGAAAGGTGCGTGTTAACTCGGAGTTAACTCTGAGTTAACATTTGAGCTGCGAGTTTCGACAGGTTTACTACCGACCCAGACGAGCAGCCTAGGTGTCAATCAATGCAAGCGTTTCTCCTTCTTTTTCAGCACATGAAACCTTTATGAATAAAAACAATGTGCTTTAAACAAATCAAGTTTTCTATTTTCAGTTGTGAAAAACATGAAAGAAATAAGAAATAGTGTGCAAATGCAGAGGTGTAACTAAAAAGTCCTCGGGGGGACATTTTGCTTCGACTTTCATCAAGCATGATGGGGATATCATGGTGCACCGTTGAACACACTATATATATATATATATATATATATACATATATATATATACAGGGTGTCCCAAAAAGATGTGCACACTGTTTGATTGTAAATAACTCTTTTGTGGTGAAGTGTTTCGAGAAGCTTTAGGTACCATTTTGTAGAGCGAGGTTCAACTTAGATTTACAGTGTAGAGCGAATCGCCGTTCTCCTTTCATTACTGTAGGATTACGGTAGGAACTTTGAAGAGGGTTTTGAGCCATGAAAGGCCATATTTTGTTCCAAAAAGAAACCAGAACAATCTGAAAACTCTCACACTGGGCTAACTAGAGTTGCTGATTCCAAATGTGAAGTTTGCAACTTTTCCTAATGCTTCATTAAAAAATTATGCGAGGTAAGCAGTAGCAGACGTTTTTTGAGTGCTCCTAAAAAGTGCGGTTACACCGTTTAGAAAGTTTCTCAAACTTGTAAAGAGTTGAGTATTGAACTCAGGGTCCATAAAAACCCCAATACACAGATTTCCACACTTTTTTGAAAATTTTTGAAACGGCCCTTTTTTTCACAGTGACACCATATGTTTGAAGTTTCTACCGTACTCCTACAGTAAGAATGAACGAACGGCGATTCGCTCTGCACTGTAAATCTAAGTTGAACCTCGCTCTACAAAATGGTACCTAAAACTTCTCGAAACACTTCACTACAAGAGAGTTGTTTACAATCAAACAGTGTGCACATCTTTTTGGGACACCCTGTATATATATACAATACCGCTCACAGAATGTGCAAAATTTCCCTGAATATCGCAAAATTCCGAAAATTTCGCGAAATTCCTGGAATTTCGCGAAACTTCGCGAACTTTCAGGAGTTTCGCGAAATTCCGGAAAGTTCGCGGAATTTTCGGAATTTTGCGATGTGCACGGAAATTTTGCACATTCTGTGAGCGGTATTGTAAAATGCAAGAAGATGCCCAACGATTGTTACAAGAGCGCAACGATACCAGTGTGGAAGAACAAGGGGGATATGACAGACTGCTCTACATACAATACCGCTCATAATTCGTCAAAAAAGTCGCCGGACTGCGGCGGAGTGCGCTATAGTGCGTCGGAGTGTGGCGGAGTGTGGCGCAGTGCGCCGGAGTGCGGCGGAATGCGCTAGAGTGCGTCGGAGTGTGGCGGAGTGCGGCGCACTCCGGCGACTTTTTTGACGATTTATGATCGGTATTGTATATGGAGTTAGTGGAAGGAAATATACATATATTAGGTGTATAATAACATCAAAAAGGTGGCGGGGCTTACAGTTCACAGCTAAACAGCGATAAAATCGATATTTTGAGGTTAGAGAACTATCAAAACCTCAAAAATCGATAAAATGGACATTCTGGAGGTTGCGAAATCCCGAAAATTGTCAAAAATCGATAAAATCGATATTCTGGAGGTTGCAAAATCTCCAAAAATTGTCAAAAATCGATAAAATCGATATTCTGGAGGTTGCAAAGCCTCAAAAATCGGCAAGATCTATAAAATCGATATTCTGGAGGTTGCAAAACCTCAAAAATCGGCAAAATCTATAAAATCGATATTCTGGAGGTTGTGAAATTTCGCAAATTGACAAAAATCGATAAAATCAATATTCTGAAGGTTTCGAAATCCTGAAAATTGACAAAAATCGAGATCCCAAAAATCGGTAAATTTGTTAATATCAATGTTTGGAAGGTTGCGAAATCCCGAAAATTGACAAAAATCGATAAAATCGATATTCTGGAGGTTTCGAAATTTCGGAAATCGGTGAAATTATCGAAAAACTAAGCGAAAAATTCGAAAAACTCCATAATAAGCTCATTTCCAGTGCTTTTATACAGCTGAAACTCCTCCAAGCAAGCTCCGTCCACTTTATACCCCACGTCACGATTGAAATTGAAGAAAATAAGAAAAATTAAAGAAAAATAAGGAAAAATGAGCGAAAATCGCGTCTAGCCCGATTTACCCCCTTTTTAGCCGTTTTCAACCCCCTAGCCAGGTCCAGATGGCCGTGGGTAATTATCACACGCGCTGCAGAAATAAAGAGAAGGGAAAAAATGAGGGGGGAGAAAAGTGAGAAATTGCGAGACCCTGAACTAAAAAAAGTCCGAGAAGGTCTATGGATGGGCTCCCACAGGCGGAGCCTCCGCATTTTCTCCGAATTATATGTGGTGTCCCCCTCGAATTCAAACTAAAGAATGGCTATCCCAGCCTGTTATCCCTACTCTCCACGGAGATAAAATTCAAAATATGCATCATCGCCTTTATATAGCGCCTCTACGGTGGAGCTACAGCCATGATCTACCCCTAGAAAAATAGAGCTAACAAAAGTACATATCAATGACCAAATGTGATTACCCCAACCCTAAAACTTGCAGAGATATAAGGGCGCAAACTCGCCTTTATTGACAGATTTCCCAAGTTCAGCTGTCAATTAGGCACTTTTATTGGAAACTTGTTATTCTACGACCTTCTCTTTAAAAATCATATTTTTAGAGATCTGTCCAATAAAACAAACTCCAGCCTCATATCTGTAATATTCGCAGAGTTATTAGTCCCCCAACATGCATGCTCAGGCCGTAAAATCGGCTCTCACAAAATTGCCCCGTAATTCCCCCAAAAATCACTTAAGACACCTTTCTCATACCTATACATTCCATATTTTTTCCAGCTTTTTATAAGCAATACACACTGATATAACGTGCTCGCTCCTCACTCTTGGCCTCGGCGCAAGATTTGGTCAAAATATTGAGGTTCTCGGATTGACCGGAAACTTTGCTCATAGTGGTTTTTGGTCTCGATCATTACAAAAATCCTATTTATTTTGCACTAGAGAGTCTTAGTAAAGCTAAAGTGAGATAGAAGTAGCTGAACCAATCAAGATCGCAACTTCGCCTGCACTTTTCCCCTACCTGTTGCGGAAATTGTCTGCAAATTTTTGTGAATCGAAAACTTTGTGAACACCTCTATCGGACCATGCTTAGCACAGATCTTTATTTGAATTGTTCGTCAGATTATGATGTTACAAAATCGCCTTCTCATGAATTGTCTTTCAAATTCGAAGGTCGTGTAATTTCGCAGATATTCTATCCTACAACGTGCCACCAGCAGCAAATGTAAGAAATGTTGTTAGCACGTCGAGTACAATACCGCTCACAGAATGTGCAAAATTTCCCTGAATATCGCAAAATTCCGAAAATTTCGCGAAATTCCTGGAATTTCGCGAAACTTCGCGAACTTTCAGGAGTTTCGCGAAATTCCGGAAAGTTCGCGGAATTTTCGGAATTTTGCGATGTGCACGGAAATTTTGCACATTCTGTGAGCGGTATTGTAAAATGCAAGAAGATGCCCAACGATTGTTACAAGAGCGCAACGATACCAGTGTGGAAGAACAAGGGGGATATAACAGACTGCTCTACATACAATACCGCTCATAATTCATCAAAAAAGTCGCCGGACTGCGGCGGAGTGCGCTAGAATGCGTCGGAGTGTGGCGGAGAGTGGCGCAGTGCGCCGGAGTGCGGCGGAGTGCGCTAGAGTGCATCGGAGTGTGGCGGAGTGCGGCGCACTCCGGCGACTTTTTTGACGAATTATGATCGGTATTGTGGTTTAGTAAAGACTTGGACAAAATTAACCAACTGTGTTAGATGATTATGGGTTGGTCTAAGTATTTTAATCAAATATATCGAGGGAGAACACATTGAGTGAGAAGCCTGGGAAATATTACGAAAGCTACGATTAATTTTAGGTTGTAATATAAGTTATGAAACACTCTTGCTTCTTACTTCATAATTAATATAGTTCACATTTTCAGGCTCCAGGATACCATTCGATGGAGCAAAGCTAGCCCTACAAGATGACGATCAAAACTTCGCACCAGCGGCCGTACTGAAAGTTCAAAAAATGCGAAAAGTTCATATCTTTGTTCAAAAAAATTCTACGGATCTCCAAGTTGTCGTAAAAATTGCACTCTACATTAGACACTCATATGCACTGTCCCTGGATTTTTTTCCTCATTTAGAAATCAAGAAAACAAAAATATTCATACTTATACAAAAACGAAGCTATGCTGTTTTAAGTTATGCAATTGTATACTGCAAGATCTTGGGAGTATAACCGTAGATTTTCAGTTTTCCACAAGCACTAGGTTTCGAGAATTACCGGATTCAGCTTTCCTCGCTCGAGTGTTTCATGCTAAAATCATTATTTTTCGAAAACTAGAACCTGGGAAAGCTGAAAATTTACGGTTATGTTTCTAAAGGCTTGTAATATGCAATGCTCATAATTCGTCAAAATTCGTCCGCCGAAGTGCGGCAGAGTGCGCCACACTTCACTAGATCCGTCGGAATCCGCGTCGCATCGCCATATCTTGCTTCAGAATGGACGATTCTGAATCCAAGGTCACCATTCGATTCAGCTCGGCAAGACGCATCATCTAGTATATAAGTGTGCCACAATCTAGCAGGATATAATAGGTATGCGCTAGACAGTAAGTTTCTGCGCAGTTTTGCAGTTTTTTGTTTGGTTGGATTGTTCAGTCGGCTGACAACAGTATTGCCATTGATTTGTCGCTGATGACACATAGAAAGTATACCGGAGGAGCATGCTAGAGAGTCACACTAATCGAATTTGTTCTAAAATCTGCTCAAGATCACAATACCGCTCACAGAATGTGCAAAATCTCCGTGAACTTCGCGGAATTTCGGGATTTAAGCTCAAGTCCGCGACATTCTGGCCACGGGCATAAGCCATAGGAAACCTTAAACCTCCACATATTGTACATCATCGGAAAGCTCTTGATGAGAAAAATCTAACCTATGAAGTTGCAACATGATTCATGCAGTTCTGAAGAAGTTTTGAGCTGTTGAATTTCAAAAATCGCTTTTTTACCTGCATTTTTTAGACCCTGGATCTCGGCGCTGTTTCAATGGATCGGTACGGCTAAGATACATTCTGATAAGGACCTTACTTTACGCTTATGAAGTCGCAACATCACGCACTTTCACATTCAAGATCTATATGAGTTTAACTGTCAGCTGTCACTAAGCAACCTAAAATCGTTTAATTTTTCAAAATTCTCGTTCTCGGCGGCCACTGCTCATATCGACTGTCTCCTTCACTATCTGGTAGAACAACACTCACTTTGAAACATACAAATTGCAGTTGCTGACATCTTCAAACACCAAATTTATAACAGTGGAAATTTCGCATGATTTCTCGTTATTTTATCATTCGAAATTCTGGTTCTCGGCGTTTACTGCCTGGATCGACCTATTTTCTTCGCAGTACGTTATAACAAAATTTACTTAATAAAATCTGTAAAGTCTTGTTTCACTTCACCACACACCATTTATAAACAGGTTTATTTTAAATACTTATGCTGCTATATTCATCGTATCTGTGGCCCTAAAGAGGGCCGTTGGGTCACAGTTCGACCTAGAAGGAGCTCACTTCGTTCGTCCTCTCCCCCCCCCCCCCCCGGTCGACGTTTTTGGGAGGTGAGTGTCCGCACTACCACCTATTTTTGGCCGGTATGGTAGCAGGGACCACCTTTACTTTTGGTAAGCCCGGATCGGCTCTCCCCTCGCACCTGTTGGTGGGACTGGGGTTTTGATTTTCTTAACAAAAGGAGTTCTTGTAGAGGACACGGGACAAGTTTGCCTGGGTTTCGATAGAGGACAGTAGGCTAGATTGAGTATTCAACACATATCAAAACGTTTGGGCACATCAGGATGAAAAGTCAGGCTGGCGCAATTCATTGGCAGCAGCGTCAGCGTTTAAGCTGAAGTCTTCCGTTTCTATATTTTCCTTCAAAGCTGAGCATTTTTATGTGTCGTTTATGTTCATATAAATCGTTTTTTGTCTGCATGTTTTGACAACATCGTCTTCAATATTCTTTGGCCGATATATGCTCTCACTGATCAATATTCGTACAGGTTTCTGTCGTAATTCTAAAGTAACAAAAAAATAAGGGTAATGAATTTTATGCAACGATTATAAGTTCGAACCTGCCCAGTAAAGTTATCAAAGACCAGCAGGCGCTACAAAGAATGCGCCAAATGCTAAGAACACGCTGCGTTTCCATCAACCTAACCCTTCGGTGAACGGCGTCTTTAGTTAGGAGTTTGAAGCACATAGTTTGGCCTGGAAAGCACGGGTCTGCTACGGTGCTCCTGGAACTTTTTTATACCTTTAAAATCTGACAAAGCAGTTTGCCTGCGTCTGCTCTTATGCAGTATTTGCACCGCGGAGTTGGTAGTCCGCACTACTGTGTGAACACGACGGAAGCACCTCAGGTGTGTCAAGACTATATAGTGGAACTTATCTCTATATAAATAAAGCAGAAAATTTGTGTGCCTATGTATCCGTGGACATTTCCCATTAACCATGAAAGATGAGTGGTGAAGCTCATTTTGATCTGCTGGTCACCAAAATATAATAAGGACGGTAGGAAGCGAACACAAGAAAGACGGAATCAAAGGGAGGGTAGCTTTGCTACATGAGAGGTCAAGTACGAGGCTCCAGAATGGGGTGGTACGTGGAATGCCGGCTTGATCATCTGTATAATTTAAACAATACAGACAGTGCCAATTACAGTCTGTGTTAATGCGTATTGGTTCTTCTATCGGCATAGATTCGTCTATCAGCTCAGCAAATTTTCGTGCCACATTTGAGGGTTGATCTGATATAATACGACACGTCTGAATACGTGGCGCCGGACTCGGCGGAGCTGATGAGCAAATTAACTCATACGGTAGAAAATCAGAAACATCTTCAGCGCCGAGCATACGTCACGCAATTTCATCGGCTCGCGACTCTCAACACGATAAGTGCTGCAACTTCATTGCATGCATAGTATCTTGCATTTCGGTTGTGATAATTCTCCGACACGACTAATCGCGAGTAAGTGTCACAATCGAAATGCATGATGGTCAGCATGCAGTGAGCTTGTGACAGTTGTTTTGTCGTGGGAAATGCGAGACGATAAAATCGCCTGATGTATGCCCGCCCTTTTCACTTTATCCTAACGCAGTCCTTACTTCCGTAGGATGCACACACCAAATAAACAAATTTGTATAACCTATGCTTATTATTACTACTGGACATCTGGGTAAGTTCATCAAAGTCACATAATTTCACTCCAGTTTCTTCTGATGTATCTTTTTGAAATAGTTGACATGCATAAATTTTGTTAATACCCAAATTTTTGGATTGGGTACAATTTGTAAGAATTATTCTTGTAAGACTTTATAAAAAAGTGTATGGTCTTACCATGGATTACTCCGAGAAATCTTTAGAGTTGGCCACCGCCAATTTTGCTGCATCAGGTCGGTGTATTTTCTTGACATTAAAGATGTTTCTGTTTCCTTTTGCGAATTGAGTGATTCGAAAAATGAAGGAATTTTGCTTGTATCTTCAAGAAGCAAAATAATTCAGGGATTTTTGATTTATTTTTGAGGTATTGTCGGCGCTGATTATGACTGCCAAGTCACTTATTTCTTGAGCTTGTTAAAGTCATGCTGAAGGCGTTCTTAGAGCTACCAAATCACAATCAAAAACTATTCGAATCTGTTTTTGCGTTTTTGGTAAGAAGATTTAACATTCAAGCTGAGCGACCGCGGAGGAGCCTTTGGAATAAGCAGTTATTTACGATTCGTCTATGGCAGTCAGCATACCCAAAAAGTTTGAAAAATATATTTATTACTAAATCAAAATACAATCAATAACAAACACAAAAGAGAGCGAGAATCAACAGGCAAACAATGTAACTTCTTATGATATCATTGTCATAACTGCGCTTACTATCTTTCATAAGTTGAAAAACTGTTCGAAGATGTTCTGGTGAATGCAACGAATGAACGAAAATCTTCACCTCCTTTGATTTATTGCGCTTCAGCGAAAATTTCTGCAAAACCCAAATTACTAAACTTCCTGCAACTTTTGCAGCACAGAATTTGATTTTATTCGAATACTTTGATGTTTGCAGCTGGATGAGTTACATTTGATCCGTCGAACTTGGATTACATAATTTCCTTCATGACACTAGGCTTAATCCTGCAATCTTGAAGTCGGACAAACTGAACTTTCACATCAAGGATTAAAGCTGCTCCTGACCAGGAGGATGGATGCGAAACCGGTCTAGAATACAGCAGGAAAAGCATTCGAGAAGTCAAAAGTATGTTGTCAAATAACCCGATTCGTTCAACATGCCCAAGCAAGGTTAAGCGTGTGATGCGACTGTCGCAACAGGGGGTCGTAAAGTGAGCAACTAAGGTGGGGAGGTGGTCGTAGAGGAAGTAGTTTGGATGAAAACCGTAAGCTCAAAAGGAAATCAAAAAGCAGATAACCAGTACAGCTGCAGCGGTAAAATTTGTCCAAAATTGCGGGATTGTCGGAATTCGCGGGATTCGCTGGATAAGCGGGATTTAGCTATAACTTATTTTAAAACAGCTTTACTTGTAATCTGCGTGAAGATCTGGCTTCAGCTTGATGAGACGAATCTTTTCATATAAGGTATGTCTGTAATTCATGGTGAGACGGTAGACATATGGTGATCTTGTTTTTTTCTATGTTAAGGTTTTTGTGAACATCTGTGACAGTGTAAATCGCGAATAGCAGGTTATGGTACGAAGTTTTCATTATCGAAACTATCGCGAGAGAATAAGCCGTCATCCACGCTTATCATTTTGAAGCATTTCATCATTTACCACTGACAGTGTCACATATTTGGATCATTCTTGGCATATAATAAGAAAAGTACTGTAGGAAACGCTGTGTGAATTTTTAACGCTCTTTTTCTCATTATAAGTGATCTACAGGCTTTTCTAGTTCTATTGCTCGGTGCAATTGGTCGATTTCTCATCGGCACTGTAGTTGAAACGACCGAAAAATTTCGTCGAACGAATGAATTTCGAATGATCGGCTTTTGAAAAATATTCGAACAAACGAATATTATTCGATCTGTGATTTCCAGATTATTCGAATTTGAATATTCGAATAATGCTACATTTCAAAATTCGAATGAACGAATATTCGAACAAATGGGGATGGTCGAACATTCGACTATTCGAATAATCGAATAATTTCATACGGTCGAACATTCACTATTCGAATAATTCGAATAATCTAGTGCCTAAACAATGCTGGTTTTTTCTTTGTTGCGGTATTCTGCAAAAAAAATTAATCGCTGTATTTAATCTGGATTTGTGGCTGATAATTTTATGTGTAGCAAGTAATAGGATGACTGGGTTATTGTCGTTGGTCAGAGTTCCAAAAAGGAAACAGAAGAATTTCACTCAAACAAGAACTAGTTCAATGTGTTCATGGTCTTTTAAGACGTCTACAAAGCCTTACTTAGTAATCGTTTCAAGTCCGCATTTATTCTTCCTCACAGAAGTTTCTCCGGAAGCTGCATAGAACTTTATCCCACAGCTAAAGATTTAACACGGAAAACCTTTTAGATTAGGTAGTTGTTTTTAATTTATTCGTTATGGTCAGCATTGCGTGAGTTCGCGAAATGTCGGAAACTCCCAGAACGTTGTGGATTTCGCAAAACCCGCGGAATTTCACGACATACAAAAAAAATCTGCACGCCTTGTGAGCTATTGTAGATAGCAAGAAATAGAGTAGAGCATAAGAGAATTCAAAAAAAAAATTCGATACAAAGGCAATCGCCCATGTACGCGCATCGTTCGGGGGTGGACTCTGATGGAAAGATGCTCGAGCACGCCGTTTGCGCCGTTTTGGACCTAAGACCAATCGCCTTCGTGGATCTGGATCTGTATGTGTAGCAGAAAACAGAAGTGCTCTGTTAATCGTTGAATCCCTCTGTTAACAGGCGATTGGGTTCATTATCAATTTGAAGAGCGGTGAATTTTTCTGAAAGAGTAAAGTTTCCAAAGAGACGGAGTCATGCGCATGAAGAGCAATCAATCGATTGCTGCAGTGAGGGATCTATCTACTGCACCAAACGCGCAATTGAACCGAAAAAGCCTGTAGATCGCATATTATAAGAGATAGAGCGACAAAAACTTGCAAAGCGTTTTCTAATGTATGTCAAAAATAATTCAAGTTTGTGATATCATCAGTGATTAATGGTAAAATGATGATATCAATGACAACGACAGATAAGAACGGCTTAAATTCATGCGATCGATTCCCACGTTCATCTTCCATATACAGTGACCGCCAAGTTGCGGACAAGCTGCCTTCCTTTATTCATCGCTCATTTTCGGATGGAAAACAAAGATGAAAAAATGATTGAATTGCACGAGTTGATAGAGCTCTTCAAGAGCTACAAAACACACATTGCGCTTTCTGGGTAATGTTTATTATAAAAATTTTAAAAAACTTTTCCTAAAAAAAGTCCGAAAATGGCCGCGTCACAATGTCGCGGACATTAATTCTTCGAACGCGAAAAAATTCTTTTAGGTCCTTTTCTTGGGGCAAAAACAGAAGTTTTCCGGACAGATAAGCATACTATGTTGCAGAGCTCATCCAGAACAACAATCGGGTAGTAGTTACTTCCAAAAAAACCCAAGCTTGTTATTTTGCTTTTTTTTCAAAAAAACTTTTAATTCCCCTTTTTAAGCCAAATTATCACCCCATCCGCCAAACCGGGTTTTCCGAAACTCAATTCATTTGCATACCATCGTGTCGAGGAACTCATCTCTTTTGAATGAGCCTACTTGCATGCTCGTAGAGTGACTGCCGGCCGAGCTACAGGCCTGCAAAGCGGTGCAAGTCAGTGATAGATGCAGGTGGGTTCATGTGCACTCACTGTCAAGAGCCATTTTCAGCAAAGAAACTTGACAGCACACGTCGGATGCATAGAAGATGTCAAAAGGCATCCATTTTATCCAATTAGCTTTGTTGGGATATCTTAAACAAGTTCCCATGCGAAGAAATTTGGCTTAAAAAGGGGAATTAGAAGTTATTTTTGAAAAAAAAGCAAAATAAAATTCAAGCTTGGGTTTTTTTTGGAAGTAACTACTACCCGATTAACTTCCATGTTCCGTTTTCTTTAAACCTGGGCATTGCTTATAATCTTCAACTCTGTTTTCTGTTTTCAACACAGGTTTGTTATGGTGGCATATTTATTGGTACTGGCCTAACGTTTCGACGCTTTCGTCGTCCTCAGAGGCCTAAAAACGACTCAAGCATCATCCGTAATACCAGACCACCAGATATCTCCTCTAACTCAGCCAGTTTCGACTTCATTCCGACTTCGCGTCGCAAAAATTCTCAAGACAGATAAACTCACCCTCGCACCACCGCTATTCGAAATGTCCGCACGACTGGATGTGACAAAAGTTGACGGACAAGTGAGTGATACAGTAGAATGCGCATCAAGACGCTATCCGCTATCTACAACTCACACAGCGGCATATACGGCAGAAACTCGGCGGTTATAGACAGGCACTCATTCTTATTATTCATTTCTGGAGTCTTTGCATATATCCAGAAAGCCTCTAGAATCTCCCTAGCCGTGATATCTGTTTCAAACGCCAAAATTTTGCATTTGACTGCAAAATCATTTCCCTCATGCGCGTCACTCCTATGTTTGCCCAATGGAGTTACTAAACTCTTCCGTCTCTTTCCTGCCAGATGTTCTTTTAAGCGTACGCTTGACACTCTGCCAGTTTCGCCAATATATTTTGCTTTGCTTTCGAGGCATTCGAGTTGGTATACTACTCTCACCCTGGCGCAGTCACCTTCTCTACTGTATGGACACGCAATGCAATTCTCCGTTATACATTGTCGATCGTAATGGCGATTACGGACAAGATGTTTTTTGAGATTGTCGTTCATGTTAACCAAAACAACATCGTCTAGTAGCTGTGCCCGCGAAATGCATTGTTGGAAGGCAGAGCTGACTTTATCTGAAATAAACGGGAGGCAGAGTGCGAGTTTGTTTTCGATTCGAGTGCGGTCCTTGCGTAAACGCTGTTGACGATTGTGACATTGCGTTTGCGCCGAAATTGCATAGCCATTACTGCGGGCGATCTGTGAGGCTAGACATCGCGCTTCGAGGCGTTCATCCTCTCCGGTGCACACCATCGTCGCTGTTTTGAACATATTGCCGATCACAGCTAGTTTAGTGCTCGTGGGGTGTGCAGACTTTGCATTAATGAGGATGTTTTTACAATTATTCTTGCGATACCACTTCATTGTTACGATGCCATTGCTTAACTTGACCAGCGTGTTTAGGTAAGGCAGCCACCCCTCTCGTGGTTTTTCGCGAGTAAGCCGGATGTATTGCGACTGTTGGTTGAGGATCCTTAAACACTCGTCTATTTCGGACTGTGTAGCGGTCACCACACAACAGTCATCGATGTAGCGGCAGTACATCAACGGCATTCGACTCAACACAGGCTCTTCGACTTTGCTTATAAAACATATGGCGAGAACCGGTGCTAGTCTCTGACCCATAGCTAGCCCGCGGATCTGAGAATAATAAACTCCAGACCATCAAAAGATATTGCAGCGTAAACACTCGCTCACTAGGGTCATAATTCGCATCTTGCTAAGTCCATAGAAGTTGATAGATCCAGCGTGTTTATCTAACAGTTCCGATAGTGCTTGCAAAGCTTGATGGTTTTGTACATTTGTGTAAAGTGAGGTCACATCGAATGGCTCAATTACACTATGCAGGTCAAACTTTGTGTTTCGGATTTATTCGATAAAGTCTATCGTATTGGAAAGATGAGCTGGTATCTTTACTAGCAACTGACTTAGAAGTTTATTCAAAAAGTAGTAGTAAAAAAAGTGAAAAGCATAGTGTAATTGAGTCATTTGATGTGACCTCACTTTACACAAACCAGAGAAGTTATAAAACAGCCTTTTATGAGGAAAAATAGAAGGATGGCCTCAAATTACAACAAATTTGCAGCCAACAAGCTTCGATAGCTCCAAAGAAATTTGGATGCGACCCAGATACGACCCCCTTCCTATTTCAGTTCTAGTCGGCTTACAAAAAATTATTAAAAAATCCAAAAATTACGGAATAAGAACAGATTTTGTATAAATGTAGCAGAGCATCTTCAAAGTACAGATTAATTGTACGGGCGCGTGAACAGCGTTGCAAAAAGATTCAATTATTGAAGATCATCGATCGATCAGACGATGATCTTCAATAATTTTTGAATCTTTTTGCAACGCTGTTCACGCGCCCGTACAATTAATCTGTACTTTGAAGATGCTCTGCTGCATTTATACAAAATCTGTTCTTATTCCGTAATTTTTGGATTTTTTAATAATTTTTTGTAAGCCGACTAGAACTGAAGTAGGGAGGGGGTCTATCTGGGTCGCATCTAAATTTTTTTGGAGCTATCGAAGCTTTTGGCTGCAATTTTGTTGTTGTAATTTGAGGCCATCCTTCTATTTTTCCTCATAAAAGGCTGTTTTATAACTTTTCTGGCAAGTTAAAAAATTATAAGCTCAAAAATCCCAGTTTTTGCTTTTTAGGATCGGATCTAAATTTGCGAGAGTCGCATCTGGATTTTTTTCGAGCTGCTCCTCAAGGGCTGGAACTTTTTCTATGGATAGTCTGGGCACTATGCTACAGAATCTGTTCATTGCCTCCTCTCAGTCTTTTCCTGGCCTTAATTACGAATTTTCAGACTACCGTGCTCATGCACGTTTCTGGCATCGTTCTGGATGGCGCTAAAGCGGTTTTTCTTGCAGGAAAAACTGTGAAAGGTAGAAAGTAAGCTTCTTAGTCGAAAACATTTTTTGCAGTTCAAGAATGTCATTTTTTTTCTCCGTGCAAAAATTTTTGTCGCATACGGGAACCGAATTTCCTTGCCTGAAATTTGCCTGAAAATTCAAAAAAAAACTTGCAGAATCTCAAACATTATTGAAGGTGTATGTGTGTGCTAAGATGCTGGGCGCACCCATTGGCCTAGAAGTTCTGCTTCGAAACCTCACTGAAGTTCTAATGCAGGTGTTTTTTGAGATTGACATTCGTTTATGCAGGTTGAGCAGGGAATGTGGGCAGGGGAGGTAAGGGGGCAGATAAGGGGGGGGGAGAAGTCGTACGGATGGGTGCCTTCATGGGGGGGGGATCGTAAATAAGGGTCCCGGATCGCATCAACACGCTTGACCCTGGCCCCAAGGCAGAAGATCATTGTGGCAGCGGATGCAGTGGATTACTATGTAAGTGTGCGAAATTGCACAAACATTCTGATGAATCCGAACCAAGGCATGCATCGCATCTGTTCCAAAAACGGAGATACTTGCAGATCAAAAAGGCAGCTTTGGGATTGTCATTTGAGTCTAAAAGTTTGGATGCGCAAAAGTCAAAGATTCTTTTTTTTCTGGACGTCTATATTCTTTAGATTTTGGCTCAAAAGTTGGTTGGGCCGAAGCTAGTGCAAGATTTTGCGTACTATCCTGTATAACTTGCATTGCTTTCACTACCAATTTCTAAATCCGATTAAACTAACTTTGAAAAAGACAAGGCTTGATGTTTGTGTAATAACCCGACATTTGTATCCGACTATAATGACAATGAGACTTCTAAGTTATTGGTAAGTTGAGTATCTTCACGATTAGGTTGCAAAAAATGGTCTCCGGCCATCAAAACAAGCGCCATGATTAAACCAGGTTTGACAAAACATTTACGTTACCTTGCTTTTGCAGATGACATTGTACTCATAGGTCTTAGTCCAAGTCATTTGGAATCAATGGCTGTAAAGCTTCTTCATGCATGTTTTCGAATAGGACTTCAAATTGTTCAAATTGAAACCGCAAAACCAACTGGATGGCGAAGACAGAGACAATACTTGGACGAGCTCGGTAATCACACTGAACTTCAATGTCACTGAACGTGTAGATTGCTTCGTATACCTTGGACAGCTAATTCAATGCCCACGCAGTCATGACAAAGAAAGAAAGTTCCAGACGCATAAGTGCAGCGTGGAATGCATTCGGAAAAGTACGACAATTTCTCGGTAGTCAAAATGTTGTGTACATCTCAAACGTCGTTACTTCAATAACGTGATACTTTCAACGCTTTTATACGGTTGTGAAACTTGGGCGGTGACTAAAAACTTGCTGCTGAAACTTTCGATGCCAAAGAGCGATGGAACGATCAATGCTAGGATTTCGCTCAAAAGACTAAAAATCTTCAAAATGGATACGATCTATCACGAAATTGAAAAATGTAGTCGCAATAGCTCGTCAAAGAAAATGGCAAATTGCTGGAAGAATACTTGCAAAAGAAGGCGATGAAAGATGGACAGACATGCTTACACGTTGGATTCCACTTACTGGCCGATGTTCCGGTGATGGAAAACCTAGAACGCGATGGGAAGACGACATCCGCAAGCATTGCAAGATATATAAGCCTAATTGTAATTGGCAGGAGCTAAGAATGGAATGTGCTGTATGGAGAACACCTGGTATTACATATGCGGTCCCACTACTGACATAATGAAGCCTTACATAATATCATCACGGTCCTTTGCATGAACAATGTAAACCGTTGAGATTGAATAAAAAATAAGATAAAATTAGAACTTGTGTTTGTTATCTGCTAAGCAACTATCCGAAAGCAGCTATGAATGTTCAAAAGTGCAAGTCCAAAATTCTGTAATGCATGTCTCATGGAGGAAACGTTAAAACACATGACTATTCTACTGGATGTGTTCTTTGTCTGTAATGGAAAACTCATAATCAGTGTAAATGCAGTTTTTCAAGCTGCGATTTTAGTTTCTATGAGGTGACCAAAGCTGGTGCAAGCTTTCGCACAATCCTATAGAGCTCTGACCAGCGATATCTCTAACCTAAGCGTATGACTTATTGCGTAAAATAGACAAGGTTCAACAATACTTGTATATGTAACACCATAATAACTATGACACAATTAAAAAGCTTGGTGTAATCATCGCATCTCTCGAAAATTCAATTTCATTGCGGTCTCACTCACAATCGATGCAAACCACGACAAAACTGCTTAGTAAAGGAACCAGGTTTAGTACTCAAAGCCTTTCTGTGCTTACAGTATGGGAAAGGAGAAGTTATGACACAATAAGATTTGTAGCAATTCAAGTTCATCCTAACGCGGATAGGATACTTGGTGACCGCGGCCTTTCAATCTGTGACATATGGCATGACATTCGCCTTGAAAAAACGCTATCTCAAAAAACCGTATTTTTATCTGCAAAACAATATTTTGGAAAAACCGTATTTACCCTCATCTGAGGTGTTGCGCAAGAGAACGAGTAATTTCTCCAAGTCCTAAAGGTCTCGAATGGTCTGGAGGTTAGCGCTGTGTCGATTATTGCACAATGCATGCCCGTTTGATCTCGGTCGGTGTAGATTTGCGTTGGCGCTTTTACAAGCGCTAATTCTTCTCGAAGCGTCTTGCGGTTAACGAAGATAGTTTCAAAATCAGCTTCTCAAGGCAAGCATTTGTGTATAACATATTCAAAAGGCCACGGCCATCACTTATCCTTCCTTATAGGTATGATATATCATTCTCTACAAACTTGCCCAGTAGAGGAGAACTATTGGCTATAGCGTTCAAGGGTAAGATTTTGTACAACATGATCAAAGCTTACGTTCCATTGTTTGTGTAATAAAAGCAGACTCCAATTGGCGGATGGTTGGCAAGGTACACGTCGAGTTTCCAAAAATAGTAAACCATGGTTCACTATCATCTGCATACTTTGATTTCGCGAAGAAACTAGTGACTTAATCAGTATGTGGGTCAGCTACATAAAGGAGGTTGCGAATAATGTCAAAAGATTTAGATGTGAGAGACACTCAATGTCAGTATGCGTAGCTCCTTTTACACGTTTTTGTAATTATCAGTCAAAGTCATATTCAAAGTATTATTTGTTAAATAGTTTGCCGTTTCATTTTTTATTAGATTGTCAAGAAAATAATGTCGGTTTTTATTTTCTTGCTGCACCGCAACTCCGGCATGAGTTCGTTTTTAGACTTCTTGAGAACGAAGTCTCCTCGACCTTCGCGAAATTTTACGAAATACCCTCTGACTCTCAGCCCTGAACGTAAAAAAACCTTAAAAACGAAATGTCGACTAAAAAATGTCGCAATTTTTGGCCACTAAAACAGTATCCGCTTTGCTTCTCTCCCAAAAATCAAGTCCAGCATGCTTCCATACAATCTCTGCCGGGCCCTGACTGCAATCGGGCGAACCACAAGGATGCGCGAGGGTACTGTTCGATTGAGCAGAGCAAGTTCTACAAACAGTTTTGGTGCTTTTGCGCCAAGGTTGTTCCACCTGAAGTCAAACATCAGCATTTAAAAAGTTTCAGATGTACAAAAAATTTGAAAAGAATCGGTTGTCCGTCCAGAAATCTTCTAGGGACCTCCCACTACAGGTGTTACAAAAATATCGTCGAGCCATTCGTAATTCGATATGCCTGCTGCACACCATGTGCGCTACCTAAGGAACTCGAAAATCAGAATCCGCTCATTTCCCGCACATTGTCCTTGTTTCGCTGTCTTTTTTGTTTTGTTGGATGTATTTCAATAAGTAGAACACAATTTCACAGTTTGTTAAGCTAGAAGAAATTTTACAGAAAAGTTACTAGCAAGGCTGCCGTCCCTTGTGGCGCAGAGTGTGCACTTACACATATTAAGTTACAAACTCAGGCTCAAGGATCAGGGCTCGGCACAGCTGGCACCGGGTCAAGCTGGATATCGTTTTTAAGGCGAGAAGCAAAGGGGATATCGTTTTTTCGGGGTCCGCGGCGGAGAGGTGCCGCAAGAATGCCGCCGGCATGCCACCGGTATGCTGTCCATCAACAAACAAAGGCCTCGTTCTCAGTCAAAATGCAAGTATGACACCAAATTTGGTGTGTGCATGCGCGTTGGTGGATCGGAACTATAGCCCAAAAATTTATGAAAACTTATGTGTGAATGAAAGCTGTGCCGAACGTTTTTCTGAATTAGCTGGCACCGACACTTTGCTCACATAAGTTTTCAAACTTTTCTACATAAAATGTATCTATCCTGTAAAAGTTTACATACAGAGAAGAAACATTTTCATGATGTTCTTTTCAGCGTTTTATAGCACTTTTAAAATTACTCAGTCTGCTCCGCAATCGAAAAATCGGCTTTTTCTGCTTCTCAAGATGTGATTCAACCACATAAAAAGCTCAGAAATTTGTGAAAAGTGGTTGCATGAAATCAGCATGCATGAAAACCCCACTACATACTTTTACAGAATTTAAAAATAATGACTTGTCATCAAAACTGGTCAAAGGGGACTTCGTACGAAATTTACAAGATCAAACGGGACTTCGTTTCGAAATTTCCCTGGCGCCAGCTCTTGCCGAGCCCTGTCAAGGATACATACACATGTGTATTGTTAGATCGTGTCTTTCTTACGCTATAAGTCTGCCATACGCTGTTATTTTGAAGATACCACTGGATAAAGTAGCAAGCTCTATAAGGTTACGTGAAAGTTCGCACCAGCTTTGATCACCTCATATGAACTGAAATCTAAAAGTTTGGACGCTCAAAAAAGTCGAGATTCCTTTTTTCACCTTTTTGGACATTACAGTTCTTCAGATTTTGGCTCCCCCACAATGGTCGGTCGCCTCATCGTGGCGTGGGGTGACACTGGGTGTCGAACTGCGATGCACAGCCGAGTGTATACTCTGGTAGGGCCTCCCAAACTGTGAAGAAGTTCGACGTCCGTTTTCGGCCGGATGCCTAGCTAAGAACCGGCCACGCGAGATCCCCCGCCGTCTGGCTTCTTCTGGTCGCTAGGCGGTCCCCCCCCCCGCTCCAAGCCCGGGGTCAGCGATCGCCCCGTGGAAATCAAGAGTAGCCTAGTAAGCCACCTTTTGTAGGGGAAAATTCATATTACTCCTCCAGTTAGAAGATTAGAAAGAAACCCTGCACACCGTATCCCGCCTATGGCGCCGGGTGGTAGCAAGAACGATGTCAGGGTACTCAGCGCGCCTTTCGGATTGGACAAAAACGACACGTTTGCCCGGACGACACGCCATGGAGACTGCCTCATGCTCTGCACCTACAACGCCAGGACAGTCTCCACAAACGCCGACCTCCACGCTCTTCTCGACGCTGCAGAGCACATCAACTACTACATTATCGCTCTGCAGGAAACGAAGTCCAGAAAGAAGGACGTGCGACAGATGAGTGATGGGACCCTCATCATTCGTGGTGAAAAGGTTCCATCACGAAACGTGGAGGCGTCGGCTTTGTCGTCCACCCATCTATCGTCCATCTTATCGATTCGCACGAGATTCTATCACCTTGACTAGGCATCCTACGACTATGCCCTCCACGTCAAAAGACCATCAGCATCATCAACTGCTACTCGCCAACATCAGCAGCTGACGACTCAGATTTAGATGCTCCTACGAAGACGTGGAGGAGGTCGTCCGCAACGAAAAGTCCTTCTATAAGTATGTTGTGGGCGACTTCAATGCAAAATCGGGATGCCACTAGAAAAGGAATATAGGATCGGGAAGTTTGGATATGGGCTCCGAAACAAAAACGGCAACCGTCTCGTTGGGCTTCTCTCCGCCGAACGACTCTTCCATGGAAACTCCATCTTCATGAAGAAAGAACATCGCCGGTAGACTCGGGAATCGCCCAACGGAACGACTCATGCTGAGATCGACCACATTCTCACCAACTGAAGGTGGAGCTTGCTCGATGTCTCTGTAGTTCCATCCTTCTGTAGTGGCTCCAATCACCGCCTCCTTCGAGCAAAGATACGACTCAGCCGAAGGCTGGAAAAGAAGGTCTGTCATAGTGCCGCAAGAAGGAAGGAAGTCGTTTATGACGGTAATAGGTTGGAAGAGCTCATATCAAGTTGTGACTGGCCCATCGAGGAGGTCCCAACGTACGACTACGACCGGATTCTAAAAGGATTAAGAGCCTGCGGAGAATGCGCCTCAGTGACTTCCGAGAAGAACTTGGAAAAATTTCGAAGATCACCAAGGAATTGCTCAAAAGAAGAAGATTTTTGAGGCAGGATCCGAATGCAACCCATCTCGAGCGACTGATAGCCAGCGCCAGTTGCAGAACAGCTTTGCAAGAGGATCTCAGAAAGTACAGGCAAGCCAAGATACTGGAAGCAGCCGGAAGAAGACGAAGTTTTAAGAAGTGCCGAGGGGAACTCTGCGAATATCACGTACCGCTGGTTGCACTACTGAACGAAGCCGGGACTATGACTTCTTCTCGATACGAGATGGAATCTATCGCGAAAAACTTCTATACCAACCTCTTCCGCTCATCAACACCCGTGCCGATGCCCGTTGTGTTCCCACTGGAGAAGTACCACCAGAATTCTACCTGCTGAAGTGCGCACGGTGATTCAGACCATGACATCCACGGCTCCAGGACCACACCATCTTCCCGTCGAATTTCTGCGAGCCGGAGGACAACGGATCCACGAGATTCTCGCGTCGCACCTGACAGTTTACCTTCAGAAGGAGAGGATTCTCGACCAGTGGAGAACGTCAAGAACCGTCCTTCTTTTCAAGAAGGATGAACGGGAGGATCTTCGGAACTACCGTCCAATATGCCTGCTGAGTGTACTGTACGCTTTTCACGAAGATCATCCCTATCGCATATTTAGAACACTGGATGAAGCCCAACCCCAAGAACAAGCTGGATTCCTCTAGGGATTTGCATGGACTACATCCAGACGGTTTCGAGAGTTATAGAAGTCTGCCGGGAGTACCGACTGCCTCTCGTCCTAACCTTCGTCGACTACGAGAAAACCTTCAACAGCGTCGAAACCAACGCCATCCTGTCAGCGCTAGTCGATCAAGGAGTGGAGCCAGCCTACGTGAGGACACTAGCCAACTGCTAAAAGGACTGTACAACAACGATGCAGCTGTTCCATCGCCCCTGACCATTCCAATCGGGAAGGGTGTCCGACAAGGCGACATAATTTCGATGAAGCTGTTCACCGCGGCCTTGCAGTGGGTGATGAAGTCACTGGACTGGGACGAGAGAGGCATACGAGTTGATGGGAGATTCCTGTCCAACCTTCGTTTTGCGGATGACATCGTTCTCTTCTCGAGCAGTATCAGTGAGGCCGAGACGATGCTGAAGGAACTGAACGAAGTAGGGAAGAAGATCGGATTGCGAATAAATCGGAAGAAGACTCAGTTCATGAAGAACGCCCTTTGCGAAGTTGCAGAAATGGAACTGGAAGGCACCCCTATCACGGAGACGTCTTCTTACGTGTATCTCGGACATTCGATGAACATGGAGAACGACTTGAGGGAAGAACTTAACAGGAGAAGAAGAACAGCCTGGGCCGCCTTCGGGCCTCTGAAGGAAGCCACCGACCAACTGACGGACCCGAAGCTTCGTGCCCACCTGTTCGACTCAACCGTTCTCTCAGCGCTCTGCTACGCAGCTGAGACTTGGGCCGACACTGCAGCCACGTCGAAAGCTTTACGGACCACCCACAGAGCGCTCGAGCGCAGTCTTCTGAAGATGACCCGACGCAAGTAACATCTAGTCGGACTTCGTAGCACGGATATGAGAAGAATGTCTCGTCTTCGTGACTTAGCGGAATACCTAGCGAAAGCCAAATACCGATGGGCCGGTCACATAATGAGAAGAACAGACGACAGATGGACACTAAGAACATCTGAGTGGTGAGCCAAACGTCCTCGAGGAAGACCACCGACGATGGGCAGACGTGTGTGGAACGGATGGACCAGCTGAGAAATCAGCTGGATACGACTTTCGCCCCTGGAACTCGTGGACGCAGCCACCGACGACGGCCAAGAAGATCATGGATGTCTGAAGCGAGGGACAGGGAAAAATGGCAACTTCTGTACTGGGGCTTGCACGTCACGTGAGGACGGACCATCTAAGTATCTAAGTAAGTAGATTTTGGTTCCAAAATGAGATGGACCGAAGTTGATGCGAAAATCTACATACTCTCTTGTAGAGCTTGCATTGCTTTACCTAAATTTCGATCAAAATTAAGAAGTTTGTCACTGCAGTGATAAGACAAACATTAAAATGCCTTAGTAAACTCGGTGTTTATATCCGACTGTAATGATAAAATCGAAGAGAGTTCTTAGTTACTGAATAGTTAGCTTTCTTGTGTATTGAATTTTGGCAATTCAAGGCTTCACTTCCAGCAAATGATTGAGCCAGAAGTTGGTCCGGCCATTCCAAACAAGCTGTATATCATGCACTCGCATTGAAAAGCTGATTCTCAACTTATGTTCATTATCTGCTTTCTGTAATTGGAATACTCATAATCAGTGTAAACGCATGCCTTTAGGCTGCTCTTCAACGAACTCTATTTATTGGGACTTGCACAAGTTCTATTAAACCTTACGGCTCATCCACAAAATTTAGCAGATAGAAAGTATATTGAGATCAGCATTTTAAGGCGACTGAGATGAGGTACGCCTTGCTTTTGCTGGTCGGACTTTCTGGCCATTTGTTGCAAAAATTTATTAGCAGTATGTTTAAGCAAATTAAGTAAAAACTCACCCGGAAATCCAAAGTCACGCTAGCTTCCCAATGAACTCTTCGAATCTTTGCCTCTTCGGCAATAATACCAGTGTAGAATGGGTCCTGAGTCAAAAGTTAATAATTATCATGTTCAAAACGTCTTCCTATCGCTCTTACATCCAATCCACCTAGTGGCGTAAATGAGGGAGCATAGTCAAGGATGAGCTGACTAGCCTCTCTACCCATTATATACATAGGACCACTGCAAAAAGGCGGGTAATGTTCGCTTGGCCACACATTTTTGGGAATGTAACTGAAAAGTAAATGCACAGAGCAAATGAAGACAAGTTGCACAAAAGGCTGGTATTGCTCAAACAAGCATAGGTTGCTGCTTACAAAGAACATATGGTACGTAGCTATGTAGCCTTTTTTGATTTTCTAAATATGCAATAATCAGTGCGGCTTCAAATGATGACACTGAATTTGTTCTTGTCCGTGACATTATTGACTTTAAGTTTTGGGAAGGCTAAGAATAGCTCATTAAAGCACAATGACATGCTCCTTTTTCTACTGTTATTTCATAGAAGGTGTAAGCTATCTATTGACTCCTTTTTGGTTTTTTGTCGCTTGTGCAGGGTCCGCGTTTTTGGCTGAGAACTGATTTTTGGTGAGACGGTGTCCATCAGCCCGTCTGTCGCATGCCCTTCTCGGAGGGAGCCGAATAGGGCTGGTGTCAGAGGACTTTTGGGTGTTATCGAACCAATGACTTCGCAGAAACGAGCTTACTAACATGAAGCGTCACGCCGGTAAGCCACCACGCCTAAACTACGTTTTTAATAAGTCAGGGTAGTCCAATATATGTCAAAAATATATACACTTTTTGAAGAAAGTTCAGCAGATGCTGGACATGGTTTCAAATTAAGCTTATGCAGGTGTGTCAATACCAGGGCTCGAAATGAGGTGGCTTTTTCATTTCTTCAAAACGAAATCCTAGACTTTGCCACAAAAATACGACATCGCCTACGAATCGATCATGAATGGATCAAATACGAATAACAAAAAATAATGGAACAAAATAGAAAGAACATTGAACAGACGAAAAAGAGTTTGAGGAAGTTCGCATTCTCCGAAATGGCGGATGATAAATCCCGTAGAATTATAGATATTAGCACAAACGAGCAATTGCTCAGACCTCGCACATGTCAAAGTCAATCCGCAACAACACTGATATCAGAACCTCAAAGCAGGACCAACTTGCCCTTTCAACACCATACTCAAAATCGCAGACTCGCAGCGACCCTGCATCAATTTTGGCGGAAACTGTCCAAATTGAGAACAAAGGCCTTTCAAAAAGCCTGTGCTTACAGTTTTCGTACCTTCTAACATGTAATCTCATTCGCGGATAGTCCCTGGAAACTGAGCTTCCCCGGACATTGTCTTTGAGAAGAAAAGTGCCCCTTAATTGAACGAAACTGACGCAAGGGAATTGTAAAATCCGGCAGTGACAAAGGAAAAATTGTTTTAAAAGACCCCCCCCCCCCTCCCTTCGGCCAAGTTGAAACTCTTTTTATCGACTCATGATTGGTGATTGCCATAATTTGACACACACTGAGGAAAGTTTTTTCGTAGATCTTTGCGGCAAAGATGAAATGAGGTGCTGAAGTAAACTTAACCAATGACAAAGTTGGCGTAAACTTTAATAGAAATTGAGCCCTTTTGGCACACATCAAGGTAAAACCATCGAAGATTGTTTTTTGGGAAGAAAACTAGGTTGCTTATTTTCATAATGATATAGACTGCTGCCAATCTTGCTTTTTCAGAACTTACTATTTACTGTTGATGTTTCTGTTTGGATGTGGTTTTTTCCAAACGTGACAGAAAATAGAGCGAATAGATTCATTGTCTCTTTTCCATGTATCAACCATGCGATCAAGGTTGAGTGCGACATCGTCGTCAACTTTCATGAGAAATTGCGCCGATGGACAGTATTGTTGATGGAAGACCATAGACGCGTAGACCTTCAAAGTTGTTTCAAGAAAAATAAGCTTAGATTAACTTACTTTGAGATGTAAATTCTTGAAGGCTTCGTGCAAGTCTGTGACAATCAAATCGTCATACTCTTCTTGCTCTTTCTGCACAATTTGTAGATCGTTTTTGGATGTAGCAGATATGATGAAGAATACTATCACGTAGTGGGTCTAAACCTTATTATAAAGTTGATTGTGTTCAATCATGTTTGTCCTACATGTTTGTCTGTGAGCGTGTTCCGAGAGGAAATTCCAATTCTGAACCGACTTGGACCAAACTTTACACATATCTTATTTGAAGTAGAATGCCTGCGTTTGTTTGTGTGTATGTGTGCGTGTGTCGTGCGTATGATCTTACTAAAGGAAACTCATTTTTCTATGTAACCAACTTTGCACGCATACTGGGGCGAGGGCGTCATACTGCAATATCTACAATACCGCTCATAAATCGTCAAAAAAGTCGCCGCACTACGGCGCACTCAGGCGAAGTGCGGCAGAGTGCGCCACACTTCACTAGAGTCCGCCGGAGTGCAGCAGAGTGCGCCACACTTCACTAGAATCCGTCGGAATCCGCGTCGCATCGCCATATCTTGCTTCAGAATGGATGAATTCTGAATTCAAGGTCACCATTCGATTCAGCTCGGCAAGACGCATCATCTAGTATATAAGAGTGCCACAATCTAGCGGGATATGATAGGTATACGCTAAACAGTAAGTTTTCGCTCAATTTTGATTTTTGTTTGGTTGGATTGTTTAGTTTGCTGATAACAGTATTGCCATTGATTTGTCTTTAAGGACGCGAGAAAGTATACTGTAGGAGCTTGGTAGAGAGTCAGTCTGATCGAATTCGCTTAAAATCTGCTCAAGATTACAACACCGCTCACAGAATATGCAAAATTTCCGTGAACTTCGCGGAATTCCGGGATGTCTGTTAGAGTTCGCGATATTCCGGGGAGATCGCGACATTTCAGGATCCGCTGAATCATGGGAATAGCGCAGAATACGCAACGCCATAACTTCCTTCGGAATAAGTATATTCCAAACCCGAAAGCAGCATTTTGTTCAGACCTCTAAGGCGAATCTTTTGATGTACTGCATACCCTTGATATTTCGTTTCCAGTTTTCTCGAATTTTTGTGTGGAGGTCCAGAAAAGATTCCAGTAAGCACTATTCGATAGTATTGTTCTTGTAGATTATAGTGCGTTTAAAGCTAACTGCAGACTGTCTTGGAAAAGAAATAGAAGCGTTAGTGAATTCTGGAAAAATTCTCGTCGCGTCGTCCATCGTGTGCGGCTGGCTTTTTCTTTGTCTGCGTTTATCCATCCTATTTTTTCGTTTCTCCTGCTGTTTCCCTCATTTTTTGTTTCTGCTTTTTGAGATTTGGCTGCGTAGCATTACCTTATCTCTTTTCTTGTGTTTCTTTTTTGAATTCCTATCCTTTCTGGTGGTTTCCTTTTCCATCCAGTGTATTGATTTATTGTTTTTCCGATTGAGTAGAGCAGAGAGATGCCGGCCAGATCTACGCGTGCTAAAAGAACGAGGGACCGTAGATTCGCCCGCAGGAACGATTACTTTTGGATTGGAGCAGGAATCCTCCGTAGAGCACCTTACTCTTCCAACGCTGAATTTGAGGATGCGCTTGCCAAATAACTCAGTGCTGCGTCTTGCAACTCTACTACTGCAACTCTAGTCTCCGTATCAAGCCTGTCGAGCCACTTCCTCTGGTCGTGATATGCACTGACTTATATCAGTGAAGCTTTTGCGCTCGGATGTACTCAATTACGGCTAACACTTTTGCAGACGCTCTTGCCGCGTTTGTCATGTGAGCGGACTTCTTCTATGCCATGCTTGGCAACAGAAATCTATCCGAGAATATTTGAATTGGCAACAATTTGTGCAAGTTGTGTGCGTTATCAAACTATCTTCCAGATAAAGGTGGAACAAAGATTGATTTCATGAGGGCATCGCAATTCAATGCATAAACACTAAAGCATGCGGAATAAAAAATACATCGCAGCGCTTTATGCTCCGAAAAGGAGAACATTTCACAGTCAAGCTCTGCCATATTTTGCTTTGTAGTATTTCAGATTTACTTGAATCATTCAGGCATATTGTAGAATCATTCTCCTTTTGTCATTTTATCATGTTCTTGTAAATCTGAAACACTGCAAGGGCTGACTTGAAAACTGGAGTCATAGTTCAAGTTTGTTGAAGGTGACTTTGCAATTCTTATTGCAAACGGTCTTGGTTAATGGTGCCTACATTTTCGACAAACTAAGTCGTAAAACCTAAGCATCAGCATTTCAGATTCTTTTGCAGACTTATATTCTTGGCGAGCTTTGAAAAATGAAGTTCACTGGTCTTTTTCCTCGCTTACATTTCTGAGGAAAGCTCTATGCATCTGATACTTGAACCTTTCAGGTCCAAGCAGCATTATGTATGGTGACAAAAATCTACAGCGTATCCCAAAATAATGTGCACACTGTATGATCGTTAATAACTCTCTTGCCTTCATGTCTTTTTGAAGAGGGCTGTATTGAAATTTAAGACGAGCCTGTTTAGCGTATTTTTCTTGTTTTTTCTTGAACATTTTTTAGAATGACAAGCACACAAAACAAAAATATGCGTCACGGATGATCAGTGCATTCGCACTTATGAGTTCAGCATGACTCGATTGTGCTCCATAACATCCATACAGACTTTTTTGTTCGTTTCTCGCATCGCTCTTCTATGTCTAAAACCTTGCGCTAAAGTGCGAGTTGACATCACAGAAATTCAATAATAATCCCACCTGACATAATTTTGCGCTACAGTCTTTTTTGGTATAAATACACTGTAAGAAGAGGTAGATTCGTAAGACCATAATGCATCTTTTCGTTATACTTGGCGTAAGTGACCTATGTATGCTTATTCTTATCTAAATCAAAATTTCAGACAGTTTCGGCGCTTCACTTCCCACCATATGATGAAGGTTGGTCGAAGTGGTTTTTTAGAACGAGATTTAAACTGTCCGGTAGAGCTTAGAACGCTGATTCCAAAACTACCTTTGCTATCTGCTGCGGGCTTCTGGGCGAGGAGTTGTAAAGGTTTTTGTGAGTAAAAACTCAAAAATGCAAGATTAGTATAAAATCAGTCGTAACCTTTTCCTTACGTTCAAATGAGGCAGCAGCGAGTTGGTATATTTGAATCAAGAATATTTTTTGCATCGAATGACCCGATTATTAGATAAGCCCTAGAAAAAATGTTACGACTGATTTTACAGTAATCTTGCATTCAACTTTTTACCCACAAAAACCTTCATAATAAGAGAGAAAAGTTTTTTTGAACACGGTGTAAAGGAGCTCAGAACTCTCCCACTCCTCAGTGAGGAAGGAGAGTTCATGAGTCCTATGTATATTTCAAAAGTTTTAAGATAGGACTCCTTGACCAGAATCTCGCAGCAAATAGCGAAGGCAGATTCGGAATCAGCGTTCCAAGCTCTACAAGATAGTATACATTTCATTTTGAAAGGCTACTTCGACCAACCTTCCTTCCTTTGTCAGAAAACCCCAAGGTTTGGGAAGAGTGGTTTATACGTGATCTCAAGGGCTGTTATACACGTCGTGAAAATGGCGTCGAGGTTATCCTGAAGTTCAAGGCATACGCAGCTTTGATTCTTAGGGTACAGGAACATAGAGGATTGGTGAGTTGGTACTTTTGAGCTACTTACGAACGAAACTTCTGGTTCAATTTCCAAACTTTCACAATTTCTGATATATCACTTCTGTAGGTCCCTCTCACTTTGACAAGGGAAAGATATTAAGCGACTTTGTTTTTTTGAGACGCGATGTGTATTAGCCACTTGGATGGCATGCAAGAACCGGTTAGTGAACTTTTGGGTATCAGTCCTTTTGAAAAGACATTTTTCGCGAGTATGTGAGATTAGCTTTGGAACACAGAGTTACTCCAGGCTCCAGCAGGGGCGCCGCAAGTAATTGAGTGTGCGTTTTCTATCTGATTCTTCGGTGTAGTATCGCTTTACGAGGTCAATCGAGCAAAAGAATTGTGACAAAAATTTTTTTTCACTGCGCTCATCGTGCTCTCATTTATTAAGTTGATGCAAAAGTTCGGGCGTAATTCGAATAAAATTCGATAACTTTCCAAACACTCAGCCTAAATTCTCAGTTTATTTTTCAAAGACAGTAGAAGGTTTTTTCTTCATGGTAGATGTTGAAGCGTAACCATTCATAAGTTAGTCATCGAGAACGAAGCTTTCAAGAAAAGCGTTTAATTTTGCGAGTTTGAGTGGTGCCAAAAATCTGCGGAAGCCGCTAACTAGCTCGAAAGAATTTGTAAAAATTACCTGCACACCAAAAGTCTATAACTTTTGCCAGGCTTCAATCTTGCACGATGGCGCAAAAACAAAAAAACCGTGGAAATGTCATTATAGGAAAAGCCTCCTTATCGCAATTTCACAGAAACACAGCTCAATTAGACATAGTGCTTATTTAGAATACGTTTTTTGAGCACCAAACAGTGTCTTGGCTGGAAAGGTGCAGTAATCAAGAGATTAAATGACATTTCCAAATTTTTTTGCTTTCGCGTCACAGTGCAAGATTGAAGCCTGCCACAGTGACCTGTAGACTTTTGCAATGTAAGTAAGTTTCTGGCAGAATCAAAATCACAAATTTTGAAACGCCATCTTTGAAAGCTTTGTTCTCGGTGGCTAACTTATGAAAATTATGCTTCAAAGGCAGCGGCTCGACAGAACGACATCTTTAAAATATTCATCGTTCTCGGTTCCCCTGGATGAGCTAAATCCAAGACTGTTCTTTGCAGCTTCAAAAGATAGCAATAACCCGCTTTTCCAGAAGTGAAAGTGTCATTTGGGCGGACGGCGTATGCTTGCTCTCTAGAGCGCAATTGGCTCGTAAATGAAAACACCGTACCCAGCGTACCCACGAGCCAATTGCGCTCTCGAGAGCAAGCATACGCCGTCCGACCAAATAGCACTTTTCACACCTGGAAAAGCGGATTATTGATATTGAAGCTGCGAAAACAGTCTTGGACTTAGCCCACCCAAGGGAACGGAACACGGTGAATATTCCAAAGTTGTCATTCTGCCGCAGCTGTCTTCGATAACTGTTATGAAAAGAAGACCTTCTAATATTATCTGAAAATAAACTGACGGATTTGAGTAGTTAGACAGTTATTGAATTACTCGGGTTATGCCAGAACCTCTGCACCAACCTAATATTTTTTCAAAAAAAAATCAAGCTGTTTTTGTTTTGCTAGCAGACTTAGAATATTTCGATAGAGCGAAGCAAACCATGCAAAATGCCCACCAAAGCTCCGCTTCATTCGTAGTCCAGGTAAAGTTTAAAGCCAAAATCAAAAAAAGTTTAATCTTCTGAAAATTGGATTTTGCGAAAAAAATGATTAAAAAAACGACCTCCAACTAGGTCATTATAAAGTAGACACATGGTAGTACCCAAATATGCCTTTACTGGATTTTTTTTTGAGCATAGAAAGCGAGAAAAAAGGGAAAATGTCAAACTCGGATCCAAGCTCTTCTCACATATGCCATTGTATACTATAAGCCTAATTAAGTATAACCTCAAAATTTTACCTCTGTATTTGCTCTGGTGTTGAAGAAATACCGAGTCTATCGTGAATAACCGAAAAATGTGGCTGCCTTTTGGGGCTATTTTGATTTCTCAGTTTTGAGCCCCGGAAAAAATCCACCAAATACATTTTCGGGTACCACTAGGTAAGTACTGTACAATGACTAAATTGTAGTAATTAGGAGTCTTCTGGAAGGAGATCCGGTTTAGAAGGGGCAGCTGAAAAGTTTCGATTTTTAGCTCCAAATTTTACCTGCATGATTTCAGGCAGATCCTTGGTGGTCATTTTATAGGGATTGTTTCACTCTATCAAACGATGTGCTGCTGCTACAGTGCTGGCCATAGCTATAAAGCCACCCTAAAAAATCACGATAATTTGCCCTGTGTCGACTGAAACTGTCTGAAAAATCACTATCCTATTTGTAAACTAGCGCTACATCACTGTTCAGGACGGCTCCCAATTTCACTGACTTTGGCTGCAGAAAAATCAAAAAATTGGAAAAAAAGGGTCCCGAAGGCTTGCCATAGATAAGGCTACCTCCTATTTCAAGCAGTACTACATCCTTAGAAACTAGGATTTTTTACACAGTCACAGCATCAAAATATAAAGGCATTTATTATACCCAGGTGCTGTTGCCTTTCGAAAAGAAAATTCATACTGCATTTCGCTTCAAAATGCATGAAAAGTCACATTGCTGCAAAAAACTGCTAGTTCACTGAGTTTTCGAGCACTTATTCAACTTGGACGAGGGCATTAGGATTTGCTAAGCTTTTGCAATGAATGTTGCGGGAGGCGCTTGAGTCAATCCTGCCTAGTCGCTGATATCAGTGAGGGAGCCTCAACCTCCCTTTAGGTAGATGAGCTTTCGAACCATAGAATTTGAGTTTCGATGTCCGAAAAGCCCTGCTATTTTTCGCTGCGTCGTCTTTACAACGATAAACTTGTGCGCGTTGCCGGAACTTCATCGCAACTTTCAGAATTCCGGTGATGCTTTGAGCACTGTTCCTTCAAAAGTGTAACACACTGTGGGTTATCAAGATCCACTCTTACCATTCGATCGGACGAAAAACCGTTCAAGACTTCAATATTCTAGTGTTCCTAACAGTTACGTAAGATATGACTTGATGAGCAGTCAAAAGGAGTGAAATTTAGAGCTGTGGTAGATTTTCTGCGCACAACTGAATTGCAGATGAAGCATTTTGACTTCTCCTTGCAATTGCGTCTTCGCAAAAATTCTGGCAACTTTTGCATTAGTACGTCGTCATGCAAACATTGCGCCAACTTCCGATCAGAAGTTTTCGATCGTCGGAAATCGAGTTTTTGGCTTAAAGGCGTACCTATAGCCATGGTAAGGTTGAGGCTCCCTCATTGATATCAGCGACTAGGCAGAATTGACTCAAGCGTCTTCCGCAAGATTCATTGCAAAAGCTTAGCAAATCCTAATGTCTTCATACAAGTTGAATAAGTGCTCGAAAACTCAGTAAACTAGCAGTTTTTTTGCAGCAATGTGACTTTTCATGCACTTTGAAGCAAAAAATGCAGTATAAATTTTCTTTTCAAAAGGCGACAGCACCTGGGTATAATAAATGCCTTTATATTTTGATGCTGTTACTGTGTAAAAAATCCTAGATTCTAAGGATTTAGTAGTGCTTGAAAATAGGAGGTGGCCTTATAGCTATGGCCGGCCTTCGGAACCCTTTTTTTCAAATTTTTCAATTTTTCTCCAGCCAAAATTGATGAAATTGTGAGCCCTTCTGAAGCGCTAGTTTGCAAATAGGATAGTGGTTTTTTAGACAAATTCATTCGACACAGGGCAAATTGCCGTGATTTTTCAGGGTGGCTTCATAACTATGGCCAGCACTGTTCGAAAACGGGTTTACTTTTCGGACAACCTAATATTTCCTAATTGAAATTACATTTACACCTAACCAGATTTTACTACTTTGATATTGTTTGTCCTGACAAAGTGCTTGATTTTCCTGGCTGTTTCAGAGCAAGGGAGCCTGGAATGGCACTTTGTTCAAAAAACTATTAGTAGAAGTCTGCACTCAGAAGGACCGAAGCCTTGAAGCCGCATCTGATCCGTAGTCTAGCACGCTACAGCACACGTTGGCGTTGACACAATGTGCGAGCGCACTAATCCCAAAACAGCGGACTCCGTGCGAAGAGATGCTTACGTATAAAAACTATTGCATTACGAAGGCACATAAGAAGTATTTGGTTCTTCACTGTTGTAAATCCTGCGCCTCGCGCAATAAAGACGCGTTCGCGCCCAGAAATATCGCGCCTTCGTCATGCAGCAGCGTATAGCTCCATATGCAGAACCGCGCAGCGGGTATCGCGGCTATGAACTCGATTTGCGAGAGTACGTTAGTTTATATACAGTCACTTGGTATCTTTTTTCAATTGGAATAGTCAAGGAAAAAATGGTTGGGCAAAATGCAGGTAGTGAGTGTAGGCGTTATCACCCAGCATCGGTCGCGGGCACCCACGATATTAGGCGACGCACGCACGTCGCAAGCAGTGGAAATAGAAGCGTGGAGGGCAAGCGGACATGTGGTCAGATCTGCTACGATTTCGACTTGCTTGTCCAACTTTTTCTCTTTTTACCTGGATAGTAAGCTTCCCTGATTGTGTCTGCTAGATTGCTAAATGAGCCAAAATTACCGGCGCGTGTCCCCCTAGGTGCCAGAAGACTACAACACGCGCTTGACGGATCAAGCATGCATCTGTGTTTGCCAACCATTATTATCGTAGTGCAGTAGTCAATCAGAATTTGGATGCTTTATCTTTGAGAAAAAATTAAATTTTCTCATCAGCTAAAGTGCACTATGTACGCAGGCATAACTTTGAGAGCTTATACAGTATCTTTTGAGAGCAATTTCTCTGGCTTTGAAATTGCGCACTCTAGAGCAAGCCTTTGCCTACAACACTGTAAAATAAGGAAACTATAAATTTGACTTGAAAAACGGTTTTTGATTTTTGGAAACATCTTGACAGGCAGCATACTGCAAATCGGCGGTATTTCGGCCCTTCGAGGCGCGCAAGAATAAAAAAAATGCCTTTCATACAAGTTCCAAAATTTTTTACAAATCGATCACAACAGATATCCTCCTACATGTCTCATAATTAGAGGGATGTTTCTATCTGGAAGATTTTGCATATCTGGAGTCTCAGAATCGATTTTAACCTATGGTCGTTGCTCGTACGCAGATATGTTTCGCAAAATTACATTTTCGTATATCGTAAAAGAACAATTTCTTGCAAATGCAACTAAAACTACTGATAGTACGCAATGTGCTCTTCAACCGCAGTTTGGAATGATAAAAAGGCAACGATTCAATTCAGTTGCAGAGCAAATTACGAAAGCGTGGAAATTCCATTTTTTCTCTATTCAAAACGGTCAGTCTGATTTTTTACATTCTCACAATCTTTAAAGGAGGTCTTTTTGAAGTCAGTAAAATGCCTTTTGTAGAGTTTGATTAGCGCAATCTATGATATAAGCTTGAATTTATGATTCCCAGTGGTTTGTTTGTGACAGCGGTGCAAATATTGGCGCCGATCATCTTGGCGCCCCTGTAGGCACATTGTTAACTTCTTCTTTTCACCTATACTAACAGATTCAGACGTTGCGCGAACACTGAATGGTTTTGAGCATTCGCTGTTTGCTCTTGAATTACGATGTTTATGACACGTGATTATCTGAAAGGAACATTATAGATGGTGCAATTGCGAAGGAAATCTGCGATGAAAGAAGATTGTTACGAAATGGTTTAATTGCGGTTGTAAACCTGCAGTAGGCGAGTTGTCCCGCTCCACTTCCATTTCCGCCACCTCCTCGCAATCGCCGCGCAGGCGGCGGAAATGCCTAATCTCGGGAGCTCCTTTGACCGATGCTGGATGGTACTTTTGTGTAATCTGATATCAAATATGCAATCATTCAAATTAAAATGGGTTAGAAAATATTTTACATACACACACTTTAGAAAAGTCGTAGAAAAAGCAGCATTGCAACTACCTGCGGGGGGGGGGGGAGGATCAGGAGGATTTGAACGAAATATTAACTATACACTGCTCGAAAAGATAAATGTTTACTATGGCAAATATCTTTAGATGCAAATAACACGTTCGTGTTTGCATAAGCTCTATAGCTGCACTTATGCATTACAAATCTCCAGTAGACTGAATGTTGGACTATGACGAGGCCAGGGCCCCAAACAGGTCGTCTTCTTGCCTTATCGAATACGAAGCCGCTCATCTTACAAAAGCTTCAAAGGTCACTACTCAAATTTTTATCATGTTCTTTCATTTTTCGATCGCTACTATTTATTTGGCTGAATGCGTTGATACCTCAAACGAGGCAAACTGCAGTGCCGAGTATGAAGCAGCGATAGCGATTAGCAAATGAAAATATATGCAGCAGTACGCTTGAGTGAATGAAACAGACGATCAGATATCCAAAGCTAACAAAGTGAGCGCTATATCTATAGTCCACAGATAGATACCAAAATTTCAGAATATCAAAAATGTTGCAATCTATCCACCTATTGCTTCTGCCGACCACAATGTCGTACGATTTGAAGTAGAAGAAAGCTGTTGTGCTAATTCGTTGTATCCCATTCCTGATTTTCCCAAGTTTGACTATGCAGGTCTCAATAATTACTTCGCAAATGTCAACTGGGTCGCTGTTTATGAGAACTGCTCAGGGCTAAATGAATATTATCAAGCTTTTTGTTCACAAGTTTATGAAGGTTTAAGTAGATACGGATGCTTAAAAACTTTTGAATTTCATAACATTCACTATCCAAAACACATACGTGCTCTTATAGACCAAAAACACAATTTGTTCAATAAAATGAATGACCCGCTATCAAACCCGTTCTTTAAGAAAGTGTGTTCTGATCTATCCTTTCATTTAAAAAAGTTCCTATCAAATTTTGAGCGTAGACTATCAAGTAAAAGTTCCAAAAAATTCTTTGGTTATTTACGGCGTAAGCTCCAGAACAGCACTAATCTTCCCATTCTTAGTGACGAAAGTGGGAACAGCTTTGTGAACGACGGTGAGAAAGCAGAAGCTTTAGGCAGATATTTTGCTAGCGTTTTCTCTGTATCCGAAGATCTCCATTGTGCCTCTGTTGTTGATCGCTCCGCCCTTCAGCAAACTTGTAATACGATACATTTTCGGCCTGATGATGTTCGAGTCATTTTGAGGTCTCTCAGCTCATCCTGCACTGAGCCTTATGATGGGATTCCCCCTATTATCTATAGGAAGTGTGCCGACTTACTTTCAGAGCCTCTCTCTGAGCTATTCAATCTCTCCATTGATTTTTGTGAAGTACCCAGTTTGTGGAAGGAAGCTATCGTTGTTGCAATCCCAAAAACTGCATCTGCTACAGTATCTGATTTTCGTCCCATAAGTATTACGCCCACTCCAATCAAAGTATGGAAAGAATCATCAGAAAGAAGTTGTTTCGTTGGCCGAAAAACTTCCACCCAGTTCCTCCTGAGCTTCATGGTTTTTTACATGGAAGGTCAACTACAACTAACTTGTTGCAAGTGTTTTTGATTGGAGAAAAGCCCTTAATGCTAGGTTATCTGTTGATGTTGTCTATGTGGATCTATCGAAAGCTTTTGATAAGATTCCCCACCATGTATTACTATCCAAATTACAAGGCTATGGAATAGAGGGAAATTTACTACAGTGGTTCCGATCTTATCTTGAAAACAGATTTATTACAGTCAAGGTTGGACAGTCTTATTCCAAGAGATATCAGTGTACTAGTGGTGTACCCCAGGGTGGGGTACTTTCTCCTCTTCTTTTTTTTATCTTTACTATGGAGCTAACTTCTCTTCTGACTTTGGGTGGAGTGAGCGTACAGATTTACGCGGATGATATTAAGCTGTATGTTTCTTATAATGAAGAGGATCATCACGCTATGCATGCTGCACTACAGTCATCCGTTGAAAGGTTGGGCTTTTGGGCGACGCGTAATGGTCTTTCTCTGAATCCTAGCAAGTGCTCCTTTCTGCATTTTGGGAGAATAAGACCTTTCGATTATGAAGTGAATGATTCTGTTTTGACAATGTGTTCATCGGTCAGGGACCTAGGTGTTTTGATTGATTCCCAGTTGAAATTTACTGAACACATTGATTATGTCGTGCAAAGAGCGTACTCTTCGCTGTTTGCTATTTTTCGGAACATTCATACATGTGATGAAAACACTCTCATCAGACTGTATAAAGCCTGTGTGCTCCCTCATTTGGAGTATTGCTCTCAAGTATGGAACCCCTCATGTAGAAAGGAGACCCTAAAACTTGAAAGGGTTCAGCGAGTGTTTACGAAAATGGTCTTCTATCGCAAGATGCGAAGTATATCCAGAGAAGACATTCCATCTTATGTGGAACGCCTTAGAATGTTTGGATTGAAATCGCTGATGAATAGAAGGATAGTGGCTGACTTAGTTTTTTGTTTTCGTATATTGCGAAAAGAGGTTGATTTGAGAGCTAGCAGGTTTTGGATCTTTAGACCTGCTAGTTGTAGGCGTGGCGGCTTTAATTTACATTATCCTAAGTTACAAAAGAGCTTCTATTCCGGTCTTTTCAACTCATTGTTCTATCGCTGTGCACGCTGGCTCAATCGACTACCTCACAAATCATTAACTGCCAAAAATAGCTGGGCCTTCAAAAGAAGTTTGCTAAAGATTGATATCCCTAATATTGTGCATTGTGGGCCGTACCTCTGTTAATACCTTTTTAATCGTTTTAAGTCTAATTTAGGTTTTTTGTTCAATAAGAACAGCTTACCAGTTGGATTTCGCAAGTCTTTACTTTTGATTACTTTTTTTTTCATTACTTTTCTTTTCTAGCATCTATTCCTAAAAGTGTCCTTTTCTTTTTCAGGTTTTCTTGCGTGGTTTTGGAACCTTCATTTATGGCCTGGTTAATTTATGTCTGTCTCATTACGTCAGCTGGTGGTTGTGCGTTTAGTGGAGCTCGCTTCCAATCGCTTTATGCTCTCTCTTGCCATCCGTGTGCATTTCCGATTCAATCAGTGCATATGTTCAACATGTTCTACTTTTTTTCTCTGCTTTGCTACATTTGTTCTTCTACTAACTTGACTAGACCATGTAGTTATGGGCCCAGCCTGACTGTCAACTTATTACTATTCATACGGCTTGCTGATTCTTACTACGTTGCTCAACTACTTTCCTGTTTATACTTGGAGCTCAGGACCCTCCCCAGCAAACCGTGTTGGGCGGGGTTTGCCAGTATACCCGCCACCCGAACTTCCGGTTTGCTTTTATGAATTATATAAAGATCGTTCCTTGCTGGCAAACGAGGGGGCATGGGTACTTCTCCATAGAGTCTATGCTAGCACAAGATAACGTGCAGCCGAGATACAAGTCATGCAAGCTTATTATCACATTGTTACTACATTACTTTTCTTAGTAAGTCGTTTAGACTGAACCTGGGACGACGTGGTGATTTGTTATTTGTTGCTGTTGTGTTCCATGTATGACTAACACTTTATTGTTTTTGATTTGGAACGCCTCGAGCGTATGAATGAAATGAATGAAATGAAATGAAATGAAAAGAAATAGAAGCGTTAGTGAATTCTGGAAAAATCACGCGTTTCCAAATTCTACTCGCCGTAACTTCCTTTGAAATAAGCATATCCCAGCCCTTCAAGACGAATCTTTTGATGTACAGCTTGTCCTTGATAATTCGATTTCAGTATTCATGAATCTTTCTGCGGACGTCTCTTCGTGAAGGTGTTAAGCAGGGGTTATTGTCCCGAATAAATTCCAGCAAGGACCTTTCGGTAGTACTTTATTTGTAGATTACGATGCGTTAAATAGTAGCCGCAGATTTCTTTTCAAAGGAAATAGAAGGGTTGGTAAATTCTGGAAAAATTTTGTCGTCTCAAATTCTACTCGCTATAGCCCTAGAATACGAAGCTATCTTGCTAAGCAGGTGTGAGTTTCGAACTCAGCAGGTCGGATAACCTCTCGTGCAAGTTTTCCAATATGTTCAAAATCAATTCATTTTTTCTCGTTTTAAGCTCTGGAAAGCTCGCCGATGGATTTTGGTCAAAATGTCGATGCTCTTGAATTGTAATTTTATGGTTTGAATGGTACCATTGAGTGTGTACAATAAAAGATAAAGATAATGCTAATGATTGCGATGGCTATAACGATTGACTTAGGTGTCTTTAAAACGTTTCGGACCGGTGCTGCACATGGTGCAGCACGCGCCTTTCAAGGATCTTTTTAGTGTTTGCAGGAGGTTTTCTTTATGTTCAAGGTTATCAAATCAAAGGCCTAAGCTCCTCCTTTTCAAGCCGATATTTGTTTAGAAGATATGGAGACAATTCGAACAACAGTTGCAACGAAGTGCGGCAACGCGAACGACGCGTGCGACGTCGCAACTTTTCTTTGCTTCGAATTCAAAGAGGAAAACCGTAGTTCCAATAATGATGTGTATCGTGTACAACACAGATACATTTGGATACACTTAGAAACTGAGTGCTTGTTCCTATCTTCCAGGAAAGCACAGAAGTCCTTCTCAGGCGACAAAATTCAGACACTTCGAATTCACTCTCTGGGTATGAATCGTATCTGACATGCTGATTACAGATGCAGCACACAGTATACGAATTGAGGTCCCTTTCTTGGCTAACGGCTGAAAGTACCCTCTTTTTCGCCGCGCGCGATTTCGCGGTCCGAAACATGTTAAGATTTTTTCCCGTTAGCTAAGGCACTATCGGAAGCAGTTACATGGAAATTTCAATTGTGATTGCAGTTAAGTATTGCTGAAACGTGAAAACGGGGGACCTTAGTGGCATATAGAAGTGTCATAGAGGCAGCATTTTCAACATGCTTTGTCGAGATGGAGAGAGAAGCCGGATATGCGAGCTGGTTTTTGAGAGATTTTGTGTTTAGATCTTTTTCAAACTTGAATCAAACGCTTGAGAGATTTGATTATAAAATTCTGTTTTTTTCAGTGAAAATTAACACAGCGTTGTGTTGCTGCTCACATGATTTTATCCAACGTAACACTATTACAACCTTCGCTGCGACAGTGGCATAGTTTCACACTGACTGTGGCTTACGTATAGTTACAAAAGCTATCAAAAAGCAGGTACACTCTACATAATGATAGCGCTGAAGGCTGGAAACCATAGCTTTGCAATTTTCGTGCGCGCCAGTCCTTTACAGCTAACGCACATCGTGTCTTGTTTGCAAATAAGAGACGCCAAATATCAATCCTCTCAATTATGAAGCAGGATTTTTCTTCCGCCATATTAGGTTGATGCAAAATTAATGAGTTCCCCTAGGACTTTTCTCAGGACAACTTTTATTCATCCGAATTCCTTCTTTGCAATAGATTTAACACACTATCGAGAAGTTCTTTTTATGCTCTATCTAATTATGTTTGAGATGGACCTTCATAGTACGTTAAGAATTATAGAGCTTCAAATGATCGCTACCGAAACCAAGGAGGTGCATTTTTCGAATATTCAGTTAATATATGTCAACATCATGCACACTTGAACATATTTTTTAAAGTTATCTAAACTGAGCAGGGCTCGGCACGAGCTGGCACTAGGGAATTTTGAAAACGAAGTCCCCTTTGAAATTTGCTAATTTTTACAAAGTCCCCTTTGATCCTCAACGATATCCCCTCTAAAATCCTAAAAATTCTCCCAAAAACGAAACGTCGACTAAAAAAAAGGTCGCCGTCGCCAATTTTGCGTATATCTTCGCCCACAAAAACGAAACCCCCTTTGCTTTTTGCTCCAAAAACGATATCCAGCTTGCCCCGTGCCAGCTGGTGCCAGGCCCTGAAACTGAGATATTGGCGCCTTAACATGGGTAATGGTTGTGGTCATTCTAGAGCCCATACTTTCTTTCCAGAATGCAATAGCTAAAGAGCTTTCCTCAATTTTGTAATCGTAAGAGTAGAACATCCTGTGACCTGACCATGCAGAAATCGAAAAATTTTATATCGGAATTTTGAAAATGCTGAAAAAGCTGATATTTTTGAATTTCGATTTTCTCTTTCCTCGAATCTTTTATTTCCAAAACCTTATTTGTGTTACCGGCTTGCGGCACAAAAAAGGCTACTTACAAGCTAATATACTAACAAAATGTGAAGTGAGTTATGCTTTGCCAAAAAACCAGACTTCAGGAAAAAAACGTTTTTGTTCTTCAATCTATTTTTGCCCATGTGAGATATGAGTACAGGTTAATGCGCGCTGTATTGCGAAATGTTCGCTGCACCTGATGGTCTTGACCCATTTCTAAATGTAGATTTTATAGGAAGCTATAGCAAGTTGAGGTAAATATTAGGTCGTTCCAAAAGTAATGTCGCTTTTTTCAAACGTATGCCACATCTCGTGCAACAAAGATGTATAAGAGATTCTGGTAGCATTTGATGCAGCATTTCATTCTCTTTCTAATGGCTATATAACTACCGCACAAAATTGAATAACCTCTGGGAAAATTATCGGAATCTGCGACCCATGCTTTTTGAGAAGGTCAAGTTTCACAATTTTTCCAAATTTTTATAACAACCCCCGGAAGGACTCCAAGTTATGTATGGACAGAGCAAACCCTACGGGAAATAGCACAACTTTTCCCTGCTTTTCAAAGCTCGTCATAATTTCTGTATAGATTTTTTGATGGAACCACCGAATTTTAGCAGGCTCGTCTCAGACACAAATGTATCAAACACCAAGAAATTGTCGGATTTTGAAACGTACAAAAATGGATTATGGTTTTGCACTAATTTTACAAAGCAAATGAGCGTTTACCGCTTCAGATTAGCAACTTCCGAAGATTCCCGGTACAGCCGGAGGCGCCCTGGAAAACCTGAGTTATGATGATTTTATCTCGGAAAACTTGATGAATCGGAAACCAAAAACAACTGGTAAAAAGAAGAGAAAAAGCTACGTCGAATGACACCCAAGTTGCTTGCCGGTTGTTGTTCTGTGGGGTTTGAGTTGACCAAATATGGAATTTGATGGCATTTTAAAACTGATTCCAGAAACTCTAAGAAGCAAGCTAAGGAAAAGAAAAGAATTATTCTGTGTCCCATAGGGTTTGCTCTATCTACTGGCTACTTGTACTTCTTCGGAGAATAGCTACAAAAATTTCTAAAAATTGCCGAACTCGACCATGGCAAAAAGCATGAGTTGCAGATTTTGTTGATTTTTCGAAAGCTCAATGAAAATCATGCAATGAAGTTACGACCGTTAGAAAGAGGATGAAATGCTGCATCGAACACTCCCAAGATCTCTTGAAAATCTTGATTCCATGATATGTGGCGTTCATTTGAAAAAAGCGACATTACTTTCGGAACGACCTAATATTTTGAAAAACGCTCATTATTTTTGCATCAACCTAATATTATTTGCAATCGAATACGGACAATCATCTTGAAAGTAGCTTTAACATTTTCAAATTCTACAAGAGGGATTTGTGAAATTACAACCAGATACGGATAGCTATCTTGAAAGCAAAGTGTTCGGAGTTTTGTGCCATTCGATCTTGATATTAACACTTGCAGCTGTCGATGTGGAAATCAAGCTGATGTTTTAGTTCAGCGAAAATGGCAGGGGTATAGAAATGTTGCTAGAAGAATAATTCAGGCGAAGACATCTTTAACAAACGAATACCTCCTGCACAAGAATAGTTGTTAGGGCCCGTAGTAAACCTCCGAAATATGTCGTAATGTAAAGAAACCGAGGACACGACGTGTTCGACTGAAGGACGTGCTGCTCAGGCAGAACAGTCGCTTACCATTGCTAAAGAGCAAAGGCTGGGTTCAAACTAATTCACATGTTCCGGAACTGTTCCCGCACAGTTCCCGCACTATGCTGGAACTGCTCCGGAATTGTGCTGCATGCGCACGCGTTCTGAACGGCGGGAGTTGGAGAATTTTGACACTTTCCAAGGTTTTTCTCCCAGATTCCTCTCATTTTGGCCTTATTTCTCTACCTCGCTTCCCTTTTTGATCAGCAGAACTTCGAACTCGAAGGGCGGTCGAAGAACGAGCGCTTTTCTGCTCTGCTTATCCAACAAAATGTCTGTCTCGAATTAGGAAATGCAAATATTAAGAATATGCGAAAATGGGAACTTTGCTCTTGTTTTCTGATGATTTTCGTTTTTGGGCATTCTCAGCCCCTTTCCTTTTTCCATATCGTTGCTTCTCCGTTCTTTCTTCTACCCCGTTTCAGCATTTCAGAAAATATACATGCATATATTGCTAACAGGGCCCGGCACGCGTTGGTTCGGAGGTTTTTAGGAAACGAAGTCCCCCATGACTTCGCAAAAATTTACGAAGTCCCTCTCGACGTGAAAATCAGTAGGGAAACCCTCATTCAACCAAAATAGCAACAAAAAAAGCGAAAAAAGCGCATTTTGAGGTATGAAATATAACAAAAAAGCAAAAAGAAAACATTTCGACTCGATTAAAGGCTCTGCCATTGGGTGTAGTACCATTTTGATGCTGAGAATGTTGAAAATCTCCTATGCCAACCAAATCTGTAGCCTCAAATTCTGCGATGCATTTTTCGCCACATATTTCAAAGTGATTGGAGCGCGATATCTATAAACGCGTAGAATTATACTACTTTTGACTCAAAAAAGGGGAGAGGCAACGGTTTGATCCGCTCTCTTCACTACATGATAGATTTTTGACCGTTCTAATCTTCCAAATCAAAAAGGTTCAAAACTTATGTGAACTCTCCGATATTTATGCTCCGAACCAACCCAGTTGGTTTGGTAGTTGGTCTAGAAACAAACAACATAGAGAACGGATATTAGGACACATAAGTTTTGGGAACTTTTTACATAACATAGTTTGGAGTAATATTGCATACTCATAGCCCAAATTTGGAGCCATGTGATTGTTTGTGCGCTGTAAACAAGCCATTTGTTTGTTTGAGTCTTGCATTTGAAATTCGCGCGCTTGCGAAAGAACTTGTTCAACTCGCGAAACCTGACATGTTCGTCGTGTTTTTTTGGCGCTTCCTACAGGACCTCATAAAAACGATGTCCCCGTTGCTTCTAACTCCAAAAACGAAGTTCTGTTTGACCCCAAACCATCGGTGCCGGGCCCTGCACCCAGTGATGAGCGAGGCGCTAGAACAACGCATCACTGTCGCAGTGGCAAGAAAGCGGCGTACGAAGCAGATGGTCGAGGGTTAGAGTCCCGTTGCTGCTGTTTTGTTTTGCAGTCTTGTAAAAAGTCTATTGGGTGACAGTAAACGAAAAATACTCATTTCTAAGCAGTTGAAACAAGCTATTTACTGCAAAAAATTCACTGTTTCTACAAAAAGCTATAATCTTCTACAATATGTAAATCTGTGGAGGTTATGATGTCACAACAAGGGATTCAAGTGAATATTAACATGTATGGAATACAACCACAACCGGATACATTGATACAATACACCCTGATAACAATACAATTGGATACAATACAACCGGATACATTGATAAGCACCCCCAGCGAATTCGAGTCTCCTATTCAGTACTGTTTTTCACCAACTTTGATAGGCAATTGTGAAGCTGCTGATTGTCATCGTTTATATTTTATCCGATGTGCGCGCGAGAAGCTCTTCTGCTGTAGCATTTTGTGGTTGTATTCCATACATGTTAATATAGCATTTAAATCCCTTGTTGTGACATCATACCCTCCACAGGTTTACATATTGTAGAAGATTATAGCTTATTGTAGAAACAGTGACTTTTTGCAGAAATAGCTTGTTTTAACTGCCTAGAAGTGAGTATTCTTCGTTTACTGTCACCCGTTAGACTTTTTACAGAACTGCAAAACAAAATACCAGCAACAGGACCCGAACCCTCGACCATCTGCCTTGTAGTCCGCTATCTTGCCAGTGCGCCAGCGCCGCACTGCTTGGCTGTTCTAGCGCCTCGCTCATCACTGGTGCGCCATCTGCGCCGGAGGAAAATGGCCTTGTAACTCCCCCCACAAAACCGCTCGGCACCTAGCGAAAGTAGTTTTGAGTTTGCCGAGGACGGTTTCCTAATATACAGCTCATTCCAAATGGCCACTTCGACCTATCATCCTTCCCTTGTAAGATGGAAAAAATAAGGGGACTAAAAACATGCAAAAGTAGTTTGATGCGCGAATGAGTTACGATGTAAGAATAAAAAGAAAAAAGGCTCAAAACAAGATACGATTATGTAAATTTCTGAAGTGATTTGCAATCAAATTAAGCTCACATTTTCTCAGTCACAAAGAAGCAGCAGATATGCTTAGAAAACAGATTAAGTCGCTCAGCGCGATGACATTTGAACGCTTATCAGCTGATCGATTACATTTGGCGCGTTGAAATTAGTGCTGTGATCTACGGTCCTTGCGCACAGGACGAACACGGTGTACTCGACCGCTAATCGGTTGCGCCTTCCTCTCCACGCTGGGCATACTATTTTTATTTCTCTGCCTCTTAAGTGATAACGTTCTCAGCGCGCAAGGACGAGCACGTCCTGCAGTGGCAACGTCCAGCGATCGCCACGCCCGTGATAAGAAATAGGCACGCGACTAATCGCGCCCGAAACGACGCGTATTGGGTACGTGCGATGTTTCGAACGTCGCGAACACCACGACGAGAGATTACTACAATCTAGATGTCGCGGAACTTCCGTTTGGGGTTCCTCGGGGGTACTGATAGGCAAATATGTTGACCAGATGTAATGAGAGTAACTTTTATTTCACAAGATGTGCGGTGGAAGATCGTGTACGCTATAGACATTGGTCTAAGTCCAGAATTGAAATCTATAGCACAGCCGAAATTGAAACGTAGAACAAAATTTGACTTACTTTAATGAATTTCGATTCTCTTTCTGATGCCCAGGTTTCACGTACAGCTTGGCGCTCCTCGGTATGATTTGCAATGGATAAGACAGTGGCGATCATTAGAGGGCTGCTGCAATAAGTTTTATGAGCTATAAACACTAACATCCACTTCATTCAATGAAAAAAGCGCAACTAGACACAGTATGTTTAGCGCCTTTGAAATTAGTATGTATGCTTTTCGGTAAACGCCATTATCAGCTTCGGAGTTTTTGACAACAAGTGAATAGGTTTGCTGACATTATCCTCTATTATAGGTACCAATGAGATCTGAACTTGTTGCTTTTGTTTATATATGCAGCTTCCTTTTCTAGAGTGTACTCAAGCAATTTATACCACCCTAAAAATATTTTCTCAATTGTTTTTAGGTTATTAAAGTATGTGCAAGTTTTATGTTTGAAACATAAAACTTAGGACTATGCGGTGCGCACGCCGTATATGCGCGACACTCTGTCAACTGTGCAATGACACCACCTCAGGCAAAATTACCGAACAGGCCGCAAATACCATGCGAGCGGTTTTCACTTTTCCGGGAAATCCGATGGACGCGAATGTGCCCAGTCGGTATGGGCACGGCTCCGTTATTGTGGCGCTCACCCAACAGCAATACAAACGCTGCACGCTTGCCCCGTCCTTGTGGTTGTGCGCGGTCTATGGATGCACGGTCTTTGCGGTTGGCGCGATCACTGTGGAGGTCGCCCTGTCTCTGTGGATGTTTGCGCAATATTGTGGCTGCGCGCGGCTTTTGTGTTGTTCGCGCTATTTTTGTTGTAGAATTTGCTTAAAATTATATATAAGTTATCTTCATAATTGTAAAATGACACTTATCAAAGACAATAACTATAGTACGAATAATTCGCACATGATTATTTACATGCACAACAGAACAAACTGAATTTTGTAAATATACTAAAAATCAACAGCTAAGCTTCTTTATTGTCCATAAAGCTATTAAACAAATGTACCCAACACTTAAAATTCCTTCACTTCTTTAACCTTTACCACAAGCATACCGGTTTTTTTTACATGGACCTCTAAACCATCAGCACTCATCATTCTGTCGTACTCGATTTTCTTTTCTCTAAAAAATTATATATGATAGCATAAAAACTTTTATTCAAAGGTAGACATAGGTTTTTTTTACATTACATATTCACCATTTATTATTTTCAAAGCCATATTCATATACGCGAATACCTTTTTTAAACAAATGTTTGATGGGTTGTAGCGCTAGGAAAGAGTTCCATTACTCACAGAGCCACTTGCAGAGCTTTGAAAAGCTACCGCTTAAACATTTTTCAGACCGTGCAGGTACCCTCTAGACCCGCCCGATTTCCTCCGAATACGCCAGAATCCGCCCAAGTTCGTCTGATTACGCCCGAATTTGTCCAAATACGCATGGATTTTGACGCCTGAGAGTCGCCGAAACTGCTGAAGCAGGAGATATGCATGCAAACTGACATAAAACTCACTTAAATTCAGCCAATATGAGACGAAATCCAGGAAAGACACACGATTGATCTTTACAGAATCCTCGTAGTTGAAAAAGAAAATTGGCATGTTACGTCGAGTTACGTGACCATAAGATACTAAACTAAGATGTGATTAAGATGTGATATATGCATGACGCGCAGTATTTCACGCGTGCTACTATCCGATTTGCTCTTCTGTGCTTTGGCAGTTCCGGCGTCTCAGGCGGTTTGGACGGATTCGGGCGGTAGCGGAGCGGTCTGGACGATGCCTTACGCAATCCTCACATGTGCCATCCTATCGAACATTTCCGCCCTCTACTCTCCTGTCTTTCTGAGGCTTGCAACCTTCAGCCTATCAATATACGATGTAAACCATAAGCCAATCATAGCGAGAAGTAAACCTTTATTTCACTTATTACAGAGGTAGGTAGTAGCTTGTGGGCAAGAAAGTGTATTCGCCCAAAGTCTATAGCTTTGATTTTTTCGTGGAGATAATTACATTATAGCACAATATCCCAGCTTAGGAGAGCGTTATGCTAATCAACCAATGGTTGTGTAACAAATCCGCTTTGTTAAGCCTTCATGCATGACTCATAAATGGAGGATAAGTCTAAAATATGTGCCTTAGACACTTGCATGCTCTCTTCCTCTTTGCTCCTCACTCACACCATTCCTTTCACTTTTGCAAATGAAACCTGCTCCATAACGTCAAAATCAAAACACTACCTATTGTTCATCAGGATAATGACCAAGGTCAAGCAAGGGATGTGGTACACGATCGCTGATTACGACCCCCCCCCCCCTGATTGCTGTCTTAATAAGACCCCCCCCCCCCTGAATTACATACCTAGGATAGCATTACCTGAACGCCCTGTCGAACATAATGGGCAACATATCTATAATGAGCGTGTCAATTAACACCTGTAGACAAAGTTTGAGCGAATTCTGAAGATTCAAGATACTAAGCTACCCAAGTGAAATGATCATATTCCAACATGGTTAACTTTATTTCAAAGGTGAATTAGCTATCCGTTTTTGCACTCAGACAAAGCACTACTACTTCCTTGTCTATCTCAAAAATCCCGCTTCAAAAGACCTCCAAACTGTGGAATTAGAAGCCAACCAAAATTTCATTTTTCCCATTTTTCGCTTTTGATGGCTGTGCTTGTAGCTGTGCAAAAGATGAGATTTTGGTTGGCCTCTATTAAGTTGTCCGGAAATTAATGCAGGTTTTGATTTCCAACCGCAATAAGTCATACATTTGTCATTTATGAATAAGATGCAAGGTATCGTTCGATAGAGCAAAGCAAGCTCTACAAGATAGCTATCTTGCTTTAGCAACAGCTCTGATCCACTACGAGTTTGGAGCCAAAAACTAAAAAGATTCAACTGCCCGAAAAATTGTAAAAAATCGTAACTCAGTTCGTAAAAATCCTACAAAAATTCTAACTTGCTCACGTAAACACAATCCACATAAGGCATCTATATACGCCGTTGCCGTATTTTTTTCTCTATTAACCCAGGAAAACGAAAATTTTCGTGCATTTGCTAAGGTGGTGCTGTGCCGTTCCCACATAGGTAGTTGTATGCTACAAACTTTTAGAAGTACAAACGTAAATTTCCACCTCTCTACAAGCTTTAGTTCTCGAGAAATATTGAATACAGTTTTCCCTAGTCATGTGGTCCAAGCTAAAATTCAAATTTCTCAAGAACTAAAGCTTGCAGAGAGCTGAAAATTTACGTTTTTACTTTTAAAGGTTTGTAGTACACAACTGCATATGTGGGAACGGCATAGCACCATTTGCAAATGCACGAAAATTTCCGTTTTCTTGATTTCTAACAGAGAAAAAAATACGGCAACGGCGTGCATAGATGCCTTATGTGGATTGTGTTTACGTAAGCAAGTTAGAATTTTTGTAGAATTTTTACGAACTGAGTTACGATTTTTTACAATTTTTCGGGCAGTTGAATCTTTTTAATTTTTGGCTCGAAACTCGTGGTGGATCAGAGCTGTCGCTAAAGCAAGGTTGCCCTCTTGTAGAGCATGCTTTGCTCTATCGAACAGTACCTTGCAACCTATTCAAAAATGAGAAATATATGACTTATTGCGGTTGGAAGTCAAAACCTGCATTAATTTTCGGACAACCTAATAGTTCCACAGTTTTAAGGGCTTTTGAAGCGGGATTTTTGAGGTGGACAAAGAAGGAGTAGTGCTTTGTCATAAGTGCAAAAACAAATGGCTATTTCACCTTTGAAACAAAATTAAATGTTGAAATATGACCATTTCGCCTAAGTATCCTAGTATTTTGAATCTTCAGAATTCGTCAAACTTTGCAAGGGTTAATTGACATGCTTATTACGGATATGATACGAATATCATGTTATCACTATTATCAGATTACCCAACTACGACCCCCTCCCCTTTCGACTCCTCAATACGACCCCCCAGGTGTGGCGTGTCACACCCCACGCTCAACCCTGATAATGACTCGAAGGGACAGGGACTTAGTTTGAGCATGCACTGGTGGTGCATAAGTCCCGCTTCTTTGACTGCGGTTTTGTGGCAAGATAATCATGCAGAGTAACTTACCAATTAAGTAAAAGAAAAGAAGTGTAGGTCCTAAACTCGCTTAGTCATCGTAAGCACGCAAAAGTAAAAACTTTGGTTGAGTATCAAACGCATGAAAAGTAAAAGGTGGGGGTTTGTCGGTTTATGCAGAGCTTTTTAAACACTTAACGTCAGAAGCTGAACAGCTTGCAGAAGCTGGCTTATTCATGAGGTTTTACGAAAATCGTGCATAATCAAGCTTCGCAAACAAAGGTATACTATCTAAAAATTTGATAGTCAAATCGCCGTTGTTGTTTTCTATGATTTCTCCAAGAGTTTCTTTTCTTTTAATTCCACTTATCTCGCGATAAAACTTATGGGATTGCGCGCTTTACTGATGAAAGTCCCGCGCGAAAGAGCAACTTGCATTAGTTCACGATGCGCGCTTCTCGCGGACATTTGTTACTTTGCGATCAAAAGTTGAAAAGTATTCACATCCTTGTTTGCAACGCTATTGAATGTAGCTGATGAGCATCCTCCTGTCGCTTCTCATGCCGCTTCGTCGTTCATACTTAATCGAAATAGTGAAGTGAAGCAAGCGTAAGTGACGAATGAATTAAGGTGAGTATTCAAAGCAAGCGTCTAAAGACAATGAGCAAGCGTGAATGAATGAATTAAGCTAGCATAGCACTGATAAGCCAGATTTTGGCAAGTGTCGACGTGTGAAATATTGGCTTGTCAGCGGAACTGAACACCATTGATCTCCCGCGGGTCGATCGAGGGTTAGTCGTCAGGCTTTTGACTGTATTCCGCCCGGCCGGTTTGATGGGCGCTCAGCCGATGAATGTAGTCACCGCCGGTATCGTCCCCTCCACAGCTCGTGCTACCCTTGTGGCGTCGCGGACGTGCCACGTGTGACTAACACACTGGCAACGTTGGCAGCAACACGTTCTCAGGCAAAAATTACCGGCCGAGCGCCGGGGCAATTGGAGGCTCCCGGCCGAGCGGCGCATGCTTCGGCCGAGCGCCCTCATTCACCGGGCAAACACTCAGCTATCAAAGAGTAGCGGGCGGGCGGCCCAATCAACCGTCCGGCCGCCGGTATACGATTGAAAGATGCTGGGCGAGCGCTTACAACCGCCGGCCGAACGGCATCAATGACCGGCCCACCACCCTGCAATCGAAGCGCGGGAAATGTATTGGTTCAAATGTTGGCTAGATTTCACAGGACAAGACGTATTAAAACGAGGCCTGCCAATGCCTCGTCGTTAGCATCATTCATTCGCACTTCCTCATTGTGGTTGTATGCTTGCGTCATGCACTCTCGCTTTATCAATTTATTTATTACACACTCCTTTTTCAGTTTGGAGTGGAAGACTGCAGCAAGATGGAAAGCTCCAGGAGGATGAGCCACATCTAACAACGGCGAAGATATGGATGTGAATTGTTTTTGAGGTTTGATCGCTGCCATCATTTGTGATAACAAAAGAGCTTATTTCTCTTTTTTTTACGTCTTTTTCTTATATCATTCTCTCAGTTCAGTAGTGTACCTTTTGCGATCATACTTGCCATTTGTCCTCAGCTTTTGTGTCCGACGAAACGACAAACATTTGCATTTCGCGCAAACTTTTTGCAATTTATAGCTTCTCGGAAGTTGCTTTTCTCACACTTGTGTGGGAAAATTTTCTTATTTTTAGGTGCATAAGCCGCACCTTCTTTATTATTGTAAACGCGAGTAGACCCAGGGGTGGCGCTGCGCGTGTGTCTCGCGAAGTGGTCGCTTTCTCGCATATTGCTCCAACTTAACGTGCCTCAATGAGGCTTCTAGAACAAACAGGGTGCGGCTTATACATCTGGTAATAGATTACCTAATAATCTTCAATCTTTTCGAAAAGTCTTGTAAATAGCAAGCCACAGTCTAATCCACATCCTAATATGTGTGAATGCACACCATACACATGACGCGTCTCATCCTGAAATTCGTTAACTTTACCCACGCTTTCTTACAATTTTAACCCAATAAACACGAAGAAAAAACTAAAAAAGAATCTTAAAAAGCGCTTCCATCAATATATGCGGTATGTGCACTGACACATATCAAAATATGGATTGTGTAGACTATAAACAGCAAAAAATGTCCATCTCTTTCAAAAAGAGTAGGAACTCGTTTCTTTTGTTTCCATTCAATGTCCTTACGACGCGAACAACTGTCATTCCTCTTTTTCTTTTCATCATACTCACCTCATCTAAAGTTTCGTTTTTTCAAAAGCAAGACATTGTCAGACTTTGGAGGTAAAAAATTCCCACAAAAACTGATTCAATGTCTTTTTTATGTTTTTTTAGCATCTGTTGAGCAGTCATGTGCTTGACACTGCTTCCTAATGTCTATTGTCATTTCCCCCGCCTTCACCTACCAAATTATTGCCGGACAGGTTTCTTGCCAACTTTTTCGTCGCGTCTCCGCTTATCAAATTTCTTACCATTGATTCGAAGTGAATTGTCTTTAATAAGTGCAGTGTGTAGCTTAGCGATATAGACGAAGCAAAAGCGGTGCGACGCCTATGAGTCTTAAAGAGACAATGTGAGTATAAGCGCAGACAAAGCAGACCGCAGCGGTCACAGTAATGTTGTATTCTGTCATTTATTTAAAATTTCAAAAGATTCATTATTTGATAGTCATTAACGGATTCCACTCTTTTTTTGAATTTTTTCTCACGTATCTGTTCTTTGACTCGATTTGCACTTGCCACTGCAGACAGCTAGAATGTGTCTCTAAAACATTTGCGAGCGATACGCTGGTTTATGGGATCTTGTGTTCCTACAGTCTGCCCCAATCCTAACCAGGCCAAAATCGGCATGGCGGGAGTCCGTGTCGCGAGGGTTTCGCGGTCACGCGCATGACTAGCTAGTCTACTCTCTCCTCGATCTCTTCACTCTCTGCGATAGCGCGCGTATGCAGCGCAATCCCCTAGCGCTGCGAGCGCGCAAATTCAGCCGACGGTTCGGCCTGATCCCGATTGGGGCAGACTGTATCGTGCATCGAATGTAGTTTTTAAAACAACTGGAAACAAATCGCAGTGTTGGTTAGTGTTGGTTGGTTGTGTGTCAGTGTTGGTTCAGAATATTGAATACTAGCTCTGTATCATGGCAGGGGTTTGTCTCTGAGGAGGCACTAAAAATTTGTCGTTTTTCTGATGAAGGACTATTCAATCTGAGAGACCCGGCGGAAGAAATGCGTCTACATAACATCTCTAATTTCTTGATGGTGATTTTCTCTTGCATTAGGAAGGTATTGAAAACGAGCGAATTCAGTGTGCAATCCAGTTTTCCAAAATTGGTCGCCTAACACGAATGGTAGAGATTGGAGGAAAGGATCAAGAAGCACTACTCGTAGAAAAAGAAGGTCTTACTATTTCGATTCACAATTGCACCCGAGAGTGGAGACTAGAGGGACCACCGCCGTTTTGCAGGTGAGGGTTGAGCCAGACTTCGCGGCGTACGCGGCGTACGCAGCGTACGCTCGGTATATTTCATCATAGGAGCATACGCGGCGTACGCTCCGTACGTCGCGTACCCCGCGCAGTCTGGCTCAACCCTGAGGAAGAAAGAGAAATACAGAAGGACCAAAACAATTTTTAGACTAGCCTTAGTAACTTGATCGTCAACCATCAAACAAAAGCTGGCGATACCCCCTTCAAGATGTTCATGAGCTTTTACAGATACATCCTGGTACAGGTAATAATGCCTTATAACTTGCAGAGGTTCTGGTACCAGTGTAATTTTTGCAGATAACGGAGCCGCGACAATCCATTCAAGATTATTCCCTAAGGCTCAATGGAAAAGGAGGCCGAAGTACAAATCTCAAAAACTTGCCGTTCAATGTTGAAAGTGCACTCTTAGGTATGTATCTGATATCGAAATAGTTCAGGACTCCTGATTTTAGACTTTGGCGAAGACACAATCGGCTATGGGCATCCAGAACTCAAAATGGCAGCCGTCAATGTCGACAGTACGAGGTGGAGCTAGAGTGAATTGCCCAAAAAGTTATAGTTTCAGTCTTTTTACAGCCTTTTCGCAAGTCTCGGAGAAACAAGAGAGGAAAGGGCGGAAGTATCCAAAAGGATGGCACATGAAAGGATTGTGTATAGGCGGGACCTCTTCAAAGCCCTGCAAATGGCCTTGTGAGTAAAGGAACTCTTTCCTAACGCTACATCTCACAGACCATTTGTTCAGAAGAGATATTCGCGCGTACGAATATGACGTTGAAAACAATAAATGGAGGCTTTATGATGTAAGTTTTTCTAAACAGATGTTTATATAGTATAATGCACATATTTTCCAGAGAGAGAAAAAGCGTGCACGGCGGAATGACGATTGCTAACGGTCCATAGCCGGTTTTCTCAATGCGCTGTCGTCGTCGTAACGGCTGAGATAGTGAACATTTTTTTAGATTTTTTTTTGCATTCCGTTGTTTTTAGGTTGTTTTGAGCAGCTTAAGAGCTGAATTGTTGATTGATTTAGTTTATTTCACAAAGTCTATGTTGTGTTGTGACATTTTGTCACAATGTGTTGTGACACGTTTTTGAGTGTTATCTATCTTACAATGTAAGATTGCAAATATACTAATTGTGCTTAAATTGAGCCCTTGTACTTTTGGGTAAAAAGAATTTGACCGCAGTGACCGCGCGAGCATCCACAAGTACCGCGCCAACGTCTACAAAGACCACGCCCGCAGTCACAAAGACCGTGCGAGCATTCACGATTAGCGCACCAAGATCCACAAGTACCTCGCCAACGTCCACAAAGGGTTCCTTCATACTACGCCGCGTACGCCGCGCACGCAGTACGCCACTGCAGCGCAATGGAAATATGCTCACGGCAACAGAGCTCCACTTTTTTCAAAAGTATCTCTATAATTGTTTATTATTACGAGGGTCATTTCATCCATTTCTGTACAGCTTTGACCCCAGATACGTTAACATTGTGAAATGTGATATCAGCGCCGAAACTTGAATAATGTTTCATGAGCGAAGAAAGCAAACTGCGGCAACAACGGCGCGTCAAATTTGCAATTGCAGTCTAACAGTATGAAGAAGAGAAATTCTTTTTATCCAGTGATGTGTTTGTAAGGAGATGTTCATAGCGCAAATATACAACCAGATACAACATACAACCATACAACCATATACTACCAATATAAACCAGATGACGCAATGTGCAGTCAGTTACGATACAAATTGTGAAACTCGAAAGTAGAGGGAGCACAACAACCTAAGTCATTCGATCAATCATTGATATGGACAAAGTATAGACAAGATAAGCAACGCAAAAGAGAGGAAGAAATGCATAATGTGAAGGAACACTATTGAGGGACACGAATGCGCAGCAAATATAGAGATACATCAAAAGAAAGTGGAGCTCTGCTGCCGTGAGCATATTTCCATTGCGCTGCAGCGGCGTACGCGGCGTGCGCGGCGTGGTATGAAGGAACCCAAAGACCGCGCGAGCGTCCACAATGGGCGAGCCAGTAACCACAAAGACCGGCCGAACGCTTAGCGTTTTCACCGGCCGCTGAGCGCTCGCAATGACCGGGCGAACGGTCGCCGATACCGGCCTGGCGCTCGCGTCCACAAGACGAACCAGAAAAGTGAAAACCGCTCGGCCAGCACTTGTGGCCGCTCGGTATTTTTCCTGAGTTGGCAACATGCAGCAACATGTTGGCGTGGTCAAAATGTTCTGCCAACATGTTGGGGCATGTTGCAAACATGTTGTTGCCACGTTGCCAACATGTTAGCCACACGTGGCAGGTCTGAGACGCAGTACTTTATGATTGCGGGGCGCTTGCCCGGTGAATGAGGGCGCCTAGTCGGCAGCCTCTGATCTCCTCTGATTGACGCGCCGCTCCTCCAGTATTTTTGCCTGAGTTGATATGGGTTCCGTATGTAGCCCTGCAAAGAGATCAGACCACTATAGCCATGGAGTGCAGAGTCAGTGTATCTGTACAAGCATTAACAGTGTGCCGAGCGCACATGGTTTACGCTGCGGACAAAACGTAACATGGGCCCTAGCGCCATCGCTGCACTTTGAACATTAGCTTGCGTAATCGTTCGTGGCGCAGGGTTCAGATTTTTATAATTGCGCGGAGAATGTTTTTAAACGTCTACTAGATTCTCACACTTTGTTTTGAATTCTAAAACTTGTTAAATTGAAGTTCGAAAAAGGAGCTCCATTGACAGGCTCCATTGACACATTGACATCTTTAGCTTCTATTTCGTCTGTTTGGTGTGCTTTTATGTTTTGTTCCATTATATTTCGTTATTAGTTTTGATCTATTCATGATCGCGTCAGAGGTGATGTCGTATTTTTCGTGCCGAAGTCTACAGGAATATCTTTTTCGAAAATTGAAAAAAGCCACCTCATGCTGAGCCCTGCACAGGATTGCCATGGACTCTACAGTCGAGTAGATTTTTCGCTTAATATAATGTGCTTGCACTGAAGGTGAAATGCGTGAAAATTTGCGCGTAAAGAAATAGCTTTTACGCCAGTGACGCCGGCAATTTGCGCGCGCAAAATGTAGGCATTCCTGGCGTGGCTACTTTTCACGGGCAAGATTTACCGCATCTCACCTTCAATGCAAGCACATTATATTAAGCGGAAAATCTACCCGACTGTATGTGCTGACTTCCCACAAAAACATGTTCCCAGGTGAAAATTACATTTGCTGCATCGCGCTGTTCGCCATATTTCCCATATTCTCTACGAATACCCAGGGAGTTAATCGCTTTGTTCCTGCATGTCATGATATGAGCATTGTTTATGATAACGTCGTCCGACTTAGTTCTAAATCATCTACTCTCTCGAATCCATAAAATTTATACTTTCCTTGGATGAACTTCTAAATTTTCATTCTCATCTTTCAAAAAATTGTTTACACTTGTGTACAAGGTGGTACCAAATGAAGCTTCCTACACCATCTCTCTGTCAAATCATCAACTACAGTTCTTACTTTTTCTGACTTCTTTAGTTTTGCAAACATGCATCTTTAGTTGCACAATGGCTGCGGAGAGCGCGCTTCTTGACCCTAAACATTGCTTGGAACCTGTCGTTAGGGTGTGCACATTCCACAACTTTCAACGCAAGTGACACTTAGAAAAACTTCTGCCTAAAGAATGATCACAAAAGAAGTGCATTTGTTGGTGGAACCATCTATTTGCATTTTTTTCATTGAATGTCCCTTAATCACATCACAATATGTCAGCATAAGCACAGTATCTCAAAATCGACTTCTTGTCCGGACACTGCCTTCAAATACTAGGTTAAAGGTGAGTAACTTGAGTTTGGTGATAGCTTTAAACGGTTCACGACATTCACATCCGTTTGGCATTTAGCGCAGTGGAGTGCTAACACGGTAGTTCAACACTTGATCTATCAATTTTGCGTTTGATAGCCTCCATTCGCAGCTTAGAGTGAAAGATGAGTCTTCATAAGCATGAGTTCTGGTATTACATGACAAGTTCAAAAATTCAACGACTATTTTTCTTTGATTCTTTACTTTCAATCTGAGAAACACTCACTGGATTCTTCATTGCGAAGGCAAAAAGACTGCTCTACAGCGGCATAATCAAAAAACTACGCGCGGCTGCAATACACTGATGAAAGATTTCCTTAAGCAGCATTAAGCGATATGAAAGCCCTCGTTTTTTTGACTTTTTGCTGAACAATTAAAAATCAAACGGCGAAATATTGATATTGGAGAGTGGCTACGACTCTGCGTTTTAATTTCACAGTCATTCATAGGCAAGCATTTAAAATCAGCAAACCAAGGTGAATGTGAGTACTGCACAAAGTTTACTCAAAATGTACGCTAAAAACTGTAATTGCATGCAGTAGTGTGCAGTTATGTCCGGAACCTGCGATGAGCGATATGATAGTTGCGATTTCGTCGCTACAATTGCGAAATTCCTTGGCGACGAAATCGCAGCGATGAAATCGCTGCACGTATGACCAGGGCTTGCCTTGATTCGAGGCTAGCGGACGTGGTAAAACGTGTGGAATACGTCCGCAGACGCCGTGCAGGCTTCAAGCAAGTGCTGTGCAATGTCTATACACTGCTGATACGTCAACACAAACTCAGCAAGCGTCAGTGCTCCATCATGTCCGAGCTGGGATCACATATTATTACGTGCGCTATCAACAAACCGTTTGTTGAGAATATGTTGAAGGATGTGATGAAATGATAAACATATGGCTGATATATTTGAATCGAAAATTAGATGCTGTTTAGATACTCATGTAATGCAAGCATTTTACGTTTATTTCACGTTATAGTCAATTCAGCAGAGATGTACGAGTGTTTTGGATTGACTGAACTACCTTAGTACATCTGCCTCGATGTGATCAATTCTTTTTCTTTTTTTCCGCGTATAGGGTTTCTCATAAGTTTAATTAGAAAGAAATCGAAATTCGTTTGATGCCAACCTCAAAACATCTGAACGGCAGTGGCGTACCCAGGATTTCCGCTCGGGGGGGGGACGACAAAAATTTTTTTCGAATAATACAAAAATTTTGAGAAGCACCCCTAAAATTTTTTCGTTAGCCACGCACTCCGAAAAAATTTTAGGGGTGCTTCTCAAAATTTTTGCGGGTCCCAACCCCTAAAATCTGGAAAAAGGGGGCGTGGCGTCGGCCACGGCCCCGAAAAAATTTTTTTTACAAGGCTAATTTGGATTTTTGAAAATTTTTAAAAAATTATTTTGATTAATTACAAGTATTACAGGGTGGGGCAAAAGTCTGGGAGCCTAGTACCTTTTCAGATAAAATCAGAAGGAAAGTGCCTAGGAACAAAAAATTTGGTGCACACATAAATCGAACCTTTACTAATACACCGCTGCTTTCAAATTTTGAGATTGCCTCTTCTGGCTTCAAAGCAGCCCTTTGAAATCTTGGCAAGTCCGACTGTCGTGGCACGCAGACAGTGGTGATGAAATTCGTCCCACGCCTTCAAGATAACTGTTTATTTCACCAGGCAAATATGCGGTGTGATAAAGCAAGCTTTTGGCTACAATGCACTGCGAAGAAATTTTTTTTCGCGGTGTTTAGGAAAAAATTTCCAGAATTTTAATTGCAGGCAGTTGTACTCGTATACTGGAAATCTGGATGCGATTGCGCGAACGAGAGCGAAGAATCGTAGTCTGAAAGGTATTGAAATTGCTTGATCGATCGAACACCAGTACACGCTTGCATAAAAGACTCATGGAAAGAATATAGTCTAGAATTCAGTGCCTGCTGTGCCCCTATAGCTTTAAAATTTATTCTAAAGAAAAATGGCACGCTGGCACGCAGCTGGTATTCGCAAATTTTTATTTTGCATTTCTAAAAGAATAGTATCTGACAAATGCAACGGCTAAGAATTGATAGCGCGAAGTCTCCTCTACATTATACGCATCGAAGTGCTTCAGAATATCCACTGCATCGTTAGTTACGAAATAAGTTGTGAAGACCAAAAATTTTGATTTTCTCGTTTTGCAAAGTACTTGTTTGGTAAATCCAACTCCTACAAAAACATATAGCAAGCATTTTCAGCCAGTCAAAGTGTGTTTTGTAGAGGATGATCGCAGCAATATGTGGCACAGATTTGGAGTCAAAATCATCAGTAGTTTCTTGATTTACAGCACTGCAAAGTAGGCTCCCAGACTTTTGCCCCGCCCTGTAACAAGTCATTTGCACATTTTTATAACCCTTAATAGTAACTTTCAAAGATTTCGCGACCCATTCTCGGGGGGAGAGGGGGCGCGCCCCCCCCCCCCCCGCCCTCCCCATCGGTACGCCACTGCTGGGCGGTAGTAATCTACCTACCTGGTGGCATCAAAGATGGCAAGTAAGCGCACATCGCGGAGAAGTTGCCATCTTCCGCGGCAGCTCGCGAGTGATTGTAGGTTTTATTAATCTTGTATAACCTTATACGTAATTATTTCGCTCATTAAATTTTGATGACGGAGACAGCCGCAAAACTGCTACCTCGCGCGCGGTGAAATTTAAGTGCGCTAACTTCAAGCGCCACTACCTTAACCATTCGACTGCTCGTTCAACCATTGCCGTTTGCGACAACAATAGGAAGAACGCACTGGTAAGTGGCCGCCTATAAGAAGGATCGATACATTGCGCGAGAGACTTTGATCTGAAAGAACAGCCGATTGATAAGAGCGAAAGAGGGGCGAAATCGGTGCAGACGAGATTTAGAAGAAATTGCCAAACAAGATGGTGTTCTTTATGGTTCTAAAGCATTACTAGATTTTTTCCTCCGTAAAGAAATCGTCGTTTCAAAAAAGATAAACTCATATGATGAAAATCAAGGTTTTTTGATGGAAAGTAGAATTTTTGATTATTTCACTGACGTAAATTGTGTGCTATCGCCGCAATTCGCAAACTCACAGGCCGTCGGCAAAGGTGCCAGCACGTGGTAGGGGCACGTCGAAATGCCGGCAGCTTCCTCTCTCAAAGAGCACGCTATTTCTCGTGCTCTGTGACCCACCGGCAGCTGCCACCTCGCGGATTTCGACGAGCTGCCTGCAGGTTGCCGGCAACTGACCTCGCGAAGTTGCCGGCAGCTACTCTTGCACTTCCATATATTTTTCTACAAGATGACTTCTGGAACCGTAACTTTCGATAAAGGTTTCTATTGGGCCGAGGTGGCATCTTCATCGAGAATTTTTTTTGGAAAAAGGTCTGAGACGGCCTAAATTTGGAGTTTTAGTTTCTGGCCACATCACGAAAAGGTGCCAGCGACCTGCCGACGAGACCTGCCGCCTGCCGCCAGGTCGGGGGGGGGGGGGGGAGATTACTACCGGCCCTGATGCTGAAGAACGGCGCGGTATACATCACATGGTATCGCGACACAATATCCGTTCGAAAAGCGCGATCTGATGCCATTTCTTTCATTGCCAACTTTAAAGTCCGATCATTATTCGAGCAGATAGCTTGTGATTAGACTCCAACATTTTTCTGTCACCAGTATGCAAGCACTAAAATCATCTAGCTCGGCGTGATCCTAGTAAGCCCTGCAGCGAAAGCTTGATTATGCTTATTCTGGACGAAGCAAATATTAGCTCGTTTCATAAGTTTGTACGTTTCAATTTTCGTCCTCATCTCTTTGAGGAGTGGCTGATTTGCGGCAAGGTGCATATATCATTTGGAAAGGCTGATTGTGCTTTTTAAAATATGTCTACTGATTCTGGCGGAAAGCTGATTCACTCGGATCTCGTCGCTCCCATATATGGAAATCTCAAAAGGCAAAAAGGAAAAACTTTTAGATTATGGAACGTGGCGCTCGAAACATAAAACAAAAAAGGATTGGATTGCTACAAAGAATCAGGGGCTGAGCAGAGTGTTTCTGAACAAGACTTTTCGGGACACAGGCAGGACGTCCTGCATAAAAAATTGCTGTACAAGTAGGCGATGGTCAACCATACCGTATGCAATCCTAATGTTTCGCCTAACCAGGTCCTACCGCGGAAAATGCCTAACAGACAGATTCACTGCGTTTTTCTGTAGACGAAACAACCACCTTGGCCTCCTACGGCAAACGTCGTCAGAATGTTCTGAACGATTTAACTGGAGATTCAGTACCCAAAGTACTCTCCAAATCTCTACCAGATTATCATTTGCGCTCTCTAGCAAACCTTATAAATGGTGCATGTATCGATTTGAGTAAGTAGTTTGAGCGCTGGTTAAATGACCTTGGAACCCCGCACGCTGAAAAACCGAGATTGAGAAGCTAATAAGAATGTGCGAAAAGGTCGTACGCTACAACGAGGAATATAATTTAGATTGATTTTTACTGTAAATTGATGACTTTATTGGTACATAGAACGTTACGTACTTATAAAACGACCTAATACATGGCATAGCATATGTGGCTCAACGACATGTCATATCATTTTGTAATTGAGAAGCAAATGAAATGTTGTTCTTGCAGGGTTCGAGGCACAATTCAGAAAAAAATGCATCTGTTTGTTTTTTCCGGTTTCGATGCAGTCAAAGCTAAAGCTAGTTTTTGTACAAAATTGACCGTGCACAAGATTTCGAGGGGTTGGAAGACTTTCCCAACAATCAAGCAAATGTCGCCTCTCCCCTCATTGTTCCTCCAAACACGGTGACCCTATCACTACTGTCCATCGCTGTGAGGCATGTGCTATTCATATACACATATCCCCAGCAATCTCTTTCCCCCTGTTCCCCTCTTATACTCATCCTCTATAGATGCCCATCACGCTCACCAATCCCATTCTCCGCAAGACCAACAACCTTCAATAAGCTATTAATTAATATACACACATCCTCAACAATCAATAAGCTCTTCGTGGACGGGCAGAAATGAAAAACTGCACCCCAAAGCAAAAAATGCTTTTTTTACAACGAAGAAAAAAGACACGGCACCGAATTTGGTGTATGTGTGCACCATGTTGAATTGGAAAGACGTATGAAAAAGAATGAAAAAGTTGCGAAGTGAAAACATGGCAACCTTTTTCGAAGTTAAGTACCTGGGCCGGTACTAATCCTCCCGACCTGGCGGCATGTTTCGCCGTCAGGTCGCCGTCACCTTTACGCGAAATTGGCGGGAACACCATCCTCAAGTCTCTGCCCTCCAAACCCTTTTCACCACGATTTCCTGGTCGAGCAGGTCATTGTGACCTTACAGAACCTCACTTGGCAAATAAAGATTCTAAAAATCCCCCTGAACAAAACTGTTGAGGTAGGCAGGAAGTGCTGGCGGCAACTTCGCGAGCTGACCTGGCGGCATTTCGTCGAAATTTTAGCGCTGAGGGATGCCGCCAGTTCAGAGAGCACGAGAAATAGCGTGCTCATTTGAGAGATCAAGGTGCCACCATCCCGACGTGCCCCTACCCGTCGAGGTAGCGGCACCTTCCTGACGGCGTCTGTGAAATTGCTTTGCGCGCAATATCACACAACTAACGTCCAGCAAAAGAATCAAAAAATTTCCTTTTTTTACCGAAGAATTATCACTTTTGCCATTATATAGTTTTTCTTCTCCAAATTGATGGATATGCATGCACAAGAAACATCCAGTGATATTGCGAAACCATAAAGAACGCCATTTTTATTTTGCAATTGCTAAAAATCTCATTTGCAACGTTCGTCTCTCGCTCGCTCTTATCAATCACTGTTTTTTCAGGTCAGCGTCTGACATCCAGTGCACTGATCATGCCCTCATACAAGGGCCACTTAGGTAGCGTTCCTATCACACCTGCCGCAGACAATACAAATTGAACAAGTGGTCGAATGGTGAGTGCATCTGCGTTGTGGTTGACGCATGCAGGTTCGAACGCACGCGATGCGACTGTTTTGCGGCTATCAGCGCCACCAAAATTTCATGTGCATAGGACTGCGGAGTGAGACTATTTGGTATTATCAAAGCCTATGATCAATTCGCGAGTTGCCGTCGGAGATGGCAACCTTCCGTGATGTGTGCTAACTTGGCGGCATCTTTGATGCCGCCAAGTAGTGTAGATTACTACGGCCCTGAAGACACCAAACGCGAGACCTGCTGCGATGGCTCAAAAATTAAACAAGTGGTAATATTTGATTTTTATCATATAGCGTTTGTGTTTAAAACTATTATTACATACATCTTAAACCCTACAGACTAGTTCCTAAATTTCCTCAAATCCCCTTATCTCCTACTGATTGTCCTCCACTTAAAAATTTTCAAATGGCGGCGGCATTCCTACTAGTCATGGTGAACAGCGGACACATCTTGCCGCCAATGCGGAAAATGCAAACGGTCCCCTGTTTACATCTTAGATGTTTTTTTTCTGTTTTCGCAATTCTTCGCGAAGCAACGAGGACTTTGTTTTCGGAGCTTTCGGCAGCCGCAGTGCGATGGGCCGTTCGAATATCAAGCTTAGAGAAGAGGTTCGGCTTTGTAGAGTGCAAAATTAACTTGATTTAAATTTTTGAGGAAGGGACTGCTGGTAGTAATTTGAGTCAAGTAAATTGTTTGTCATGAAAAATCTGTTTGACACAAAAAAATTTAAGACAACAGAATTCTGCCCGCTTTCAAAAGGTCACCTTAGAGGTTAGCCGTGTAATAACTGTTTTTGCAGCAAGTGTGCTTACCACATTGACGACAACGTGATCCACATGGTGAGTAATGGCTTAGACTTTGTTAAAAGGATGACGACAAAGTGATCCACATGGTGGGTCATGGCTTAGATTTTGTTAAAACGACTGCTGTCTTGGAGTAAACTTCTCAGAATTTCTCTTACGCTCTCACCCTGGAAGATGTTTTTGTCTTTCTTGCCCCTTTACGGAATTACTCTAGGTATACTGTAGTTGACCATCTGCATGATTTTAGCTTGAAAATTCTGACTTATCCATGGAGGCATTGTCTCGACAGAAAACTAAAAATGGCACGTTGTCATCGATGTGTCGAAGGTAGACATATGTATGTTTCAAGATGTAAGCTCTGCTCTGAATCCTGTACGTCTTAGAAAGTGCTTGATTCCACTATAAGGGAACGGCCATAGGGCGCCGGCAACGGTTGCCGAGGTTGCTAGGTTTGCCGAGGTTGCCGGCGTGCCGGTCGTTGCACGCCCTCATGATAGCCTCCACGTTTCTCTAAGCTGTTTCTGGTTTCCGGTAACGCCGGAAACCTCGGCAACCGTTGCCAGCAGCCTATGGGCGTTCTTTATTCAAATGATGGCTCAACTAAAAATTGCTTGGACTTTACATTATATAATCATGACAATGGACAGGATTGCATTGTCCATTCAGAATGTATCAGCAACAAAAAAAATATTGATAGAATACTCACCGTCCGCCGTTTCCAAGACATGAAGATAGTGTTGAAGAGCTCGGCAACAATATATATTTGTAGTGCTGAGAAAAGTTAGCAAAGTTTATTTCGTAGGTTGTTGAGCTCTTTGCTGCAAGCTTTTTGCTCAACTGCAAACGAGACCATATAATTTCAGAGAGATTCAGGATGCCACCTGGAAGCTAGAGATTTTGTCTGAAACAATCGAATGCATAGAAATTAGTCTTGCAAATCTCATGACATGGAATTCTAAAAAAGTGACAAGGATGGACAGCTGTTAGGGTGCGAACAGATCTAACCACACTTCGATTTATGGAGACATGTTGAATTTATCGACTACAATATACTCTAACAAGGTTATGTAAATGGAAATGGAATTTTCATAGAGGATTTTAAGCCTTTGCCGTAAATGAAGGTAACTGGCTAATCAGGAATTTCATTTGTCCAAAAGGTTAATGGTATACTGTAATGGAGTTAGACAAGGACGCTCACGAGCAGTTGTCTATAGTCCCTTCCTCCTCGCTATCGTACACACTCAAACAGTGAGGGAAGGAGGGAGGAATTGGGTGTGATGATATATTCGAGGAAATAACTTGCTTTTCATTGCTACTAATCTTCTAAATCTTCTACGAACCTATCTGATTTCTGAAAGTACTGGACTCGCAAAATCTCTAGTTCATCGAATTCTGAAAATCCAGAAATCATTCTAAGGTTTTTCTTGAGTGCCTGACTAAAACTTTTTTTGTGTTTTTTCTAAATGACGTTTCTTCAATACGTCTTCAAAAAACAGGTTTTGCAGTCCTAATACAAAAGCTCTAGACGCACAAAATCATGAAAACTGCAGTTGAAAACTTATTTCCATTTCAAGGGAACTTAAGGCAGTTGAAAAAAATTAGTAAAACACGAAATCAGTATTCAAGAAATCACTACAACTTGGACACCAGGACAATACTCGACAGTGTAAAGCGACCATGCAAGCCTAAATAGCACTTTGTGTAATACGACACCTCCCTTATTTTTCAAATAGTCCAAAAATTTACGTTTATCCAGGCCTCAGTTGAGTTGCAAACCAAGTAAACAGATTTTTGAACATTTTTAAAGTTGCTGTTTTTATCACGATAGAAAAAATTTGAAAAAAAAATTACACAAAATACCACCAACATTTAAGAGGATTAATTTACGGGTGGCGAATAAGAACTAATCGCCGATCAAAAGAGACTCCGCGCCTGCTCTGATAAGCAAGCGGAGCAGGGTGAAGGACTATTCGCCTTCATCAATGCCTAAACCTATATTCCTGGTAGATGTCAAAGAGGCGGGCTCGGAGTCGCCTTTAACAAATGATCTCCCGCCGGAAGATTTGAGCGAGCTAGCCGCTCCTGTGAGTAATAAAATCGTTAAACACAGTGATATATTAAAAGCTCACTTAATCTTGGAAAAGCCAGTGGTAAGGCAGCGTCACTGGGGACAAGGTTTGAAGGGCGATTTGGGCTGCTGAAAACGAGGCAGGCAGTAATGACGATCTGTATTTACAAAGCAAGGACGCTGGCATTGGCCCTATCAAAGACCTCATGGCGCAAGCAAAGAAGATCAAATACGACGTCATCGGACTGCCAAGACAAGGAAATACCATCCGCTGAACGCCACGATTGGTACTGGAGGGAGACTGTTTTTGGGAACATGCGACAGCAGAGGAGTTGACTGTGTAGGAGTCCCTGTCAATACGATTTGGCCATGGGTATCGATTCATTCAAACAACTCACAACTCGAATCGCACGTTTACAAACATCAAGATGTGGATGGATCCCAGCCTTGGCAGCCATCACAGCGTAAGCCCCAACATCAAGACGCGGTTGAGGTTTCTATATGAATTTGGAGAGACTGCAGAGAAAAACAAGAACAACAAAAAAAAACAAGTAAGGTCATTTTTGGTGACTTTAACGCAAAGACGTAGCAAGAAGATCGCCTGCAGAGCTTCACATCGATACTCGTGTCGAGACCTACGGACTACAGTGGAACGAACAAGAGGAGAGATTGTCCGAGTTATCATGACGACAAGGATTTTCTAAGGGAACTCACAGTTCCAAAAGCCTTTTTTTCCTATACTGAACCCGAAAAGCGCCCGAAGAGTACCATAACGAGATTGACCACATCATCGTCAACAGAAGGTACTGCCTGACCGACTTCGATGTTGTTCCGAAGTTCTACACGGGATCAGAGCATTGCCTTCTGCGAGCATACAGGCATTCACCAACTTAGTTCAAGCTTGCGCAATGCGGAGAAGCGATCAAGGAGGATCTTAAGGGCTTCTCGCTCCTCTTCAACATGTTCATAGTGAAGGGTAGTAGGAATACTTACGGATAGGTACACTACGTGAAATTCAGATATCTGGAGCTTCAGAAAATGAAGCTTTCTTTTAAGCTGCAATCCCCTCCCCGCGGGGAGGTTAGTGCGCGGCCCTTAGAGTCCTCGGGTCGACCATTACCTGTGTTCTTCTCTCCTTCGATAGAGTAAACCTTATAGGATACAGCCCTACTTTTTTCTCTTTCTCGCAGCTCGCCGTAATTTTTTGAAAGTTTTTTAAGAGAACAATCGGATTTTGGCAGGCCCACCTCAGCCAAAATCGCAGCAAACATCATAATTTTTCGGAATTTGAAACTACCAAGATGGTACTATAAGTTAGCATTGATTTTACAAAGCAAGTGAAAGTTTACGGGTTCGAAATATCAAATTTCGAGTTTTTCGGGTACAGCCTGGGGCTCGCTAAAAAAATGAGTTATGATGATTTCTCCTCGGAAACTGAATGTATCGGAAACAAAAAACACCTGTTAGAAAGAAGAGAAAATGCTGCATCGAATAGTGCGCGAGCTGCTCTTCTTTTGATGTTCTACTAGGATTCAGCTGGCCAAGTATGGAAATCGGTATCATCACTTAAAATTCTGTTAAAAATCTATGATAAGTTAAGGAAAGGAGAAAAAAGCAGTGCTATATTCTATAAGGTTTACTCTATCGAATCGTCTTTTGAACTCCTTCTAAAGATTGATATGAAAGTTTCAAAAAATCGTGAAACTCGACCATCTCAAGAAGCATAGGTCGCAGATTTTGGTTCTTTTCTGGAAGCTCATTGACTGTTTTGCAATAATTTCACAGCCATTAGAAAGAGAATAAAATTGTGCATCGAATGCTCTTAAGATCTCTTAGAAACCTTTGATCCATTACCTGTGGTGCCTGTTTGAAAAAAGCGAATTTACTTTTAAAATGACCTTATAAATCCTGAAATAAAAGGTGTGTGATGTTGCGACTTCATGGGCTTTGTAAAGCAAGGTTTACCTTATCAAAATGTATCTTAGCCGTATTGATACATTAAAAGAGCGCCGAGATCCAAGGTCTTAAAAAAAGCAGGTAAAAGCGCTTTTCGAACTTTAACAGCTCATAACTTCTTAAGAACTGCATGAGTCATGTTGCGATAGGTTAGATTTTTCTCATCAAGAGCTTTCTGATGAATATGATATGTGGGGGTTTAGGGATTCCTACGACCTATGACCCTGGGAGAAGACTTTTTTCACAAATTCTCCCCTGGCGGCCTCCACTCAATATATTAAAGTGGGCTAGGGGAGAATTACTGATGAAAAGGTTCCCCCTCCCCCCCCAACGAGCATAAATCGTAGGAAAACCCTACCCCACATGTTGTATATCTTCTGAAAGTTTTGATGAGGACAATCTAACTGTGAAGTTGCAATATGATTCATGCAGTTCTGAAGAAGTTGTGAGCTGTTGAATTTCAAAATCGCTTTCTTACCTGCATTTTTAAGACTCTGGATCTCGGCGCTCTTTCAAAGGATCGGTACGGCTAAGATACATTCTGATAAGGCAGCCTTACTTTACAAAGCCTATGAAGTCGCGACATCACACTCCTTCACATTCAGGATTTTAACTGTCAGCTGTCATTAAGCAACCTAGAATGGCCTAATTCTTTGAAAATTTGTCTCTCGGCGACCACCTCTCAAATCGAACTGATTCCTTGGCCATCTGATAGAGCACCATTTGCTCTTCAAAACTTATGAATTCGCAATTGCTGACATCTTTAACCACCAGATTTATGACAGTGGAAATAACGCATGATTTTATATCTTATCATTCGAAATTCTGGTTCTCGGCGGTTACTGCCTGGATCGACCCACTTTCTTCGCAGTACGTTATAACAAAATTTACTCAATGAAATCCGTAAAGTCTCGCTGAATGTGACTTCAAAACACACCATTTACTAAACTCCTTTATTTTAAATATTCATGCTGCTATATTCATCGTATACGTGGCCCTAAAGAGGGCCATTGGGTCACAGTTTGACCTAGAAGGATAGCTCATCGTCCATTTTCTCCCCCCGGTAGACGTTGTTGGGAGGTGAATGTCCTGCACTACCTTTCACTTTTAGCCTGGTAGCTGGGACCACCTTCACTTTTGGTAGGTCCGGCTCCCCCATCGCACCTTTGATTGTGGTACGTTAGGTATAAGTAAGGCAGTAAATTTTTGCTTGGTTTTGCAGATTTTTGTCTGGTTAGATTAACCGATGTGCTGATAACAACATCATTATCGATTTGCTGCTGATGGCACATCACACGAATACTGTTGGAGTATGGTGGAGAGGCACAACTTTGATTGATTTGTTCTGAGTCCAGCTCGGGGTGTTTTTGATGCCGCTAATTATATTCATTTGATGCTTAAGGCACAGCAGAAAGCCGATGTAAGGTCATTTTAGTTGTGTATCAAATAAACGTTGCTTATGGTTGCTTCCAAACGCTGCTTGTTCTAAACAGAAGGTCGCATGTCGCACTGGCGACCTGAAACGAAATAGTATCATCAAATGCGTTTTGATGAGCTGATTCCTAGTCTAATTTCCTTGATTGCTAAACGGCTCTCTAGTAGAAGTTATGGGCGTCTCCGAATCTCGCAAACAATCAGTGTCACACAACCAAGAATTAGCGGTACAAGGACCCTATTAAAAGCGTTTTTGCTCTTAGTCAGTACACACAACATCATGCCTATGGTCTTTCGAATTGGCCTTCAAAGTACAATAGGCAGACGTAAAACCTCAGTGACCCCATCGTAAAACCTCAGTGACTCCATACTTTCAACCGCTCACGACTTTTCTCACAACCAGAGATTCGATCAGCAGCTGGGGAATTCAAATATCCTTATCAAGACGCCTTAACGATAGATATGTATTTTACCAAAATCGGCAGGTAATCTCGAGCACATTTCCTGTTCCACAGTAGCTAATATTCATTATGACGTCATGCTGCAGAGTACAGTTGACATAGTTATTTAGCGCTTACTTAATTTAACTGTGTATAAAAAGTATAATAGTTTTATGAGAACGTGGTCTCATCAAGCATATCGCACATTGCACTAATAAGCTTTGATTGGTATTTTTCGGTAGAGCTGTGTCCACACACTCAGATATTCGCCGGAGGCAGGCGGCCATGCGAATTTTGAGCAAGCGGGCACCGGAAAAATAGTTTGCTGATTTCTTGCGGTCCGCTTGCAGAAATTTGGAACAATTTTGGTCAATTTTTGGAGGAACTCTTGGAGAACTATTGCGGTCTGTCTGTGGATAAGTTGCGTCCTAGTGGCCGCATTCTCGCGGACTTTCCGCGACAATATGCAAATTTTTCGAAGGCCGCGCGGTCCTTTGTGGAGGATCGCGCAGTCCGTAGGTACTTTCCGCTGAGAGAAAGTACCTTAAACTTGAGTAACTAAACCATCGATGACACCTCTGCCATGTAGAGTGTCACCTTTGCTTGGCGTACGCCCGAAACTGCTTAAAAACCGTCCGAGCGCCAGCTGAAAGTTTGACCAGCGCTCGCTGAAAGAAATCATTTGACGAGCGCCTGCAGAAAATTCTGTGTTGCTGCCTGCTGGCAGAACATTAGATAGTAAAGGAAGTACCGCTCGCTGAAGGTTTGGCCACGCCCCAAAAGTCTGCTGACCGCTTGCAGAAATGTTTGCGGACCGCCTGCCCCCCGCGATTATCTGAGCAACATCGTAGATAGAGAATCAGTTAATGGCTTTCCTTCAAACCAAGAGAAAGAATGGTAAGTTTCGAAATATCTGCCAAGCTATCACGTGCGGAATAAATTTGGTGACTGTAACCAGCGTGTTACGCACTTGTGACACATCTCGCCAAAATACGCCATTTTTAGATGGGACAAGATTTATAAGAACGTCAATTCGTAAGCTCATAATTTGGACGATAGTGCAAATGAGGGCATACGTAAAGCATAATCCTACTGTACTGTTTACAGAGACTCTAGCCTACAATAATGTGCAGGCTAGTCCGTCAGCAGATGGGCGAAAAGTGCAGACCAACTTGCGAGCATGCGTGAATTAGCTATATCCGGCTTACTGTAACTTTACAGTAGAACCCTTCGTGCAGGAAAAACTAGGTTGTCGCAAACAGTGGGTTCTAGAACCTTCGTGAGCGAAGTTTCAAGTCGAATCATGATCATTCCAGCCAAAATTTGCGGCAAGCTCAAGAGCGAGAACGAGACAAAATCAAATGTCCCGATTTCCCTAGAATGTCTGCCTTAAGGGGATATTCGATCTGTTGATCATGAATCACATCTAATCTGCAAGATAAATTCTCTCTGTAGGGCTACGGTGAGCTGTTTATAGATGACATGGATTTCTCCAAAATTCTAGCCATTTACTCCCTCACAGCAAAGGACATTCTGTATTATTCATTCACAACTCGAAACTAGGAAGGCTGCTCTATCGCGTACGGGAATCCACCATCTACAGAAAGCGTTAAATTGCGAACTTAATAAAACCGTCCGCAGAACGTAAGTGAAGGCCTCAGATTAATGCGAAACTCAGTTTAGGTGGGAAAGATAGCATGCGGTACCATCGCAGAATTTGTTTTCTGAGGTGCTATTGTACGGTAGATTGATGTACGGTCCCTAAATCCTGTGTATCGCCGAAATTTACCACTCTTTCTCTTGGTTTGAAGAAAAGCCTTTAACAGATTTCCTATCTGGGATGTTGTGTAGAGCAGCTCTACTGGAAAATAGCAATCAAAGCCTATTACGTGCAATGTGCTATATGCTTTGATGAAAGCACGTGCTCTGCAGTTATGAGCGGTTGAAAGTATAGAGTCACTGAGGTTTTTTTGCTTAATTTACTTTGAAGACCAATTCAAAAGACCAAGGCATGATGTTGTGGTACTCTTAAAAGGCGAATCTAAGTTAGTATCCTTACCTTGTAAGAGCAAAAACTCTACTAACGTAGCGAAGAGTAATTGTACCGTTAATTCTTGATTGTTGACACTGATTGTTTGCGAGATTCGGAGACACCCATAACTTCTACTAGAGAGCCGTTTAGCAATTAAGGTAATTAGACTAAGAATCAGCTCATCAAAACGCATTTGATAATACTATTTCGTTTTAGGTCGTCAGTGCGACATGCGACCTTTTGGTTAGAACTAGCAGCACCTGGAAGCAACCATAGGCAACGTTTCGAACACAACTAAAATGACCTTCATCGGCTTCCTGCTGTGTCTTGAGCATCAGATGAATATAATTACCGGCATCAGAAACACCTAGCTGATTCCGAGCTGAAATTATTGTTAGAATAAATCGATCAAAATTTCAAGTGACTCTGCCATACTTTAACAGTATTTGTACGATATGCCATCAGAAGCAAATTAATAGTGATGTTGTTATCAGCACACTGAATAAACCGACAAAAAGCTGCAAAATCGAGCGAAAATTTACTGCCTGACGTATGCCTAACGTACTCCAATAGATTGTGGCACTTCTACATACCGGATGATGCGTCTCGCCGAGCTAAATCAACGGTGTCCTTATATTCAAAACTTGTCCATTTTCGTTCAAAATCGCTTCTCCTAGGGAAATATACAGTCCTTTTTCTTTACCTATGCAAATGAAAAACACTGAAATATCAGCTTATGGTTGCATGCTAGGTCTGCGCTAGTAGGTGAAGCGCGAGGGAAAGCGAAGAGTTAATATATTTGATAGCCTAAACCTCGTAATTTTCACAAAAGTAATTTGAGCTTCTAGCCTTGGTTTTCTGTAGTCTGAGATAGTATAAGGAAAAAAAGGGGGCAAACGAAATTTTGGTATGCTCTTAATTTCTATGGAGCTCAATTGGAATGAGATTTCTATAAGCAAGGAAGTGCAAGTTTTTTATAGTAGCAGCAAAAAGACGTAGCTCATTTTTGAAACAAAGTTAACATATTCAAAAATGACCATCTCATTTAAATGAAGAAAAATTTCTTTGGAATCCTTAAAATTTCCTGAAACTTGGACCACATATTTGACATGCTGATTGCGAAATAATGCTCTTATGTTTTTAGGGCACTTCCATTATGCTTACTGCGATGGTAGGTCAGACTATCAATGGCTAGTACTTTGCGTAATTCCTATCTTTTAACAAATATCATGTTATCGCTAACTTCATAACCACCTTAAAAACGACCCTCCACCCATCCCTGATCCCTCAATACGAGCCCAGGTATGGGCATGCCACACCCCACGCTTGACTCTGGTTCCAAACCTTTCACTAACCAGGGAAGTGTCACAAATCGCAGTGGCCGTTTGAGACTGGATGGGTTGTGTGACACGTTACTCAGGAGGACATTTCCAAAACCACCCTTGCTAGCTGCAGAACACCTGTGGGTGGGGAGCTCCGGGCGTTTTTCGCACGAGAACCAGCGCGCCTTATTCGAATACGATTGCCACCTTCAGCTAGACGTACCAGTGTGGCCCAGTGGCAAGAGCGCTAACTAATGTGCCGATGTATGGAGGGTCAATTCTTTTGTTGCACAAATTTTTTGTAATTTATATTCAAAGTCCTAAAATGTGTACATTAGCGACCAAAACGTGTTTTATCCCTTTACTGGTGCTTAAAAGCAGAAAAGCACGCCACAGTATCTTTCTCTAAAAGGAATGTCAAATACAATGAAACTATGCGAGAAAGCTCAAGAAACGTGCAGAAATAAAAATTTGAACGAAATGAGCGTCAAACGTAGATCGGGCGCGTAGCCTCAGAGCGATGGCGAAAAACGAGATTGCGAAAAACAATTGCGAAAAACTTTTCTGCTTCAAACATTTTGTTCTAGAATATCATATATGTGACAGGAATTTTACTACAGGTTAAGAACGCATTTTCTCGCTTTTTTCCACTGTAATGTGTTGTACGCTAAATCTAACAATAAAACTTCATCTGATTGAATGTTTCTCTACGCGTATACGAGGTCTTTGCAACAAAACTTTCTTCTATTTTTAAGCACCAGTAAAGGGGTAAAAAACATTTTGGTCACTAATGTACACATTTTAGGAGTTTAGTTTGGAAGGTTTTCGTTAACTTCGCAGGAAGAAAAATGATTCTAAAGAAAAGACGTTTGGCCGCGGGGGATCATTGGGGGATCAAACAAAAAGCGGGAAAATACGGTTTGTACAGCTTCTTGCTTCCGTTAAGAATGTTCATAGTGAAGGATGTTCGGAGTACTTACGGAAAGATAGACAGCGTGAAATCCAGATGTCTGAAGCTTCAGGATATAAAGCTTTCTTCTAAAGCTGCGATCCCTTCCCGGGAGGGGAAGGGGATGTTAATGCATGCGGCCCTAAGTTTATAAAGGGAATGTAGCCGCAGCATAAGCTCATGTTAAACACTGAGTGCAGCGAAAACATTTTGACAAATGCGCTTCATGCTCTCGGTCTGCCAGCATTGTGGCTTTCTTGAGTTCAAATCAGGCTCATGACAGCTCTTGACTTTTCAAAAGAGCATGGAATTTTACTCCAATTCTAATAGACGTTTTAGAGACATCAAGTTCCCGTGATTGACACAAATTCTTATAAGCAAGCGAGCAACCTATTTCACCTTCATTTACTCAGCGACATCACGATCGAGGTTTTGGCCAAACTGCTTTCGTCAAAGTCTGCAGAGGAGGTCTAGTCTGCAAAATAAATGATACACTTTTCCGCTCCTCTAACGAAGCTGAAAGAATTGCTCACCTGCAAATTTTTCGAAGTATTATGAAACAAAAATTTTTTTTTCTTTGTTGATTTGGTAATCTTTAGGTTTAACGAAAAATGGAAAAAATCAGTCAGAACTCGCGATAGAAGCACCTGAGACCATAAACTTCTTAAACACCCTGTAAACTTGCTGCATCGAGACAATGCTGATCACTAAGTAGAGATTGAGGCTGTCTTGCATTTGCCAAGTTTCTTTATAATAAGCATTGTGATACCAAGATTTTTGGCACATTTGCGCGCTGAGATTTTCTTGTGAGGCAGTTAGTTTTGACAATTTCTCGGCAGCTAGCGTCTACTCATTTTCTGTTTTGCTCGTTTTTGAATTTTTGAATCTCCTAGGAACATTTCAAAGCTTTTTTTCGTCACTTAAAAGCAGATCAGCGTTTTACTGCTTGCCTTTTGTGTCATCGTACACTTACTGAGGAAATTGTTGAATTGAAAATCAACTCACATAATAAAATCATATATCCGAATAATTTGAGAAGATTGGTGTACATCCTTTAGTTATCACCACAAAGCTCAGGTAACAGGTAGGCACAATCTTTGGAACCTGAAAGCTATTCTCAGACATTATGGCAAAACAATGAAAAAGGAGGATTTTGACCAGAAAGTTGATTGCGTGATTTAGTGTTTCTACACGCGATGAGAGATTTTACCTTTCTTGCAAATATTAGGTAGGTTCAAAAGTTCTTTCCGTTTTTTCATGCTGCCATAAAATCAGGTGGAATAAAGGCAAACAAATGTTTTAAGGACTGTCAAACGTAGTTTTTCTCCTCTTTGCACCAGTCATGTTTTGGGACCATTCGCTCCAGTGGTTTCTGAGATAATCGCCGAAATTTCAAACCCATGGTTCTTACCATGCCCAACTTTGGCAAATTTTCAAAATCTTTATTGTGAACATTTGGAATCTAACGGCCTTTAAAGGCCGTTAGATAGCGTAAACAAAATGCAAAGCAATGCAATTTTCTTGAAACTTCAAGCAGCTTCTTACAAGGAAATGGACAAAAGTCGAAGTGGCAAAACCAAACAAGCTGTATATCATTCGATGCAGTATAAAACGCTGACTTCGAATCTGTCTTCATTATCTGTTTACCATTCTGTGAACGAAGCTACAAGCGGTTTTGTTGTGAAAAAATCATACATAATAACAGCAAAATCGAGCACATTGTTTTACTTTTAGCTCAGCTTCAGGCTTTAAGAATTTAAAGTAATTTAGCTGCATGTTTTGGTTGAGCATTAATCCAATTGTTGCACTGTACGGCTAAATTTTCATTTTCACGCCACGCATAATTTCTTAGCAAAATGATGGCCTTTAATGGCTTATAGCCTCGTCCAGAAAAGCGATAAGCAGATTAGGAAGACAGATTTAGAGTCAGCGATTCATGCTGCATCTAATGGTGTGCTGCTTGTCTGGATTGGCCACTTTGATTTTTGACCATTCCCTTGTTAGTATTTTTTTGGGATAACTTTTGGATAACTTTTCCAAAGTCTTTGATTTTGCAAAGTCGCAAAATACACAAAGGCTCCAAATTCCAACGAATCGTCGGAATTTAATATAGTACCTGCAAAGTTTGATTATGGTTATACACTAACACAAAGCACTAGAGCGTATGCCGTTTCAAAATATCAAACTTGACATTTTGCGGACACAGCCTGGGGCGGGTTCAGAATCATAAATTACGATAATTTTATCGCCAAAGACTCCACGAATTGAAAAGATAAAAAGCCCCTCAGAAAGAGGAGAGAAAGCTGCATTCGAATGACACCTTAGTTCTGCGCCGTTTTATGTTCTATGGCTCTTAGCATCACCAAAAGTGGAATTCGATAGCATCAGAAAAATAATTTTGAAAATTTTCCAGTGCTAGCTAAAGACCCCCAAGAAATTGCATTATTACACTTTGTTTACTATCTGATTGCCATTGAAGTTTTTCCAAAAGCCAAAAAAGAAGATTGTGAAAAACTGCCAAAATTGGACATGGTTAAAACCATGGGTCCAAAATTTCGATTATCTCAGAAACCATTGGAGCAAATGGTTCCAAGACATGACTGGTGGAAAAAGGAAGAAAAACTGAGTCTGGTAGTTCCTAGTGCATTTGACTGCCTTTATTCTACCTTATTTTATGGCAGTCTGAAAAAACTGAAAGAACTTTTGAACCGACCTAATGTGATATAATATGCAAATATGGGCTGACAGATTTTCAAAGGAGCTCTCTAAAAAAATTTAGAAGCACGCTTACAAGTTTCCCGCACTATCACTTGTGTACCACAAGCTCTTGAAGGTGCAGACATGTTAGCTACAAGACTTAGTCTTCGAGAAGTATCGAATCTACTCACTTTTCCAACTTTTGCTAAATTGAGCTAGCTCATATTTTTTTTCAAAAGCTAGCTTTGTAGAAGTCTAAAAATTCGCAGTTGTACTTTTAACACATTCACGACAAAACCGACTTTTCGATTACTGCCGTTTCGGACCAGAGCATTTTTGGCTTTGTCAGACAGTCAATGCTCTCCCGCAGCATCTTGAACACAGTAGCACCGTTGTACTCACAAAGTCCAAGCTGCTTTATAAAAGCACTTCGTCTCCGATGTTCAAATTTTCAAATTTAGAGAAAGAATTGACTTCAAAACGATTAACCCTCGATTTTGATAACTTTACCTTGATACCTTTAATACCTTAATACAGCGTGTCTCAAAAGTAAGCACACCCTTTTTAATCGTTGATATCTCTCTTCCCATTGTGTCTTTTCCACCCTTTAAGTCCCATTCCGTAGAGGAGGCTTCGACTTAGATTTAGATTATCGAGCGTATCCAGGGCTCAGCATGAGGTGGTTTTTTTTAATTTTTCAAAACAAGGTAACTGTAGACTTCTGCAGAAAAATACGACATCACCTATGACGATCGTGAAAGGATCAAAACGAATAACGAAAAGTAATGAAACAAAACATAAAAGCAACTTCGAACAGACGTAAAAAACCAAAGATGTTCGCTTTCTCCGAATTGGTGGCATGCTGTGTCCGGCGCGCACCCTTGCGCTTGGAGCAGGCTTGCCGCCGCCATACAAATTGTTTGGAGGGCTGTAACTAAGCCAGGAAGAGGGGGTTTAAGGAGATTCAAAAACTTTATTGTGGGGATTTCGATGTATTAGGTTGTCCGGAAATTAATGTCCGTTTTGAAGTTAAACGCAATATGTCATACACTTTTCACTCCTAAATAGGCTCCTAAGCACCGTTCGATAGAGCAAAGCAAGCTCTACGAGATGGCTATCTCGCTTTAGCAACAGCTCTGATCCGCCTCGAGTTTCGAGCCAAAAACTAAAATGATTCAACTGCTCGAAATATCAGGAAAAATCATAACTCAATTCATAAGAGACCTAGAAAAATTCTAACTTTTTCGCGTAAATACTATCCACATAAGACATTTATGTACGCCGTTGCCGTGTTTTTTCCTTTGTTAGAAATCAAGAAAACGGAAATTTTCATGCTTTTGCCAAAGTGATGCTGTACCGTCCCCACATAGATAGTTGTATACCACAAGCCTGTAGAAGCACAGACTTATATATTCAGCTCTTTACAAGCTTTAGTTCTCGAGAAATTTGAATTTTAGCTTGGACCACCTGACTAATGAAAGCTATACTCGATATTTCTCGAGAACTCAAGCTTGTAAAGAGCTGAAAATTTAAGTCTGTGCTTCTACAGGCTTGTGGTATACAACTATCTATGTGGGGACGGCACAGCATCATTTTGGCAAAAGCATGAAAATTGCCGTTTTCCTGATTTCTAACAAAGGAAAAAACACGGCAACGGCGTACATAGATGTCTTATGTGGATAGCGTTTACGTGAGCAAGTTAGAATTTTTCTAGGTCTCTTATGAACCGAGTTATGATTTTTTCCGATTTTTCGGGCAGCTGAATCATTTTAGTTTTTGGCTCAAAACTCGAGGCGGATCGCAACCTTGTAGAGCTTGCTTTGCTCTATCGAACCCCCCTCAGTTTCTTCTCAGCCGCCATTTGTCTCACAGTCACTATAGTAATTCATTCCTTTATTCCAATGCTATCTGAGGCAAGAAAACAAAGCCCCTCAGATACCCTCCAGTTCTCTTACCAAGAAAGCAAGAATTACTTCCAAAGTCCATACAGTGTGTCAAAACGCTTTTTACACTTGAAGGCCCCCTACCAGATGTGTATCAAACTGCTGTGAAACTCCACATATGCAAAGAGTTCCACCTTTACTTCAATTTCTCGCTGGAAGTAAAGCGGTTTACACTCTGCAATTCCATGTAGTGCAAAGATTCTCAAGTTCTGGAGCTTCGCTCTGGTGACGCCGAAAAACCTAGACACTCCTTGGTTTTCCCTTTCAAACGTGTCTTCTTTTCTTCCACATCTTAAAGATGTTGCGGTACACCCAATGTCATCAACGCTTCGAGAATTCCCTCCAGAGGAGACGCGGTACCTCAATCTCCCACCAGAAGTACTGGCATCTCTTACCAATCTTTGAAAACCTTTGCATCTCCACAAGTGACGGAATCCGTCAAGACACGCCTTAGTTCTCCTATTACAAGTAGAGGGATTTCACGAATCTCTGTTTGTTTATGTGATAACGAATATCTTCAACACTCATAGGCCCTGGGGTTAAGAGCGCCTTGGTCACCCTTCAGATCCTCTGGCATAAGGATCCTTACTTTTGCGAATTGAAATTCCTAAAGAGACTGTTCATTCCCGAAAAATCCACAGTGAACCCACAGTAACGAATGTCATCAACACTTTAAGCCCTCCATGCCAGAAGTGACGCATAAGTTCTCAGTCATCTTCAAAGCTCTCCTTGCAGATAAACTGCAATTTAGTCACAACCATTTTCCATACAACAGAACAAGCGAATATGCTTCCACTTCGGCTTCGCTTCAAAAGTGATGCAACCCGCATACAGTTTTCGCCTCCCAAAAATCTAGTAACAGCCGTTATTCCTTTCAACCAAAATCCAAAATAATAGATTGGTACAAAAATAATGTCCGTTTTTCTAGGCCTACTTTCCGAAAACTTTTTTCCCTCAAAAATTTCTTTTTTGGTATAAATTTCGCGCAACATTGGGAAGCTTTCTTCATGTACTTTCCATCAGTGATGAGATTAACCTTCTACCTCATTTGTGAGAATTTCACCAGCATCTCGCACAACTGCACTTAATCGAAATTTCATTGCTTAAACTTCCTTGGCCATAATTCAATCGTAAACGAACGAATTCTTTTGAAAACATAGCATCTGTAGGGGATAAATGTTGCTTACCCAGTGCATGTGTTCAAGTAGGTTTTTCGAGAATATCTGGACTGAGAAATCGACGCCCCCAACAATAAATACATGCTGCTGGCATTCTACTGGTAAAAAATTTCCCATGATAAGGCAATTGAAGAATTCGCTCATTTCTGTAAGCTTGAGATTAGTATATCTTGCCCACAATTTTTGCAGAGAAACAGCCATACAGTGCATGAAGAAATCCAAATTTTCGTGATTTGGGACTTTCAAGCCTACCACAAACAGGCTCAAAAAGATGGACAATGTTGAAACTTTATCTTTTTTTTCGCAGAACTCTTTTGTTGAGATGTTTCCTGTATACTACAGGACTACAGGACAAGGTACTACGTATACTACAGGTGCGCGCTAAGTTATGCGAGGCTTGCTGCTTCTGATATTCTTGACAATGTTCAAAAATAGGAGGACCGAACAAAGTTATAACTTTTCAAATTGAAACTTTCAAAACGAACATTATTTTTGCACCAACCTAATAAATGAGCAAGTAGTACTCACAGTTCAACGATTTCCAGTAGTGAGCGAGATATCTTAGTTTCAAAGTTTTAGTGCGACCGACCCTACAAACTACTCGGGTAGCCGCGGGACCAAAGTTTGCAAGCGGTAGACTTTCGGGCGCAGAAGTAAAAGTTTCAAATGTCTTCGATTTTCATGCTCGGAGCAAAAATAGAATGTCAAATATCTTCGATCTGTAGGAAAAATTACTGCGAGAAGTCTTTTGTGTAAAAGTGGCCGACCCTACAAACTACTCGGGTACCCGCGGGACCACAGTTTGCAAGCGACAATGTTCTTGAGGCAGAAGTAGAGTTTTTCCAATGTATTCGATTTTTATGCTCGCATTAAGAAAAGGATTTTCTAATGTCTTCGATCTGTAGGAAAAATTACTGCGAAAGGTCTTTTGTGTAAAAGTGGCCGACCCTACAAACTACTCGGGTACCCGCGGGACCACAGTTTGCAAGCGGCAATGTTCTTGAGGCAGAAGTAGAGTTTTCCAATGTATTCGATTTTTATGCTCGCATTAAGAAAAGGATTTTCTAATGTCTTCAATCTGTAGGAAGAATTATCAGGAGAGATCTTTTGTGTAAAGGCCGACACTACAAACTACTCGGGTACCCGCGGGACCAAAGTTTGCAAGCGGTAGAGTTTTGGGCGCAGAAGTGCAATTTTTCAAATGTCTTCGATTTTCATGCTCGGAGCAAAAATGGAATGTCGAATATCTCCGATCTGTAGGAAAAATTATTGCGAGAAGTCTTTTGTGTAAGAGTGACCGATCCTACAAACTATTCGGGTACCCGCGGGACCACAGTTTGCAAGCAGTAGAGTTCTAGGCGCAGAAGTATAATTTTTCCATTGTCTTCGATTTTTATGGTCGGACTAGATGTATTTTTCTAACGTCTTCGATCTGTTTGAAGAATTATCAAGAAAGATCTTTTGTGTAAAAGTGACCGATCCTACAAACTATTCAGGTATCCGCGGGACCACGGTTTGCAAGCGGTAGACTTTCGGCGCAGAAGTAAAAGTTTCAAATGTCTTCGATTTTCATGCTCGGAGCAAAGATAAAATGTCAAATATCTTCGATCTGTAGGAAAAATTACTGCGAGAAGTCTTTTGTGTAAAAGTGGCCGACCCTACAAACTACTCGGGTACCCGCGGGACCACAGTTTGCAAGCGACAATGTTCTTGAGGCAGAAGTAGAGTTTTTCCAATGTATTCGATTTTTATGCTCGCATTAAGAAAAGGATTTTCTAATGTCTTCGATCTGTAGGAAAAATTACTGCGAAAGGTCTTTTGTGTAAAAGTGGCCGACCCTACAAACTACTCGGGTACCCGCGGGACCACAGTTTGCAAGCGGCAATGTTCTTGAGGCAGAAGTAGAGTTTTCCAATGTATTCGATTTTTATGCTCGCATTAAGAAAAGGATTTTCTAATGTCTTCAATCTGTAGGAAGAATTATCAGGAGAGATCTTTTGTGTAAAGGCCGACACTACAAACTACTCGGGTACCCGCGGGACCAAAGTTTGCAAGCGGTAGAGTTTTGGGCGCAGAAGTGCAATTTTTCAAATGTCTTCGATTTTCATGCTCGGAGCAAAAATGGAATGTCGAATATCTCCGATCTGTAGGAAAAATTATTGCGAGAAGTCTTTTGTGTAAGAGTGACCGATCCTACAAACTATTCGGGTACCCGCGGGACCACAGTTTGCAAGCAGTAGAGTTCTAGGCGCAGAAGTATAATTTTTCCATTGTCTTCGATTTTTATGGTCGGACTAGATGTATTTTTCTAACGTCTTCGATCTGTTTGAAGAATTATCAAGAAAGATCTTTTGTGTAAAAGTGACCGATCCTACAAACTATTCAGGTATCCGCGGGACCACGGTTTGCAAGCGGTAGACTTTCGGCGCAGAAGTAAAAGTTTCAAATGTCTTCGATTTTCATGCTCGGAGCAAAGATAAAATGTCAAATATCTTCGATCTGTAGGAAAAATTACTGCGAGAAGTCTTTTGTGTAAAAGTAGCCGACCCTACAAACTACTCGGGTACCCGCGGGACCACAGTTTGCAAGCGGCAATGTTCTTGGGGCAGAAGTAGAGTTTTTCCAAGGTATTCGATTTTTATGCTCGAATGAGAAAATGGATTTTCTAATGTCTACGATCTGTAGGAAAATTCATTGCGAGAAGTCTTTTGCGTAAAAGTGCCGACCCTACAAACTACTCGGGTACCCGCGGGACCACAGTTTGCAAGCGGCAATGTTCTTGAGGCAGAAGTAGAGTTTTTCAATGTATTCGATTTTTATGCTCGCATTAAGAAAAGGATTTTCTAATGTCTTCAATCTGTAGGAAGAATTATCAGGAGAGATCTTTTGTGTAAAGGCCGACACTACAAACTACTCGGGTACCCGCGGGACCAAAGTTTGCAAGCGGTAGAGTTTTGGGCGCAGAAGTGCAATTTTTCAAATGTCTTCGATTTTCATGCTCGGAGCAAAAGTAGAATGTCGAATATCTCCGATCTGTAGGAAAAATTATTGCGAGAAGTCTTTTGTGTAAGAGTGACCGATCCTACAAACTATTCGGGTACCCGCGGGACCACAGTTTGCAAGCAGTAGAGTTCTAGGCGCAGAAGTATAATTTTTCCATTGTCTCCGATTTTTATGGTCGGATTAGATGTATTTTTCTAATGTCTTCGATCGTTTGAAGAATTATCAAGAAAGATCTTTTGTGTAAAAGTGACCGATCCTACAAACTATTCAGGTATCCGCGGGACCACGGTTTGCAAGCGGTAGACTTTTGGCGCAGAAGTAAAAGTTTCAAATGTCTTCGATTTTCATGCTCGGAGCAAAAATAAAATGTCAAATATCTTCGATCTGTAGGAAAAATTACTGCGAAAAGTCTTTTGTGTAAAAGTGGCCGACCCTACAAACTACTCGGGTACCCGCGGGGCCACAGTTTGCAAACGGCAATGTTCTTGGGGCAAAAGTAGAGTTTTTCCAAGGTATTCGATTTTTATGCTCGAATGAGAAAATGGATTCTCTAATGTCTACGATCTGTAGGAAAATTCATTGCGAGAAGTCTTTTGCGTAAAAGTGCCGACCCTACAAACTATTCAGGTATCCGCGGGACTACAGTTTGCAATGTTTTTGAGGCAGAAGTAGAGTTTTCCAATGTATTCGAATTTCATGCATAGAGCAGAAAGAATGCCAAATATCTTCGATCTGTAGGAAAAATTACTGCGAGAAGTCTTTTGTGTAAAAGTGGCCGACCCTACAAACTACTCGGGTACCCGCGGGACCACAGTTTGCAAGCGGCAAGGTTTTTGATGTAGAAGTAGAGTTTTTCCAATGTATTCGATTTTTATGCTCGGATTAGAGTATTTTTCTAATGTCTTCGATCTGTAGGAAAAATTACTGCGAAAAGTCTTTTGTGTAAAAGTGGCCGACCCTACAAACTACTCGGGTACCCGCGGGGCCACAGTTTGCAAGCGGCAATGTTCTTGGGGCAAAAGTAGAGTTTTTCCAAGGTATTCGATTTTTATGCTCGAATGAGAAAATGGATTTTCTAATGTCTACGATCTGTGGGAAAATTCATTGCAGAAGTCTTTTGCGTAAAAGTGCCGACCCTACAAACTATTCAGGTATCCGCGGAACTACTTTGCAATGTTCTTGAGGCAGAAGTAGGGTTTCTCAATGTATTCGATTTTTATGCTCGGAAGTCTTTTGCGTAAAAGTGCCGACCCTACAAACTATTTAGGTATCCGCGGAACTACAGTTTGCAATGTTCTTGAGGCAGAAGTAGGGTTTCTCAATGTATTCGATTTTTATGCTCGGATTAGAAAATGGAATTTCTAATGTCTTCGATCTGTTTGAAGAATTATCAGAAGACATCTTTTGTGTAAAAATGGCCGACCTTACAAACTACTCGGGTACCCGCGGGACCACGGTTTGCAAGCGGTAGACTTTCGGCGCAGAAGTAAAAGTTTCAAATGTCTTCGATTTTCATGCTCGGAGCAAAAATAGAATGTCAAATATCTTCGATCTGCAAAAAAATTCATTGCGAGAAGTCTTTTTTGTAAAAGTGACCTACCCTACAAACTATTCAGGTACCCGCGGGACCACAGTTTGCAATGTTCTTGAGGCAGAAGTAGGGTTTTTTCAATGTATTCGATTTTTATGCTCGGATTAGAAAATCGAATTTCTTCTTCGATCTGTTTGAAGAATTATCGGATGACATCTTTTGTGTAAAAGTGGCCGACCTTACAAACTACTCGGGTACCCGAGGGACCAAAGTTTGCAAGCGGTAGAGGTTTGGGCGCAGAAGTACAATTTTTCCAATGTCTTCGATTTTTATGCACGGAGCAAAAATAAAATGTCAAATATCTCCGATCTGTAGGAAACTATTCAGGTACCCGCGGGACAAGCATTTGCAAGCGGCAATGTTTTTGAGGTAGAAGTAGAGTTTTTCCAATGTATTCGAATTTCATGCATGGAGCAGAAAGAATGCCAAATATCTTCGATCTGTAGGAAAAATTACTGCGAGAAGTCTTTTGTGTAAAAGTGGCCGACCCTACGAACTACTCGGGTACCCGCGGGACCACAGTTTGCAAGCGGCAATGTTCTTGAGGCAGAAGTAGAGTTTTCCAATGTATTCGATTTTTATGCTCGCATTAAGAAAAGGATTTTCTAATGTCTTCAATCTGTAGGAAGAATTATCAGGAGAGATCTTTTGTGTAAAGGCCGACACTACAAACTACTCGGGTACCCGCGGGAACACGGTTTGCAAGCGGTAGACTTTCGGCGCAGAAGTAAAAGTTTCAAATGTCTTCGATTTTCATGCTCGGAGCAAAAATAGAATGTCAAATATCTTCGATCTGCAAAAAAATTCATTGCGAGAAGTCTTTTTTGTAAAAGTGACCTACCCTACAAACTATTCAGGTACCCGCGGGACCACAGTTTGCAATGTTCTTGAGGCAGAAGTAGGGTTTTTTCAATGTATTCGATTTTTATGCTCGGATTAGAAAATCGAATTTCTTCTTCGATCTGTTTGAAGAATTATCGGATGACATCTTTTGTGTAAAAGTGGCCGACCTTACAAACTACTCGGGTACCCGAGGGACCAAAGTTTGCAAGCGGTAGAGGTTTGGGCGCAGAAGTACAATTTTTCCAATGTCTTCGATTTTTATGCACGGAGCAAAAATAAAATGTCAAATATCTCCGATCTGTAGGAAACTATTCAGGTACCCGCGGGACAAGCATTTGCAAGCGGCAATGTTTTTGAGGTAGAAGTAGAGTTTTTCCAATGTATTCGAATTTCATGCATGGAGCAGAAAGAATGCCAAATATCTTCGATCTGTAGGAAAAATTACTGCGAGAAGTCTTTTGTGTAAAAGTGGCCGACCCTACGAACTACTCGGGTACCCGCGGGACCACAGTTTGCAAGCGGCAATGTTCTTGAGGCAGAAGTAGAGTTTTCCAATGTATTCGATTTTTATGCTCGCATTAAGAAAAGGATTTTCTAATGTCTTCAATCTGTAGGAAGAATTATCAGGAGAGATCTTTTGTGTAAAGGCCGACACTACAAACTACTCGGGTACCCGCGGGAACACGGTTTGCAAGCGGTAGACTTTCGGCGCAGAAGTAAAAGTTTCAAATGTCTTCGATTTTCATGCTCGGAGCAAAAATAGAATGTCAAATATCTTCGATCTGCAAAAAAATTCATTGCGAGAAGTCTTTTTTGTAAAAGTGACCTACCCTACAAACTATTCAGGTACCCGCGGGACCACAGTTTGCAATGTTCTTGAGGCAGAAGTAGGATTTTTTCAATGTATACGATTTTTATGCTCGGATTAGAAAATCAAATTTCTTCTTCGATCTGTTTGAAGAATTATCAGAAGACATCTTTTGTGTAAAAGTGGCCGACCTTACAATCTATTCGGGTACCCGCGGGACCAAAGTTTGCAAGCGGTAGAGGTTTGGGCGCAGAAGTACAATTTTTCCAATGTCTTCGACTTTTATGCACGGAGCAAAAATAAAATGTCAAATATCTCCGATCTGTAGGAAAAATTATTGCGAGAAGTCTTTTGTGTAAAAGTGACCTACCCTACAAACTATTCAGGTACCCTCGGGACCACAGTTTGCAAGCGGCAATGTTCTTGAGGCAGAAGTAGAGTTTTCCAATGTATTCGATTTTTGTGCTCGCATTAAGAAAAGGATTTTCTAATGTCTTCAATCTGTAGGAAGAATTATCAGGAGAGATCTTTTGTGTAAAGGCCGACACTACAAACTACTCGGGTACCCGCGGGAACACGGTTTGCAAGCGGCAGACTTTCGGCGCAGAAGTAAAAGTTTCAAATGTCTTCGATTTTCATGCTCGGAGCAAAAATAGAATGTCAAATATCTTCGATCTGCAAAAAAATTCATTGCGAGAAGTCTTTTGCGTAACAGTGCCGACCCTACAAACTATTCAGGTATCCGCGGGACCACAGTTTGCAATGTTCTTGAGGCAGAAGTAGGGTTTTTTCAATGTATTCGATTTTTATGCTCGGATTAGAAAATGGAATTTCTAATGTCTTCGATCTGTTTGAAGAATTATCAGAAGACATCTTTTGTGTAAAAATGGCCGACCTTACAAACTACTCGGGTACCCGCGGGAACACGGTTTGCAAGCGGTAGACTTTCGGCGCAGAAGTAAAAGTTTCAAATGTCTTCGATTTTCATGCTCGGAGCAAAAATAGAATGTCAAATATCTTCGATCTGCAAAAAAATTCATTGCGAGAAGTCTATTTTGTAAAAGTGACCTACCCTACAAACTATTCAGGTACCCGCGGGACCACAGTTTGCAATGTTCTTGAGGCAGAAGTAGGGTTTTTTCAATGTATTCGATTTTTATGCTCGGATTAGAAAATCGAATTTCTTCTTCGATCTGTTTGAAGAATTATCGGATGACATCTTTTGTGTAAAAGTGGCCGACCTTACAAACTACTCGGGTACCCGAGGGACCAAAGTTTGCAAGCGGTAGAGGTTTGGGCGCAGAAGTACAATTTTTCCAATGTCTTCGATTTTTATGCACGGAGCAAAAATAAAATGTCAAATATCTCCGATCTGTAGGAAAAATTATTGCGAGAAGTCTTTTGTGTAAAAGTGACCTACCCTACAAACTATTCAGGTACCCGCGGGACAAGCATTTGCAAGCGGCAATGTTTTTGAGGTAGAAGTAGAGTTTTTCCAATGTATTCGAATTTCATGCATGGAGCAGAAAGAATGCCAAATATCTTCGATCTGTAGGAAAAATTACTGCGAGAAGTCTTTTGTGTAAAAGTGGCCGACCCTACAAACTACTCGGGTACCCGCGGGACCACAGTTTGCAAGCGGCAATGTTCTTGAGGCAGAAGTAGAGTTTTCCAATGTATTCGATTTTTATGCTCGCATTAAGAAAAGGATTTTCTAATGTCTTCAATCTGTAGGAAGAATTATCAGGAGAGATCTTTTGTGTAAAGGCCGACACTACAAACTACTCGGGTACCCGCGGGAACACGGTTTGCAAGCGGTAGACTTTCGGCGCAGAAGTAAAAGTTTCAAATGTCTTCGATTTTCATGCTCGGAGCAAAAATAGAATGTCAAATATCTTCGATCTGCAAAAAAATTCATTGCGAGAAGTCTTTTTTGTAAAAGTGACCTACCCTACAAACTATTCAGGTACCCGCGGGACCACAGTTTGCAATGTTCTTGAGGCAGAAGTAGGATTTTTTCAATGTATACGATTTTTATGCTCGGATTAGAAAATCAAATTTCTTCTTCGATCTGTTTGAAGAATTATCAGAAGACATCTTTTGTGTAAAAGTGGCCGACCTTACAATCTATTCGGGTACCCGCGGGACCAAAGTTTGCAAGCGGTAGAGGTTTGGGCGCAGAAGTACAATTTTTCCAATGTCTTCGACTTTTATGCACGGAGCAAAAATAAAATGTCAAATATCTCCGATCTGTAGGAAAAATTATTGCGAGAAGTCTTTTGTGTAAAAGTGACCTACCCTACAAACTATTCAGATACCCTCGGGACCACAGTTTGCAAGCGGCAATGTTCTTGAGGCAGAAGTAGAGTTTTCCAATGTATTCGATTTTTGTGCTCGCATTAAGAAAAGGATTTTCTAATGTCTTCAATCTGTAGGAAGAATTATCAGGAGAGATCTTTTGTGTAAAGGCCGACACTACAAACTACTCGGGTACCCGCGGGAACACGGTTTGCAAGCGGCAGACTTTCGGCGCAGAAGTAAAAGTTTCAAATGTCTTCGATTTTCATGCTCGGAGCAAAAATAGAATGTCAAATATCTTCGATCTGCAAAAAAATTCATTGCGAGAAGTCTTTTGCGTAACAGTGCCGACCCTACAAACTATTCAGGTACCCGCGGGACCACAGTTTGCAATGTTCTTGAGGCAGAAGTAGGGTTTTTTCAATGTATTCGATTTTTATGCTCGGATTAGAAAATCGAATTTCTTCTTCGATCTGTTTGAAGAATTATCGGATGACATCTTTTGTGTAAAAGTGGCCGACCTTACAAACTACTCGGGTACCCGAGGGACCAAAGTTTGCAAGCGGTAGAGGTTTGGGCGCAGAAGTACAATTTTTCCAATGTCTTCGATTTTTATGCACGGAGCAAAAATAAAATGTCAAATATCTCCGATCTGTAGGAAAAATTATTGCGAGAAGTCTTTTGTGTAAAAGTGACCTACCCTACAAACTATTCAGGTACCCGCGGGACAAGCATTTGCAAGCGGCAATGTTTTTGAGGTAGAAGTAGAGTTTTTCCAATGTATTCGAATTTCATGCATGGAGCAGAAAGAATGCCAAATATCTTCGATCTGTAGGAAAAATTACTGCGAGAAGTCTTTTGTGTAAAAGTGGCCGACCCTACAAACTACTCGGGTACCCGCGGGACCACAGTTTGCAAGCGGCAATGTTCTTGAGGCAGAAGTAGAGTTTTCCAATGTATTCGATTTTTATGCTCGCATTAAGAAAAGGATTTTCTAATGTCTTCAATCTGTAGGAAGAATTATCAGGAGAGATCTTTTGTGTAAAGGCCGACACTACAAACTACTCGGGTACCCGCGGGAACACGGTTTGCAAGCGGTAGACTTTCGGCGCAGAAGTAAAAGTTTCAAATGTCTTCGATTTTCATGCTCGGAGCAAAAATAGAATGTCAAATATCTTCGATCTGCAAAAAAATTCATTGCGAGAAGTCTTTTTTGTAAAAGTGACCTACCCTACAAACTATTCAGGTACCCGCGGGACCACAGTTTGCAATGTTCTTGAGGCAGAAGTAGGATTTTTTCAATGTATACGATTTTTATGCTCGGATTAGAAAATCGAATTTCTTCTTCGATCTGTTTGAAGAATTATCGGATGACATCTTTTGTGTAAAAGTGGCCGACCTTACAATCTATTCGGGTACCCGCGGGACCAAAGTTTGCAAGCGGTAGAGGTTTGGGCGCAGAAGTACAATTTTTCCAATGTCTTCGACTTTTATGCACGGAGCAAAAATAAAATGTCAAATATCTCCGATCTGTAGGAAAAATTATTGCGAGAAGTCTTTTGTGTAAAAGTGACCTACCCTACAAACTATTCAGGTACCCTCGGGACCACAGTTTGCAAGCGGCAATGTTCTTGAGGCAGAAGTAGAGTTTTCCAATGTATTCGATTTTTGTGCTCGCATTAAGAAAAGGATTTTCTAATGTCTTCAATCTGTAGGAAGAATTATCAGGAGAGATCTTTTGTGTAAAGGCCGACACTACAAACTACTCGGGTACCCGCGGGAACACGGTTTGCAAGCGGCAGACTTTCGGCGCAGAAGTAAAAGTTTCAAATGTCTTCGATTTTCATGCTCGGAGCAAAAATAGAATGTCAAATATCTTCGATCTGCAAAAAAATTCATTGCGAGAAGTCTTTTGCGTAACAGTGCCGACCCTACAAACTATTCAGGTATCCGCGGGACCACAGTTTACAATGTTCTTGAGGCAGAAGTAGGGTTTTTTCAATGTATTCGATTTTTATGCTCGGATTAGAAAATGGAATTTCTAATGTCTTCGATCTGTTTGAAGAATTATCAGAAGACATCTTTTGTGTAAAAATGGCCGACCTTACAAACTACTCGGGTACCCGCGGGAACACGGTTTGCAAGCGGTAGACTTTCGGCGCAGAAGTAAAAGTTTCAAATGTCTTCGATTTTCATGCTCGGAGCAAAAATAGAATGTCAAATATCTTCGATCTGCAAAAAAATTCATTGCGAGAAGTCTTTTTTGTAAAAGTGACCTACCCTACAAACTATTCAGGTACCCGCGGGACCACAGTTTGCAATGTTCTTGAGGCAGAAGTAGGGTTTTTTCAATGTATACGATTTTTATGCTCGGATTAGAAAATCAAATTTCTTCTTCGATCTGTTTGAAGAATTATCAGAAGACATCTTTTGTGTAAAAGTGGCCGACCTTACAAACTTCTCGGGTACCCGCGGGACCAAAGTTTGCAAGCGGTAGAGGTTTGGGCGCAGAAGTACAATTTTTCCAATGACTTCGATTTTTATGCACGGAGCAAAAATAAAATGTCAAATATCTCCGATCTGTAGGAAAAATTATCGCGAGAAGTCTTTTGTGTAAAAGTGACCTACCCTACAAACTATTCAGGTACCCTCGGAACCACAGTTTGCAAGCGGCAATGTTCTTGAGGCAGAAGTAGAGTTTTCCAATGTATTCGATTTTTGTGCTCGCATTAAGAAAAGGATTTTCTAATGTCTTCAATCTGTAGGAAGAATTATCAGGAGAGATCTTTTGTGTAAAGGCCGACACTACAAACTACTCGGGTACCCGCGGGACCAAAGTTTGCAAGCGGCAGACTTTCGGCGCAGAAGTAAAAGTTTCAAATGTCTTCGATTTTCATGCTCGGAGCAAAAATAGAATGTCAAATATCTTCGATCTGCAAAAAAATTCATTGCGCGAAGTCTTTTGCGTAACAGTGCCGACCCTACAAACTATTCAGGTATCCGCGGGACCACAGTTTGCAATGTTCTTGAGGCAGAAGTAGGGTTTTTTCAATGTATTCGATTTTTATGCTCGGATTAGAAAATGGAATTTCTAATGTCTTCGATCTGTTTGAAGAATTATCAGAAGACATCTTTTGTGTAAAAATGGCCGACCTTACAAACTACTCGGGTACCCGCGGGAACACGGTTTGCAAGCGGTAGACTTTCGGCGCAGAAGTAAAAGTTTCAAATGTCTTCGATTTTCATGCTCGGAGCAAAAATAGAATGTCAAATATCTTCGATCTGCAAAAAAATTCATTGCGAGAAGTCTTTTTTGTAAAAGTGACCTACCCTACAAACTATTCAGGTACCCGCGGGACCACAGTTTGCAATGTTCTTGAGGCAGAAGTAGGGTTTTTTCAATGTATACGATTTTTATGCTCGGATTAGAAAATCAAATTTCTTCTTCGATCTGTTTGAAGAATTATCAGAAGACATCTTTTGTGTAAAAGTGGCCGACCTTACAAACTTCTCGGGTACCCGCGGGACCAAAGTTTGCAAGCGGTAGAGGTTTGGGCGCAGAAGTACAATTTTTCCAATGACTTCGATTTTTATGCACGGAGCAAAAATAAAATGTCAAATATCTCCGATCTGTAGGAAAAATTATTGCGAGAAGTCGTTTGTGTAAAAGTGACCTACCCTACAAACTATTCAGGTACCCTCGGGACCACAGTTTGCAAGCGGCAATGTTCTTGAGGCAGAAGTAGAGTTTTCCAATGTATTCGATTTTTGTGCTCGCATTAAGAAAAGGATTTTCTAATGTCTTCAATCTGTAGGAAGAATTATCAGGAGAGATCTTTTGTGTAAAGGCCGACACTACAAACTACTCGGGTACCCGCGGGACCAAAGTTTGCAAGCGGTAGAGTTTTGGGCGCAGAAGTACAATTTTTCAAATGTCTTCGATTTTCATGCTCGGAGCAAAAATAGAATGTCGAATATCTCCGATCTGTAGGAAAAATTATTGCGAGAAGTCTTTTGTGTAAGAGTGACCGATCATACAAGCTATTCGGGTACCCGCGGGACCACAGTTTGCAAGCTGTAGAGTTCTAGGCGCAGAAGTATAATTTTTCCATTGTCTTCGATTTTTATGCTCGGATTAGATGTATTTGTCTAATGTCATCGATCTGTTTGAAGAATTATCAAGAAAGATCTTCTGTGTAAAAGTGACCGATCCTACAAACTATTCAGGTATCCGCGGGACCACGGTTTGCAAGCGGTAGACTTTCGGCGCAGAAGTAAAAGTTTCAAATGTCTTCGATTTTCATGCTCGGAGCAAAAATAGAATGTCGAATATCTCCGATCTGTAGGAAAAATTATTGCGAGAAGTCTTTTGTGTAAGAGTGACCGATCATACAAGCTATTCGGGTACCCGCGGGACCACGGTTTGCAAGCGGTAGACTTTCGGCGCAGAAGTAAAAGTTTCAAATGTCTTCGATTTTCATGCTCGGAGCAAAAATAAAATGTCAAAAATCTTCGATCTGTGGGAAAAATTACTGCGAGAAGTCTTTTGTGTAAAAGTGGCCGACCCTACAAACTACTCGGGTACCCGCGGGACCACAGTTTGCAAGCGGCAATGTTCTTGGGGCAGAAGTAGAGTTTTTCCAAGGTATTCGATTTTTATGCTCGAATGAGAAAATGGATTTTCTAATGTCTACGATCTGTAGGAAAATTCATTGCGAGAAGTCTTTTGCGTAAAAGTGCCGACCCTACAAACTATTCAGGTATCCGCGGGACCACAGTTTGCAATGTTCTTGAGGCAGAAGTAGGGTTTTTTCAATGTATTCGGTTTTTATGCTCGGATTGGAAAATGGAATTTCTAATGTCTTCGATCTGTTTGAAGAATTATCAGAAGACATCTTTTGTGTAAAAATGGCCGTCCTTACAAACTACTCGGGTACCCGCGGGAACACGGTTTGCAAGCGGTAGACTTTCGGCGCAGAAGTAAAAGTTTCAAATGTCTTCGATTTTCATGCTCGGAGCAAAAATAGAATGTCAAATATCTTCGATCTGCAAAAAAATTCATTGCGAGAAGTCTTTTTTTGTAAAAGTGACCTACCCTACAAACTATTCAGGTGCCCCCGGGACCAAAGTTTGCAAGCGGCAATGTTCTTGAGGCAGAAGTAGGCCCGTAGTAAAGCTCGGTCATGGGAGATTATCTCTCCTGAGACCTTCATGTGAGGTTCTGTCAGTAAAATGACGACCGCCCATTTCCCTATGCTATAGAGATGCAACGTCACCTGAGAGGTGAGCCTCAGGTGAAGTTCGGCAGGGAGATGATCTCCCTGCCGGGTCATGGGAGATGATATGAGCGATGATGTCCAGAAATAGTGTGCTAAAGAGGAAACGCAGAGAAAATCTTCGTAAGTTGCTCCTGAGTAACTTACGATACACAGCAATTTGCCTAACACTGCGGACAAAATCGGCGCAAAATTGCACAACCGCGCCCGAAAAGGAGAGGATCGATGAACAGCTGATTTTGGCAAGGAAGACAGAAAAAAACAAATTCTTCTCTTTTTTGTAAACTTTACTGGTTTTTTTGAAGATGTCCAGAACGAGGACTCATTTGTCCATTTCATTGAATACACGTTGCAACCATTTCGCTTTGTCGCAAAATTTTCGTAACGAAATGTTTTTTGTTTTATCTTTGCGTTTGCCAGGCGAAATCCTTGATAGCGGTCATCATCGATTGGATAGTGGCCGCTATCGAAGATTGCCCGGCGATGCAGCAAAAGTCGTGTCGCTAGGCGGAGTCGAACCACGGCCGCGTGCGTGTAATTCCAATGGCTTACCCATTTAACCAAATCGAACCACGTAGCTGTTTTTTCGAGAACGCATTTGATTACAATGTCCAGAAAGCGATCTGCACCAGATCAATAGCTTGCCGGATGCTGGACTGAGGCGCCAAGATATCAACTCCGGTCCGCCTCAGGGGAGATGCCCTGACGGTAGTTTACTATGGGCCGTAGAGTTTTCCAATGTATTCGAATTTCATGCATAGAGCAGAAAGAATGCCAAATATCTTCGATCTGTAGGAAAATTACTGCGAGAAGTCTTTTGTGTAAAAGTGACCGACCTTACAATCTACTCGGGTACCCGCGGGACCACAGTTTGCAAGCGGCAATGTTTTTGATGTAGAAGTAGAGTTTTTCCAATGTATTCGATTTTTATGCTCGGATTAGAAAACGGATTTTCTAATGTCTTCGATCTGTAGGAAGAATTATCAGGACAGATCTTTTGCGTAAAAGTGGCCGACCTTACAAACTACTCGGGTACCCGCGGGACCAAAGTTTGCAAGCGGTAAAGTTTTGGGCGCAGAAGTACAATTTTTCCAAGGTCTTCGATTTTTGTGCTCGGAGCAAAAATAAAGTTCAAATATCTCCGATCTGTAGGAAAAATTATTGCGAGAAGTCTTTTTTGTAAAAGTGACCTACCCTACAAACTATTCAGGTACCCGCGGGACCACAGTTTGCAATGTTCTCGAGGCAGAAGTAGGGTTTTTTCAATGTATTCGATTTTTATGCTCGGATTAGAAAATGGAATTTCTTCTTCGATCTGTTTGAAGAATTATCAGAAGACATCTTTTGTGTAAAAGTGGCCGACCTTACAAACTACTCGGGTACCCGCGGGACCAAAGTTTGCAAGCGGTAGAGTTTTGGGCGCAGAAGTACAATTTTTCCAATGTCTTCGATTTTTGTGCTCGGAGCAAAAATAAAGTTCAAATATCTCCGATCTGTAGGAAAAATTATTGCGAGAAGTCTTTTGTGTAAAAGTGACCTACCCTACAAACTATACAGGTGCCCGCGGGACCAAAGTTTGCAAGCGGCAGTGTTCTTGAGGCAGAAGTGGAGTTTTTCCAATGTATTCGAATTTCATGCATGGAGCAAAAGGAATGCCAAATATCTTCGATCTGTAGGAAAAATTACTGCGAGAAGTCTTTTGTGCAAAAGTGACCGACCTTACAAACTACTCGGGTACCCGCGGGACCACGGTTTGCAAGCGGCAATGTTGTTGAGCCAATATTCGATTTTTATGCTCGGATTAGAAAATGGATTTTCTAATGTCTTCGATTTGTAGGAAGAGTTATCAGGAGAGATCTTTTGTGTTAAACAAACTATTCAGGTACCCGCGGGACCAAAGTTTGCAGGAGGCAATGTTCTTGAGGCAGAAGTAGAGTTTTTCCAATGTATTCGAATTTCATGCATGGAGCAGAAAGAATGCCAAATATCTTCGATCTGTAGGACCGCCCCTATAGACTACTCGGGTACCCGCGGGACCACAGTTTGCAAGCCTCAGTTTCTCAAAACAAGAGTAGACTTTTTCAATTGTTCGATTTTCATTCAAAACCACGAATGATTTTTTGTGTAAAAGTGGCCAATTCTGAAAACCGTTTAAGTGAACTTTCCCAGCGTGACAAAAGTTTGCAATTGCAAAATTCTGAAAACAGAAATAGAATAATTTCAATGTATCCAGGGATATAGAAGATCGACTAAAAGATGCCTTCTGTAAAATTCTGCTGTAGAAATTGCCGAGCGTTTTTCCATATAGACTGAACTTGCGTGTAGCAATTCTTTGAGAAAGAATAGGTGTTCTCAAAAAATTTTCAACGTCAGATTTTTAGGTAAAGGAAAAAGCTGAATCGCGAAATATATCTGTAAAAGTGTTCCAGCTCCTTTTTAATGAAGGAACTTGTGCACCGCTTTTCTTTAACGTTGAATTTCTGTTCAAGAAAATTCTCTTAGATGGGCATTTCTCATTAAGTCTCTAGCGGATTGTTGAGGGAAAATATCCTTTGAAACGTCCCTCCATAGAACTCGCTCAACCGTCTTTTCAATGAGACCAGTGCTTGTTCGCCATATTTGTTTGTAGAACAAAACTCAAATTCTTCCATAAATCCACCCAAGCATCGAATTTTTCAATGAAGTCAATGAAAACAAATGGAGGTATTCTCTATTTTGAGGATGTGTCCTGAAAATTTTTTTAGCTTGTTAGTTTGACCAAAACTTGTTCTATTATAAAAGCCTTCAATCTTAAACGCGACCAAGAGCTGCTTTGATATTTTGGTCAGAATAGAAAAAGATAAAGTGAGAATCGTCGTACGTTTCGACAATGTCGTTTTTTCGTTTCGACAATGTTTGTGTTTTTCGTTTCGACAATTTTCGTTTCGACAATGTCGTCGACCTTACTTTCCAGGCTCTTTTTAATGAATATTGAATATTCAGAAATTGCCCATTATTTCATACAAAAAAGGCACTTTATTCGGAAAAGTGCGGTGTTTGGCGCAGATTTTCAGACTAAAGTTCATGTTGTCGCCCATAATTTTTTTGAAAATGAGAAAAGTCGAAGTAATTTGCATATGTATGAATAGAGCGTAAAAAGCACTATCAGAAAGCAGAAGTTATTTGATTACCTTGATGAAAGGATAAGTAATATGTCTCCTGATACCCAATGCTATATCTTCTGTTCTAAAGCCTTGCGACCACCGAGCTGTCGTGGATTTGATGACAGTCTCCTCACCCATTGCTGCGCGATTTCTTTGGTAGGCTCACTTGTTCTACTGCGGCGCTGCTGCTCAAAGTTCAGAAATACTTGAAGTGATGAGCTTTGATTTTATGCGCTTATAAAAATAACACCACGCGACTGTGCCCAACTATAGACTTCGATCAGAAGGCTTTGTTATGCACTAACTTCTGCCAAAACTTGGACTTCCAATTAGCTTTTCTATATGAGAAAACTGCATTTATTCTCTAGGTGCCCCATTACTTTCAAATCACCCTGATATTTGTCTGAGGTCGTCACTTGTTGAGTTTCATGGTTTTTGCTATAAATCGGACTGAAATATTTACGAACTTGTTTTAAAATGCATTTTCATGAGTTTTTGAACTTTAAAATTGCGCTTTTGAAATTTTTCTAGAGCATTAGAATTGAATAACTAATGCAACTGTCTTATATATCTTCTTATAAGCTTCATATACTTCTAGAAAGTTGCAGAACACTTATTATGTGCTATTTGGTGTCCAGCTGGCAATAAAAATCGCGCCTCTTGACATACACCCCCCCCCTCTTGCTCAGACACTACCTTTAAAGCTCCGCGTTAGCTCAGAACTCTGAGTTCCATTCTCGAAACTCAGAGTATTGGGGACTGGCGATCGCCAGACGTAGCGACTGGCGATCGCCAATATCGGCGACTACACGTTTGATACGTATCGACTTGGCGTGTGATAGCTTGTTCGGCGATTGGCGATTGGCGATCGCTATTCGCTGATATTAGCGACTGGCGATCGCCAATCGCCAAACAAGTTATCACACGTCAAATCGATACGTATCAAACGTGCCAAAGCGTAGTCGCCAATATCGGCGACCAAAATCGCCGATTTTACACGTATTTGATGCATATCGATAGTCGCCATGCTATACTCCTCGAGTAGTATAGCGCCTGCCTAAGCGGTGATTTGTCGCACGGATTGGTCTTTTGCGCAATTGGAAGATTCAAGCAATCGCGAATGCAGAGATGTGGATGGCATAGGCAAATATAGGAATGGACTGTTGTTATTTGCTCACAGAATGAACCCTACGGGCAAAATTTGTCCTTATTCTATGATTTGGCGCATAAGCCGTGTACCTACCGTAATCGCACCAAATGACACCAGTCTACGTAGCAGGTATAGAGTGTCCGTGATCTGCGCTCCGAATAACCTCAGTGTACCAAGTTCCGATCAGTTTCGTGATTTTCTCCTGTCTACCGCAAGCCTACCGTTAGCCGGCTATTTGACCTCATGGTGAAAAATGAGTACCATATTCGTGATCAGCCACTAATAACCCCTTGACCAAGATTTTACAAAATTACAAAATTTTGTAAATATTTGCGCAGTATGATACACTACGATATCATAGTTGCTGTGACCACGAACGGATCGTACTCCGGAAAACTTTTTAGCTGCCCTCTTCTTTTGTGCACTATTCTTCTTCTCTGACAAAACTCACAAGGGAAGGAAGGTTGGTCGAAGTGGCCTTTTGAAATGAGATGTGCAATGTTTTGTAGAGCTTGGAACGCTGGTTCCAAATCTGCCTTCGCTATCTGCTGCGGGTTTCTGCGTGAGGAGCTATAATGGTTTTTGTTAGTAGAAATTTAGATACAAGATTGGCGTAAAATCAGTCGCATCTTCTTTTCTTAAGCTCAACTGGTAGTGTGGTCACCAGGTGCAGCAAATTTTTTGAATTAAATATTAGGTTGGCACATAAGTTTTGCATCTTTTCCCGTAACTTTTTTCTTACTTTGGCCCGTAGTAAACCCCCTCTCAGCGCAACTCGACCGGGGGCGGGCCTACGGTGAACGTAGGACGATTCAGCCCGGCGTCCAGCGAGCTATTGATCAGGCTGCGGATTGCTTTCAAGATCTAAAGATCTTGTGCGTTCTTAAAATGTCTGGCTTGAGTGGAAGTGGTCGAGCGGTTAGGTGTTTGGAATTAAACGCTCGGTGTCATGGTTCGAGGACGCCTAGCGGCGACTTTTTGCGACATCGCTAGGTAGTCCATGATAGCGGCCGCCATATGAAAAAATCGATGTTGACCGCTATCAAGGAATATCACCTAGCAAATGGACAGAAAAAACAAAACTAACGTACTTTGACGGAGATTTGATGAAAAACTGAAATTTTTTCAACAAAAATAGAACGAAATAAATAAGAAGATTCTCGTATGATGCAGCTACTTCAAAAGAATCAAGCCTGCTTCGCAAAAAAGAAAAGAATTATATTCTTGCTTTCTTCGCCGCAATCAGCTGTTCATCGATTCTCTCCCATTTAGGCCGCCCAAATCGTGCAGTTTTGGGAGTTTTGCACCGCAATAATACGTCGGCTAGATTGTCCCGTAAGTTACTCACGAGCAACTTACGGGAAATTTATCTGATCCTCCTCTTAAGCACACTATTTCTCTCGGGTCACCCGAATTTTCAACCTCGGATAAGTGGCATTCTGGTGAATTGACTGTGACACTTGACCAGACATTCTTCTGACTGTTCAACTGACTATCCTAAAACATGGGAAGGTGGGCGGGATTAGGGTCACCCGAGGAAGTTCGTCTAAATGATTCATCTCAAGTCACCTGGGATGAATGGGGGTTTACTACGGGCCTTTATGTAGCAATCTCATTTTGTGGCATCATGTAGACCGTGATGTAAGCTGCTAGTCTACGCAAACCGTTTGATTTTTGATAACGTAGTACAAAAATCTAAGCATCTTTTGAAAACTGCTAAAATCGAGGTTTCACGATTTTTTGGCAAACATGAAGCCCTATGAAACCTGAGTCAAACATGAAAAGTGAAAAACATATGAAAAAAGCAGTTATAAGCAGCATGTAGCTGGAAGTTGACACATTGGAATCAGTGGAAAAGAAATGAAATTTGAACACAAATTAAGGTGGGGCGCCTTTGAGAAGTTCAACAAGTCGAATGCATCAAGTTTTGAAGGCAATTTGTCAATAACTAACAAGGGAAGGATAATCGGTCGAAGTGTCCATTTGGAATGAGCTGTATATTAGGAAACCGTCCTCGGTAAGGCAAACTCAAAACTACTTTCGCTAGGTGCCGAGCGGTTTTGTGGGGGAAGTTACAAGGCCATTTTCCTCCGGCGCAGCCGGCGCACCCAGTCAGGGCCCGGCACGCGTTGGTTTGGAGCATTTTTGGAAACGAAGTCCTCGATGACTTCGCGAAAATTTACGAAGTCCCTGTTGACGTAAAAACTAGCAGGGAATCCTTATTCAATCAACGCAACAATAAAAAAGCGAAAAAAACGCATATTTTGAGTTATTTAATATAACAAAAAAGCAAAAGAAAGACATTCTGAGTTGTAAAGCCTCTGTCATTGAGTATGGTACCACTTTAGTGCTCAGAACGTCGAAAACCTCCTAGGCCAACCAAATCTGTGGCCTCAATAATTTGGCGATGCATTTTTCACCTCACGGTCCAAAGGACACCGCATGTGATTGGAGCACGGTATCTATCAACGCGCAGATTTATTACACTACTTTTGGCTCAAAACAAGGGGAGAGGCAATGGTTTGATTCGCTCTCTTCACTATATGATAGATTTTTGACCGTTCTAATCGTCCAAATCAAAAAGGTCCAAAACTTATGTAAACTCTCCGAAATTTATGCTCCGAACCAACCCAGTTGGTTCAGTGGTTGGTCTAGAAACCAACAAATCCGGAACGGGTATTCAGACACATAAGTTTTGGGAACTTTTTACATAACTTTTTACATACGTGTTTTTTTTTGGCGCTTCCTACAGGACCTCATAAAAACGATGTCCCCGTTGCTTCTAACTCCAAAAACGAAGTCCAGTTTGACTCCAAACCATCGGTGCCGGGCCCTGCACCCAGTGATGAGCGAGGCGCTAGAACAACGCATCACTGTCGCAGTGGCAAGAAAGCGGCGTACGAAGCAGATGGTCGAGGGTTAGAGTCCTGTTGCTGCTGTTTTCTTTTGCTGTCCTATATGAAGTCTATTGGGTGACAGTAAAAGAAAAATACTCATATCTAGGCAGTTGAAACAAGCTATTTCTGCAAAAAGTCACTGTTTCTACAATAAGCTATAATCTTCTACAATATGTAAACCTGTGGAGGGTATGATGTCACAACAAGGGATTTAAATGCTATATTAACATGTATGGAATACAACCACAAAATGCTACAGCAGAAGAGCTTCTCGCGCGCACATCGGATAAAATATAAACGATGACAATCAGCAGCTTCACAATTGCCTATCAAAGTTGGTGAAAAACAGTACTGAATAGGAGACTCGAATTCGCTGGGGGTGCTTATCAATGTATCCGGTTGTATTGTATCCAATTGTATTGTTATCAGGGTGTATTGTATCAATGTATCCGGTTGTGGTTGTATTCCATACATGTTAATATTCACTTGAATCCCTTGTTGTGACATCATAACCTCCACAGATTTACATATTGTAGAAGATTATAGCTTATTGTAGAAACAGTGAATTTTTTGCAGTAAATAGCTTGTTTCAACTGCTTAAAAATGAGTATTTTTCGTTTACTGTCACCCAATAGACTTTTTACAAGACTGCAAAACAAAACAGCAGCAACGGGACTCTAACCCTCGACCATCTGCTTCGTACGCCGCTTTCTTGCCACTGCGACAGTGATGCGTTGTTCTAGCGCCTCGCTCATCACTGGGTGCAGGGCCCGGCACCGATGGTTTGGGGTCAAACAGGACTTCGTTTTTGGAGTTAGAAGCAACGGGGACATCGTTTTTATGAGGTCCTGTAGGAAGCGCCAAAAAAACACGACGAACATGTCAGGTTTCGCGAGTTGAACAAGTTCTTTCGCATGCGCGCGAATTTCAAATGCAAGACTCAAACAAACAAATGGCTTGTTTACAGCGCACAAACAATCACATGGCTCCAAATTTGGGCTATGAGTATGCAATATTACTCCAAACTATGTCATGTAAAAAGTTCCCAAAACTTATGTGTCTGAATACCTGTTCCGGATTTGTTGGTTTCTAGACCAACCACTGAACCAACTGGGTTGGTTCGGAGCATAAATTTCGGAGAGTTCACATAAGTTTTGGACCTTTTTGATTTGGACGATTAGAACGGTCAAAAATCTATCATACAGGGTGTCCCAAAAAAATGTGCCTACTGTTTGGTTGTAAATAACTCTCTTGTAACGAAGTGTTTCGAGATGCTTTAGGCACCTTTTTGTAGAGCGAGGTTGAACTTAGATTTACAGTATGAAGCGGATCATTTATCGCTCTTCATTACTGTAGGATTACGGTAAGAACTTCCAGCATATGGAACCATTGTAAAATATACCACCTAACAAAATTTTTTTCAAAAAAATCTGAGAAATCGTGTACTAGGGTTTTCGCGCATGCTGATTCCATCTAACAACTTTTTAAGAGTGTTTTCAGCTTTTTTGACGGTGTATTTACATTTCTGGCAAATGCTGGGAATTGAGTTATTACGATTTACCGGGGTTAACTTAGGAAAGAAGCATCACAGCAAAATGGGAATTTCAAATTCGAAATCAGCGGCTCCCATTACCGTAGTGTAAGAGTTTCTGGCTTGTTTGGTTTCGTTCCGAGGCAGAGTGTAGCCTCCAAAGGCTTAAAATCTTTGTCGAAGTTCCTACCGTAATTCTACAGTAATGAAGAGCGATAGATGATTCGCTTCATACTGTAAATCTAAGTTCAACCTCGCTCTACAGAACGGTACCTAAAGCTTCTCGAAACACTTCATTACAAGAAAGTTATTTATATTCAAACAGTAGGCACATTTTTTTGGGACACCCTGTATAGTGAAGAGAGCGAATCAAACCATTGCCTCTCCCCTTGTTTTGAGCCAAAAGTAGTGTAATAAATCTGCGCGTTGATAGATACCGTGCTCCAATCACATGCGGTGTCCTTTGGACCGTGAGGTGAAAAATGCATCGCCAAATTATTGAGGCCACAGATTTGGTTGGCCTAGGAGGTTTTCGACGTTCTGAGCACTAAAGTGGTACCATACTCAATGACAGAGGCTTTACAACTCAGAATGTCTTTCTTTTGCTTTTTTGTTATATTAAATAACTCAAAATATGCGTTTTTTTCGCTTTTTTATTGTTGCGTTGATTGAATAAGGATTCCCTGCTAGTTTTTACGTCAACAGGGACTTCGTAAATTTTCGCGAAGTCATCGAGGACTTCGTTTCCAAAAATGCTCCAAACCAACGCGTGCCGGGCCCTGACTGGGTGCGCCGGCTGCGCCGGAGGAAAATGGCCTTGTAACTTCCCCCACAAAACCGCTCGGCACCTAGCGAAAGTAGTTTTGAGTTTGCCTTACCGAGGACGGTTTCCTAATATACAGCTCATTCCAAATGGACACTTCGACCGATTATCCTTCCCTTGTTAGTTATTGACAAATTGCCTTCAAAACTTGATGCATTCGACTTGTTGAACTTCTCAAAGGCGCCCCACCTTAATTTGTGTTCAAATTTCATTTCTTTTCCACTGATTCCAATGTGTCAACTTCCAGCTACATGCTGCTTATAACTGCTTTTTTCATATGTTTTTCACTTTTCATGTTTGACTCAGGTTTCATAGGGCTTCATGTTTGCCAAAAAATCGTGAAACCTCGATTTTAGCAGTTTTCAAAAGATGCTTAGATTTTTGTACTACGTTATCAAAAATCAAACGGTTTGCGTAGACTAGCAGCTTACATCACGGTCTACATGATGCCACAAAATGAGATTGCTACATAAAGTAAGAAAAAAGTTACGGGAAAAGATGCAAAACTTATGTGCCAACCTAATATTTAATTCAAAAAATTTGCTGCACCTGGTGACCACACTACCAGTTGAGCTTAAGAAAAGAAGATGCGACTGATTTTACGCCAATCTTGTATCTAAATTTCTACTAACAAAAACCATTATAGCTCCTCACGCAGAAACCCGCAGCAGATAGCGAAGGCAGATTTGGAACCAGCGTTCCAAGCTCTACAAAACATTGCACATCTCATTTCAAAAGGCCACTTCGACCAACCTTCCTTCCCTTGTGAGTTTTGTCAGAGAAGAAGAATAGTGCACAAAAGAAGAGGGCAGCTAAAAAGTTTTCCGGAGTACGATCCGTTCGTGGTCACAGCAACTATGATATCGTAGTGTATCATACTGCGCAAATATTTACAAAATTTTGTAATTTTGTAAAATCTTGGTCAAGGGGTTATTAGTGGCTGATCACGAATATGGTACTCATTTTTCACCATGAGGTCAAATAGCCGGCTAACGGTAGGCTTGCGGTAGACAGGAGAAAATCACGAAACTGATCGGAACTTGGTACACTGAGGTTATTCGGAGCGCAGATCACGGACACTCTATACCTGCTACGTAGACTGGTGTCATTTGGTGCGATTACGGTAGGTACACGGCTTATGCGCCAAATCATAGAATAAGGACAAATTTTGCCCGTAGGGTTCATTCTGTGAGCAAATAACAACAGTCCATTCCTATATTTGCCTATGCCATCCACATCTCTGCATTCGCGATTGCTTGAATCTTCCAATTGCGCAAAAGACCAATCCGTGCGACAAATCACCGCTTAGGCAGGCGCTATACTACTCGAGGAGTATAGCATGGCGACTATCGATATGCATCAAATACGTGTAAAATCGGCGATTTTGGTCGCCGATATTGGCGACTACGCTTTGGCACGTTTGATACGTATCGATTTGACGTGTGATAACTTGTTTGGCGATTGGCGATCGCCAGTCGCTAATATCAGCGAATAGCGATCGCCAATCGCCAATCGCCGAACAAGCTATCACACGCCAAGTCGATACGTATCAAACGTGTAGTCGCCGATATTGGCGATCGCCAGTCGCTACGTCTGGCGATCGCCAGTCCCCAATACTCTGAGTTTCGAGAATGGAACTCAGAGTTCTGAGCTAACGCGGAGCTTTAAAGGTAGTGTCTGAGCAAGAGGGGGGGGTGTATGTCAAGAGGCGCGATTTTTATTGCCAGCTGGACACCAAATAGCACATAATAAGTGTTCTGCAACTTTCTAGAAGTATATGAAGCTTATAAGAAGATATATAAGACAGTTGCATTAGTTATTCAATTCTAATGCTCTAGAAAAATTTCAAAAGCGCAATTTTAAAGTTCAAAAACTCATGAAAATGCATTTTAAAACAAGTTCGTAAATATTTCAGTCCGATTTATAGCAAAAACCATGAAACTCAACAAGTGACGACCTCAGACAAATATCAGGGTGATTTGAAAGTAATGGGGCACCTAGAGAATAAATGCAGTTTTCTCATATAGAAAAGCTAATTGGAAGTCCAAGTTTTGGCAGAAGTTAGTGCATAACAAAGCCTTCTGATCGAAGTCTATAGTTGGGCACAGTCGCGTGGTGTTATTTTTATAAGCGCATAAAATCAAAGCTCATCACTTCAAGTAATTCTGAACTTTGAGCAGCAGCGCCGCAGTAGAACAAGTGAGCCTACCAAAGAAATCGCGCAGCAATGGGTGAGGAGACTGTCATCAAATCCACGACAGCTCGGTGGTCGCAAGGCTTTAGAACAGAAGATATAGCATTGGGTATCAGGAGACATATTACTTATCCTTTCATCAAGGTAATCAAATAACTTCTGCTTTCTGATAGTGCTTTTTACGCTCTATTCATACATATGCAAATTACTTCGACTTTTCTCATTTTCAAAAAAATTATGGGCGACAACATGAACTTTAGTCTGAAAATCTGCGCCAAACACCGCACTTTTCCGAATAAAGTGCCTTTTTTGTATGAAATAATGGGCAATTTCTGAATATTCAATATTCATTAAAAAGAGCCTGGAAAGCTCTTTCGAATGGTGTGCCATATGTCGAGGGACTTTCAGATGCAGCAGCGCAAATTCGAATGGCGTTCAAAAAAGTCTGTCTGACTTCTTTGAAGCGCCGCTCGAAGGAATGTTGGTGAGGTGCTGCAAGGTTCTGTCAAGATAACCTGCGAAGGTTACTTCATACAAAAGCGTTCAAATTGCTGGTTATTCTTAGCTAGTCAGAAAGAGATCTTGAAGAATTTTCAAAAAATCAAGGTGCCCCACTATTTTTGGATCACCCTAATAGTAAGCTAATGCACTTTATCTGATAATTTTTAAAGTCTTGCATAGCACTAAACTGGAGTTTCAAGTTGGTGACAGCCAGAGAAAGCGCGCCTCTTGACCGTCTCCCCAAGAGGGAGTGGGGGGAGGGGGTGTTTAAGATTTTGGAGGCCACGCGAAAATGGTCCCCTCAGACACAGCCTCGTGCAAGTGCGACGTCATAACGCTCGACCTAAGTAAGAAACCACCGGAAAGTGGGGAAACTTACGCATTGGGGCGGGGTCCTCCGAGCTGTCCGAATCCCTGCTATGCGGCAGAGTACGCATGCCGCCGCAGTTGGGGTATAGGCACGAACGCCTCAATTAGACGCCGCTTCTGCGTGCTGCTGGTCCTTTCGTCCTACTGTTCTACTGCCAAATTGAGGCGTTCGTTCCTCCACCCCCGCAGTTGAAATGTAGGGTCCCGCAGCGACTCTGCGTCTCTGCCTTGGCGGGGACCGTCGAATTAAATTGTGCGGCTTTGGGAAACGTATGTTTTCGCAGTTTTCGCGCTAATGTGGATTTTCGGATTCAGCGTTGCGGATAATCCCCGGTACAGTCTGCCCCAATCGGGATCAAGCCGAACCGTCGGCTGAATTTGCGCGCTTGCAGCGCTAGGGGTTTGCGCTGCATACGCGCGCTGTCGCAGAGAGCGAAGAGATTGAGGAGAGAGGAGACTAGCTAGACGCAGAAGTGGCGCGAAACCCTCGCGGCGCGCACTCCCGCCAAGCCAATTTTGGCCTGGTTAGGATTGGGGCAGACTGTAAGTGCATTTTCTAGAAATCGAGTTTTTGCTCGGACGCTGCCTTTATACTCGGAGTTTCGACCAAATTACTACGGACGCCTAATTTTTGACGCTTGCGTTCAACTCATTTTTGTCCTTTCCCATACTTTTTGTGATTTGGGTTCATGTTTTGCAAGTTGATGTTGAGAACTGTATGGCAGATACTGTGTATACATTTTTTTCTACAGCTCTTGTTCAGATACATCTCTCAAAGTTAGGAAAAGTTCACCTTGGTCCTCCTTTCTCATAACTGCATAGCTTAACCCCTTTAGGACCTGAGTTTTTCCGAGTAAGCAGAGAAGTCTCACTCCCCCTGTTTTATACTCACTACCACATCAATAACCTTGCAATGGAGTTTGAAATCTTTTCAACTTTATAAACTATTTCTTTTTGATTCTTCAATTTCTTAGTTTTGCGTTTATTTTGGATTTTAAAACCTTCTTCGATACATGTGGACGCGAGAACAATTAGCAGTTACACTTGCTCAACATTGCTATCAAACATTCTTATAATATTATTTTCTGACTACTAAAGGAGATACTGAAACGGTGTCGAATCCGGCGCCAAGTATTGATCGGTTGCAATCGACTTGTATTCAGAAATCTATATATTGCTGACAGGAAAGCAAATGAACACGCGATTTCAAAGCTACATTTGGAAGGCAAAGGCTATATGAAGCACTAGATGGCTTACCCGGCTCCGCGGCCCTGTCAATAATATATTTGTAATCAGCATGCTTGATAACCCCCCTGTGCCAACTCCCAGCCCTGTAGCTCAAATTTTGCAAAAAATCGATAAAATCGATATCGAAAAGTAGCGTATGACATCCGCCGGGGCCCGAAGTGTATGTGTGCCAAGTTTGGTCCAGATCGGTTCAGAGATGGAATTTTCTATTCGGAACATACGTACAGACAGACAGACAGACAGACATACAGACAGACAGACATACATACAAACAGACATTCAGCTTTATATATAAGATTGTATAGCAATGAGTAGTAAAATGATATTCAGTCTGCAGTACAGGAGGTCTCTGAATTGATGGTGGCAATTGCCACCAGGTCCGAAAGGGTTAATCAAGAAGGTCCAAAGATTTGCCGAATTATTGAGTCGGTCTGGGATTTTGTGCCGACTTTCAGACCCATCATAATAACGTAGGGCTTGAAGGTACGTAATCCTTTCGAAACTATTTGCTTAGCTTTCTTTCTTTATCGCATTTGTAAGCGCTAAAAATTACGTTCAACAACAGCAATTTTCCAATTTCTTACTGTAGGCTGTTCGAAGTGCTTCAATAACAGCTCAGGATGATTAATTCTTCAATTTGCAGTATTGTGTCATACACGAATGCATCGAATACTAATAAACTTCGGTATTTGGTACCTCAAGTGATTATAATTCAACACTTAGTGTACAAAGCAAATGCGCGTTTGCCGCTTCAAAATATCATACTTCTAATTTCAGGTACAGCATTCGGTGCGATCAAAAACGAGGATAAAGGTTTTATTTCCACACGAATTAAAACGAAGAAACATTATAAGAAAAAGGAGAAAGCGGCTTCGAGTGTTACCTGGGCGGTATGTGTCAATCTCCCGTTTTGAAAGCGGGCGATCATTTTCTAATAAAAATGAGCCGGGAAGGGGTGCCCGATCCGTGATGTATCAAACGCGAGCGCCCAACCCGGACGGACAGCAGCACCCCATCTCGCAAGGTTGGGTTCTGCCTATCTGTTGTCAGCAGACGGGAAAATCGAGGGAAAGCTGGTTTTTTCTTTGTGACTGTTTTAAGAACAAACATATTTTGCAAGTGGTGATTATCAAGAAGAAAATAAACCAAAAACTTTAGTTATAAAAACGTAAAGATTGGTTTATTTCCTGAGTCGAAATGAACGTCAAACGCAACCTAGTTTTTGATGCATACTATGAATTTTTAGCTCCTTCTCGTAACATTTTTTCTGGCAATGTTGTTAACTTTGTTGTGCTCATAATCCTGAGCAAAATGCCCCAAGAATTTAAGAAATGTTGCTTACTAGCTCCAATAAAGGCCTATGAACCAAAATCAAGGAAATTAGTCCAGAAACGTTGCATACATTATGAACGGAAGCTTCAGCAAGATTTTCTGAATGCACAAAAACCCGCTTGGAAAGAGCTGAAATGAAGAAAAAACAAGAAAGTTTCGAAACCACGGCTTTTGCCATATTTCTCGTTCATACCAGATAATGGAGTTCTGCGACGTCATCAGCGTGAAAGTCGAGATCAAGAGCTTCAATATGAAATACAGTTTGCTAGGATTGAATTAAAAAACGAAAAAAGGGCCCAGAGCCAAATGCCCTGCGCTAAGCGTTTGGGGTAGCGAGGTAGCGCACAACGCGCGGAGACGCAGACGAGCAGCGGAGACGGACCAGAGCCGAGGACATTTGGTTTTTGCCCGTAGATCTCGGCGGGGTATTAACAGAACCCTGCAGCATTATATATCGTTGTGATCCTCATGACACGACCAGGAGCTCTGAAAACGTCGCGGGTGTTCAAAATCACTTTATAACGAAATAAATCCATTTAAATGACGACTATCTACGCAAGAACTAAGCGCAGTTTCCTGTTTTTATTGAACTCTAACATCTTCATGAACTTCTGACATTCAACAGTAGTCTATAAGAAGGTAAATCGAGAATAGTCTCAGTTTTGAGTAGGTTTTCGGATATAACCTTCTTTTCAGCAGAAAAAGCTACAAACTCGCAATCTTTTTGTTTTCTGAGCTTTTTTTCCAAACATCAGCTACTGTATTTGCCTCATGCACATTCACCTCATATAGTTATTTCATATAATCCTGGCTTCGCCCCGTATCACTTCTGTTCTTTTCTCCAAATAAAGGTTGTGTTCTATCATGACGCTCAAAGTGAAGGTTACTAGAGTACATGGCTCTATCGAAGGTTTGCTTCTTGCTGGTAAGCTCTGGGGACGGCTTACTTTTTTTGTTTTGTAAGAGAAGGAACGAAACGAAAAACGCGCTTTTGTATGTCATTAAACACTTTAATGATGCGCACTTTCTTGTTTTCATGATAACTTCTGCCTTATTATACGTGCCCTTATGCTGTGTTGCCTTCCATTGAGTTTGTAGCTGTGTATGCTCAAAATTGTCAGTGTATATCAAGAGTGCTTGCATGATTTCGACAATGACATTTTCAAGGTATACTTATTCTACCCAAATCTTTCGCTCATCCGCTTGCTTTTTTTTCTGCAAAAACTGATCTCCAAAATGAGGGAAGGTGTAAAGGTTACCAAGCTAAGCACTCTGAGTGATACACCCTGCAGGAAAAGTCTAATTTTTTTTGTAAAGGAGAACGATGCGACTGGAATGAGTTTTTTGTACGGATGCTCGAGAAGAGCACAATGGCATCTTCGCTGCCATTGTGCTCTCCTCGAGTTCATGGTTCTATGTTACCAGGGTATTGCTATGCCAACTTGCATTTCCGTAGACCATTGTATTTGTTACTGTTCTTTTTTATGATCAGACTCACCTGTAATCCTAAAAAATGGAGGGATGGTTAAGCTGCGCTTTCTTGTTCAGTTTCGTTTGTTCCGTTATTTGATTATTTGTAAACTTGCCTTTGCTTTTTTTACTACAGAGTAGTTTCGACCTTCTTATCTTGAAGCAAGAAAGACAAAGCCAAGCTAAGTCAGCTTTGGCTTTTTTTATTTTGAAGAAGGAAGAAGAAAGTCAGGCTAAGTCCTTTCCTTCAAATTTGACGTATCAAAAAAATTATATTGCTCATTTTATGAAGAATTCACTCATTGTAACATCAGTGGCCTTCTAAGTGTACTCTATTTGCTTCGCCATTTTCGCTTTGGGTAAAAAGAAAGTTGACCTTCTCGGTCTTGAAAATCCGTTAGGAACTAAATTTCTCCACCCACTCAAAATCATACTTTTCTTTAGATAAATCTAGAAGTAATAAATGACAACAACAGCCCATACTGGCCGGTGCAACCCCTGTAGCTAACGTGTTTACTTTCTCTGCTTTTTAACCTTTTCGTTGGTTTGGTTATCTCGCTTAGTTTTTTTCTTCCAAACCAACAAAATTACGGGTAAGCAGGCTGCCGTATTGAATGCAAGTTATGAAGCTATGGAAGTTGCTATACAGATGTTTCAGCCAGGAAGAAAACATGAATATCACAACAGTCATTGACTAGGTAAACACTGATATCTTTTTTTCTTTGGTCTGATCAATGGTGCATAAGAAATCCTTCAATCCTTATGTTTCGCTTACATCTAGTGTGGCAGAACCCTGATGTAAACACGCTGGCTGTATGATGAATACATTTTTCCAGATGTTAAGCCTATCGCATCCGCACAAACATGGTGGTAGAGTAGATAGACCTTATAATTTCTTAGGAAAGTGCTTGTGCTTACCGCAAAAGTTCGCGAATTTTTTAGAAACAAGTTCATCACATTGTGGGTGGGGGGGGGGGGGCGTCGTAAACATATCTCCCGTAAAGGTCGTTTTTTACTGTTTCGTTAGGGAGTTGAAGTTTGAAGTTGAAGGTCAACTTCGAAGCAGTCCCAATTTCAATCAAACTGGTTTATCTCCACCTCTGATTATTTTGAAGCTGTTTTCGAACGAAAACTGCCTGTTTGCACGTCGTCACACGCGCAGGCAAGGAGAAAGATTTTGATGGAGACAGCCTTGCTCTAACTGCGTATATGCAGAATTTCGCGTTTGCGAAACTCTTTTCGAAGGAGGACCAACAAGTCAATCGACTATGTAGGTCATTGCCATAGCCACATAACCTAGTCCGCAAATCAACAAAGAAAGCTAAAGTGAGAATAGCAGAACTTTCGAAAAAGGTAGAACTCAGCATCCATAGCGGAAAAACTAAAACAAGAAAAATCAAATTGGTGGGTAGAGAAACAACTCACCTATCTTACAATATAATTGTCCTAATTTTTAGTCTCACTGATTGATGACGGATAAGGGAGCTGGTCACTGTTAATCAAATGTTCTGCAATTCAGCTTCCAGAACTAGAAGTATGGAACGCAAACAAGCATTTATGCTCAATCTAGCACCTTCTTCTTGAGAAATTCCAGCTGCTGCTCAGAAATATACCCTGCTTTTTTGACGCTTACTTAGAGAGCTCGAAACCTCCGGTATATTGATGCCCAATTTTCACATCATTTTCTAGGGGATCCGTTTCATAAACTCGCGGCTGTGCTGAAATCTATAAATCATTAACGAGAAACTATTGAACAAAGCGACAACAAAAAGCACTAGCGCATTGTCCGGCAAATTCACAGGAATGGTACAGTCGAATCATTTTATATGGTCAGTCATGTGTGCATCCGCACACACTGTCCATCTTTGGCATCCTCATCAAAAATTTGCAATCGCAAAACGCTGAAGACTGACCGGTTTAGTACCTAAAAAGGAGAAAACATTGAAAACACTTTGAAAACACTTGCTGAAGAGTTGCCTCCTTCAAGAATGCGGGATGGGAACACCAAGGTGGACGGTGTGTGCAATGTTACACATGATCATACAGAATGATTCGACAGTATGAGAGACGTGCAGAAAGAAACGTGAGGGAAATCAGCCGTAGGCCGAAAAGATGCACAGAAACGGGTGAACGGCGTCACTCCTAGACTGCGCCAGGAGGGGTACTGCGTATGCGTCAGCACGCTTGCAATTGATCCCAAACTAGGCAAACCGGGCTCTTGCCCGAGTGAAATCCCAATGATGCATCGCGAGTGCGTGCGCCCATGCCCGGTCGGGTGATGACCCTGCCGAGCGGGAGACTGGTGCATACTACCCTAGAACACAGCTGCTTGAAAGAATAGATCTATGGATAATTGTAGAACTGGGCTTGAAAAAGCATTTATGAGGTTTCCCATAAATTCGGAAAAATTCTAGGAAGTACTTTGTTTTGAACTATTATAGAAATACCTTGGAAATGTCGCCTTACAAATCAGCAGATTAGTATTTGACCTACGAACAATTCCTCCAAGGAGTCAAATTCATCCGACAACATAAATGCAAGAACTTTCAAGATGCTGCCTTAGCTGTTGGCTATCGCTCGTTACGGCCATGTTCTAATTTAATGAGGCCGAGCTTGGACGGGCTCTTGAGGTACAGTAAGAATATCTATATCTTCATAGATAATTTTACTTTTTACAACTCTTGCAGATGGCCCTTCACACCATAATCTTCGACGGAAAAATGTCTTTATAGCAACAAAGCTGTATTCGACTGGAAGTGATAACTTCTTTGTAGAATTAGATAAGAAAATCAAGGACTTTCTCCACAATCTTCGCACTGAGTAAGTGTAATAGACTTTACCTATTTATCTAATAAAATACAACCCACTTTTCAGCTACATGGATATGCTGCTTATTTATTTTCCAAAGACGAAAGAAACGGAACTGGATAATCCCAACAATGCCATACATCGAAGGATACCTGTTAGTTCTAGAAAAATTGAGAAGTTTCCGGACACTTTGTGATTTTTCATCAACGTCCGGAAATCTCTCGCCAAAATCTGCCCAGTCCGTGTTGCTCTTTTCAAACATGACAGCGTACAGTTCTATTTGAACTAGCATAATTCTTGCAGCCTTGCTTTTGTGACGTAGGATTATTTGCTATAGCATTATGCTGGAAAAGTTCGAAATGCCAAAGGGACCTCTGTGATATCACGTACCGCTGGCTGCATTATTGAACGAAGACGGGACTCCGACTTCTTCCCGATACAAAATGGAATCTATCGCGAAGAACTTCTACGCCAACCTCTTCCGCTCATCAACATTGGAGAAGTACCACCACCACGAATTCTACCTGCTGAAGTGCGCACGGCGATTCAGACTATGAAGACATCCACGGCTCCAGGACCAGACCATCTTTCCGTCGAATTTCTGCGAGCCGGAGGACAACGTCTACACGAAATTCTCGCGTCGCACCTGACATCTTACCTTCAGAAGGAGAGGATTCCCGACCAGTGGAGAACGTCAAGAACCGTCCTTCTCTCCAAGAATAGTGAACGGGAGGATCTTCGAAATTACCGTCCAATATGCCTGTTGTGCTGCACAAGCTTTTCACGAAGATTATCTTCGCACGCATATCTGGGACACTGGATGAAGCCCAACCCCAAAAACAAGCTGGATTTCGCAAAGGATTTAGCTGCATGTACCACATCCAGACGGTTTCGAGGGTCATGGAAGTCCGCCGAAAGTACCTACTGCCTCTCGTCCTAGCTTTTGTTGACTACGAGAAAGCCTTTGACAGCGTCGAAGCCAACGCCATCCTGTCTGTGCTAGTCGATCAAGGGGTGGACCCAGCTTACGTGAGGACACTAGCCGACTGCTATAAGGACTGTACAACAACGATGCAGCTATTCCATCGCCCCCTGACCATTCCAATTGGGAAAGGGGTTCGACAAGGCGACACTATTTCGCCGAAGCTGTTCACTGCGGCCTTGCAGTGGGTGATGAAGTCACTGACTGGGAAGAGAGAGGCATACGAGTTGGGGAGATTCCTATCCAACCTTCGTTTTGCGGATTACATCGTCCTCATCTCGAGCAGTATCACTGAAGCAGAGACGATGCTGAAGGAACTAAACGAAGTAGGGAGGAAGATCGGATTGCGAATAAGTCGGAAGAAGACTCAGTTCATAAAGAACTCCCTTTGCGAAGATGCAGAAATGGAATTGAAAGGCACTCCTATTATGGAGACGCCTTCTTACGTGTATCTCGGACGTTCGATGAACATGGAGAACGACTTGAGGGAAGAACTTAACAGGAGAAAAAGAGCAGCCTGGGCCGCCTTCGGGCCTCTGGAGGAAGCCACCAAGCAACTGACGGATCCGGAGCTTCGTGCCCACCTGTTCGACTCAGCCGTTCTCTCAGCGCTCTGCTACGCAGCTGAGACTTGGGCCGACACCGTAGCCACGTTGAAAGCTTTGAGGATCACCCACAGAGCGCTGGAGCGCAGCCTTTTGAAGATGACCTGACACAAGCAACATCTAATCGGACTTCGCACCACGGATATGAGAAGAATGTCCCGTCTTCGTGACCCAGCGGAATACGTTGCGAAAGCGAAACACCGATGGGCCGGTCACATTATGAAAAGAACAGACGATAGATGGACACTAAGAACATCTGAGTGGATTCCTCGCGAAGCCAAACGTTCTCGAGGAAGACCACCGACGAGATGGGCAGACGTGTTCGTGGAACGGATGGACCAACTGAGAAATCAGCTGGATACGATTTTCGCCCCTCGAACTCGTGGACGCAGCCACCGACGACGACCAAGAAGATCGTGGATGTCCGAAGCGAGCGACAGGGATCAATGGAAACTTCTGTACTGGGGCCCGCACGTTGCGTGAGGACGGGCCATCTGAGTATCTAAGTAAGTATGCTGGAAAACTCCGATAGAAATGATTCTTTTGTAAATTCAATATAGGGAAGATTTCATCATAAGTTTTGAGTAATAATGCTTTGTTTCAAGCCTTGGTGTTAGTCAAGCCCTTCAGAGAAAACTCTGGGGTGTTTCCCAGGTCTTATTTGGATTTATAAACCCGGGATTTCCGGAAAAAGGATGTGGCGTTAGTTACGTTTCCAAAATTTCTTTTGCAAATCTAGTTTGAATTTGCGGAATTTTTCAGAAATGATCTTAATTATTTACCGTAAACAAGTCACTTGCATGAATTTATTTTTTGTAGATAACTTTTGACTATTCTTCATTCTTAAGGAGGTGGGACTCGTTCCACCACTGACATACACTTTAATTATACAAATTCACATCGTTAAATTCCAGTGCGCGGTAAGCTTCGTACTGTTGGGGTACTGAACTACGAAGCACATCATAAAGAGGAGATCAACGAACACGGCCAGGTTTTTAAACTATCTGTAGTAGATAGGAACAAGTACTCAGTTTCTAATAGTATCAAAAGTACCTATATTGTACACGATACACATCAGTATTGAAAATACAGTTTTTCTCTTTGATTTCAAAGCAAAGATATGTTGCGACGTTGCACGCGTCGTTGCGTTGCCGCACCTCGTTGCAATCGTTGTTCTATTTGACCTAAAATCTCTTGAACAAATATCGGCGGCACAACTCCACAGAGTCATTTCAGAAGTAGAAGCTTAGGCCTTTGACTTGATGAGCTTGAGCTAAAAAAAAACTTCCTGCAAACGTCAAAATGATTCTTCCAAGCAGCGCGCTGCACCATGTGCAGCACCGCTCCGAAACGTGCTAACACACATGACGTGCGAAAAATACGAAAAAATAGTCAGCAAATTGTACACGAACTTAGCGCACCATTTTTCACAAGGAGAGGATACCTAAAGCACCAATCCATGTGGAGCATATATCATCTTAGAACGCTTGAAACACTGATTTCAAATTTATATTATTTTGTGCCTAAAGTTCGTTCGCACCATTTTCAAAAATTCATAACTAAAATTTTTGACGAATTTGTACGACCAAAATTTTGTGTAAGAGAGGGCCTCATGCTCTTTGCATCTGTACCTGAATTGTTCGTAAAGGTTCACAAATGAAGGAGATAGAGGCTCAAAACCAAAATCACTCAAAATTTGAATTTTTCGTGTAGGGTCATAAAGAATCGGAAACTTGAAACAAAAATCGGAGCAGTCGGTATTGTAGGTTCTCTCACCAGCTCTCTCTAACAGTGCAAAGTTTGCGCTGATGAGCGTCTCTATCAAAAGTTATGATTTCTCTGGAAAATGCCAAAATAAATCAAATTTGTCCTTTTGTATTGCTTGCTCGAATATCATTACTTTTCATAGAAACGCTCAACCGGCGCAAACTTTGCACTGTTGGAAAGAGCTGGTTAAAGAAACTACAATACTGACTGCTCCAATTTTTGTTGCAAGTTTTCGATTTTTTATGACCCTACCCGAAAAATTCAAATTTTGAGTGATTTTGGTTTTGAGCTTCTATCTCCTTCGTTTGTAAACAGTAACGAACAGTTCAGGTACCATTGCAAGGAGCATGAGTTTCTCTCTTACGCACAAATCTGATCGTACAAATTCGTCAAGAATTTAAACAGTTATGAATTTTTGAAAATGGTGCGAACGAACTTTCGGCACAACCTAACAGTTTCTAGCTGCTAAGAGTTATGAAGGGTGACTTCCTCTAGGGTTGAGGCGCCCTTCAACATGTCGGTCCTTGTCTTCGAGCGAAGCCAAAATGGTGGCGACTGGCACAGTGGTAAGTGGTTTGAGTGAAGATTCTAGTACTTCCATTTTGGTTTCTCCAGAACTAGCTTCGATTCGCATTGATAACATCAGAAATTTTAGATTTCAAGGCTTTAAGCGGAGACACTTAGAAGCTTAATTTTGCCTAAATTGCGATAAAAGTGCAAGGGGATTCGAACCTGTGACCTCCTGCCTACCATTGAGACCTCCCCACTATGTCAATTGTCACCAGATAGTACTCCTCTGTAATGCTCATAGATAAGGCGAGACATGCTGAAGGGACCCTCAACCCTAGAGGAAAACACCTTCCATAGCACCTTTATATGACCGTTCCGCAGCTAGAAACTATAGACTTGGAATCAGCGTTTCAAGCGCTTTAAGGAATATATGCCTAAACTGGACTGGTGCTTTTGGCTAGGTATCCTCTCCTTGTCAGATAATCGCCGAGGGTAGGTGGTCATGCGAATTATGGGCAAGCGGGCGACGAACAAATAATGCGCTGATTTCTGGCAGTCCGCTCGCAGATATCTGGAAGAATTCTGATCAAACGAATGCCAAGACAACAATTGCTGCTTTTTCATAGATTATTTGCGGCACAGTGGCCGCACGCGGACTTTCCGCAAGAATATGTAAAATCACTGAGGGCCGCACGATCCTGTGGTGAAGGACCGTACAGCCCGTAGGTACATTCCGCTGAGACAAATCACTCCAAACTTAGGTAATTGAACCATTGTGCACACCTCTGCCATGTAGAGAGATCTTTGGCGTAGGCCCGAAACTGCTTAACAAAAGTCAAAGCGCTCCCTGAAATTTGGCCAGCGGTCGCTGAAAGGAATTATTTGACGACCGCTCGCAGAAAATTCTGCATTGCTGCCCGCTGGCAGAACATGCGACAGTAAAGGAAGTACCGCTTGCCGAAGGTTTGGCCCGCCCCAAAATTCTGATCGCTGACCGCGCGCAAGAAAGCGCGAGTCTGCGGACCGCCTGTCCCGGCAATTGTTTGAGCTGGTCATATTGCAGCAATAAAAGTGTGATAACCAAAGTGATTTAGACTCAAAAACCTTTCAGTCAATGAAAAACTGTCGAGGAAGAATATATTCCTTACCGCTTAAGATGTAGCCAACGCAAACGTTATTGAAAGTGTTGATCGTACCATCGCAGTGCAAAGACTTGATTATGGTCGTACAGCCAAGAACGCTGCCGATGTATAAGTAAAAAATTGTTGAATGGCGTACCTTGCAGAAACCTACGTAGTGTTAGACTCACAACTAAACTTTTGCGAATTCTGTATTGACAAATAGCTCATGCGCAAAATTACATTATAAATGGTGGGAGCGAAAATGTGAAGTGATAAATTAGACTCAATACAATCTAAATTGCGCAATGGAAATGCTTGATACGTGAATTTGTAGCTATTGCTGCGAACAACGAAAACGGTGAAAACATCCTAATTGGAAGCAACCCTATAACAAAGTGATAAAGCAACATTTTTTCAATTTCAGGATTTCAAGTAATTGGAACTAGTCCTCATCAGCAAAGCTTAAAGCAAAAACTGAGGAAATTGACAGTCAATGGTCGAATTTTTCAGCTTCTCGCTTTGTAACCGGTAACAGCTACTGCGTTCTTGTTCGCAGACAAAACCTAGACTCAACCGTGTTATCGTACCTACAAACACGCTGACGCTTGGTATTCATACACTTTAGAGCTAATTTTTGCACAAGAGGCGCAGTGAGTGAGAGCTGCGAAAAGCCCATGAAGTAGGAACTAATGAAAATTTTGCTAAAAGTGAGTAGACACTAAGTGCTGTTGAGGGCTGTTGTGAAAAATTCGATAGGATTTACTATAAATTTCTTTTATCAAAAATTTTTTTGTTACATTCTTTTCAGTTTTCCTCATGCTCACTTCTCGATATACCAATATGCTTAATGTCAGTCTTCTTTTCTTTTTCTTGTATTCTTATGTTTTAACTGTTACCACGTGATTTTGCAATCCTTCTCCTACTTGACCAAGTCATTCTCCTATCTTTTTGTTTCGCCAATCTTTGGATGCGCGCATTTGCTCTTCGAAACAACTACTAATTTGCATGCTTCTTTCAACCAATCGGGAAGCTGCAAAACCTAAAAATTTTGCGTATGGTTTCCACCGAAGCCACCTTCGCCAACTAGTGAGAGAAAGTGAATGTCATAAGGAAGGTGATGAAACAAAACACGTGGACATTCACAGTGTGCCTACGTTAACCTAAAGGCAAAACAACAAACGTTTCAGCATGTAAGTTTTTTGTGCTGAGCTCGATGTGCGCTTAAAAATCTGACTTGTAGTTTATTGAAGTTTTCGCATTGTTCAACGCATAGGTGCGATAATGTGAAAATTTGCCCCCCCCCCCTTCACCCCTGTACCAGGACTAAAGTGACCCTCTTCACCAAAAGCCGAGAAAAAAATTAATAATAGGGTAAGGTCAAGCAAAGGAGATGTTTGTACGAGAATAGTTTTTTGTGTATTGGAAAGGAGGAAGAAGATTTATAGGCATTTGCCTAAAGTACGTTCATAGAAGTACCTAGTGAAAGGTGTGCTGATTCTGGACAGTTACGAGTCAACATAAAAAATTCATAAGTTCTAAATGAGTAGCTGGTACAAGGAAACAATGACCATTGAAACCGCCTCGTCCTTCGTTTTCGGAAACTAAATAGCAAGTCTGAGATCCGCTCAAAAATGTGCCTGGTAAAGATGTGCTTAGTGATTGCTACAGATTTTCGAGCTTTTAACATAAAAAGTTTCATAACTTTTGTAAATGAATATCTTATACGCCCAGATAGTTACCATTGGAACGGCCTCGTCCTCCGCCTTCAGAAAATGTATACTTTGCCTGTGATCCGTCGAAAAAAGTGCCGGGTGAAAGGTGGGTGAGACTCTTATAATGGGAGTTCGCAAGTAAAAAAGCCTCCATTTGAGAACTCCTATTATAAAAGTCTCACCCACCCTTCACCCCGCACTCTTTTTTGATGCACCCCAGGCAATGTTTATATTTTCTGAAAGCGAAGGACGAGACGGTTCCAATAGTGACCATTTTCATGTATTATCTGTTCATCTATAAAAGTTATGAACTTTTTTATGTTAAAAACTCGAAAATCTCCGAAAATCACGAAGGACACCCTTCACCAGGCACTTTTTTGAGACTCCAGGCAAACTATATATCCTCGGAAAGCGCACTTTCTTGGACGGATCTCAGATATGCTATATATGTTCTGAAAGCGGAGAACGAGATAGCTCCGATGATACTATTTCCTTACACAAGTTATTCATCTACAGAATTTACGATTTTTTATCCTAAAAATTCGTAAATATCCAAAAATCACTACCTACACCCTTTACTAGGCACTTTTTTCAACAAACTCTAGGCAAACTATATATCCTCTGAAAGCGAAGGACAAGACAAGATGGTTCTGAAAACGGTTTCCATGCTGGCGTTGCTTTTCATATACAAAACATGCGAGTTTTTCGTCTAGAAATTTCCAAATGCTTAAAAACTGTCTAACTCTCTCCGAAATATATGTTCTCGCATGCACAATGGTAATCTAAGAAACAGGCGAGGTGATGAAAGAAAGGGAAAAGAAAAGCTGTAAGAAAATACAAGATGCTGGTCCGAAACATAATTGTGTGCTAATCCAGCAGCACATTGGTTCACATGTTAGAAAAAAGACAAGAGTGATATCAAGGAATTGAAAATTGTAAACTTTGACCTGGAAAAGTGTTGAGAGAACCCCATGCTTCCCCTCCTCCCCCCCCCACTGACATTTATAATTTCTTTACCAAGTGAAACACCCTTCAAACTGGAGGTGCTGCGACCACTGTGACCCTCTTCACCCTGGAGAAGTCATTCTCACCTTATCGCACTTATGCTGAGGAGTACATGTTAGGACATGGTGGCATGTGGGTTGTTATAGAGCTGTCATATTCAAGCATATTGATAAAATACGGAACCCTCTCTTATGATCTCCCCTTTCGAGGTGCTGTGCGACTCTCCCCCCCCCCTCCTCCTATTTCCACGCTTTACTCCGGCGTTATCGTAAGCTGCGCATTATTGCTACCGCTCGTATTTTGTAAAAAAAAATTACCGCACTTTGTCGGAGTTCGCCAACTTCTACGTCGCCATAACTTGATCAGAATGGACTAATTTTGAATGCAAAACACCATTCAACTCAGCTTGATGAGATGCATCTTTATATTTAAAAGTGCCTGTTTGGGTGAAAAAGACGATCAAATTACCAGGATCTTTCCATATTTTCGCTTACGGTAGGTTCATAAGTGCACATTGATTAAACATTCTGAGTGATTTACCATGAGCAGGAATTTGGAAAGATCCGTAAAATTTGACCGACTAATGTCCAAACAAGCACTTCTATATATCAGAAAATGCATCTCTTAGAGAATCGCTAAGGATATGCGGCCATAGGCAAGCGGCGTCGGAAATATAGTTCGCTAATTTCTTGCGGTCCGCCTGCAGATGTTTGAAAGTATGTTAGGCATTTTCTGGGCGAACGTGTAGGGATAATTCTTAGATTAGTAGCGGAGTAGCGACCGCATTCCCGTTGACCTTCCGCGAGAATATGCAAAAACGTTGAGGGCCGTACGGCCATTTGTGAAACTGCACAACCCTTAGGTACTTTCCGCCGAAAAAAGGTACATTAAAACCAGTGGCGTACCCAGGATTTCGGCTCGGGGGGGGGCGACAAAAATTTTTTTTTAAAGAAGGTGCGTGGCATTAGCCACGCACTCCGAAAAAATTTTGGGGTGCTTCTAAGAACTTTTGCGGGTCCCCGACCCCTGAAATCTGTGAAAAGGGGGCGTGGCGTCAGCCACGCCCCAAAAGATTTTTTTTACAAGGGTAATTAGAATTTTTAAAATTTTTTAAAAATTATTTTAAATATTTATAAAAACAAAAAAGTCACTTGCACATTTTTATAACCCATATAAGTAACTTTCAAAAATTTCGCGACCCTTTCTCGGGGGGGGGGGGCGCCCCCCCCCCGCCCCCCCCTCGGTACGCCACTGCTAAAAACGAGTAATTAAACCATCATGACACCTCTGCCATATAGAGTCTCACCTTTGCTCGGCGTACGCCCGAAACTGCCTAAAAAGAGACCGAGCGCCTGCTAAAATTTTGGCCAGCGCTTGCTGGAAAAGATTATTTGGCAAGCGCTTGCAGAAAACTTTGTACTGCTTCCCGCTGGCAGAACATGGAAGTACCGCTCGCTGAAGGTCTAGTCAGCTCCAAAATTTTGCTGGCCGTTTGCAGAAAAGCGCAAGTTTGCGGAGCGCCTGCCCCCGGCGATTATCTGAGTCGTCGAGCTGAGTTGAATGGTTTTTGGATTCAAAATTCGTCTACTCAGAAACTAATATCTATTTATTTATTTATTCATTTGTTTAAAACGCTCTTGCCGTTCCTTACAAACGAACAAAACACACAGTTATACATAAACTAACCATGATAATAGATCATCATGCAGTTCAGGTCTAATCCTTTGGACTAGATTAGTAAACGCTAATACAACCTGTATGTGATTGCTAAATGACTATAAGTCCAGTACTGAATTAATGTGATCATGGAGGTGGCACCTATGCGCCCATTATTTGCCAGCAAAACGATCCTTAGATATTCCAAAGTAAACTTTTCCATAGTATCCGCTGTCGCTAAGTGAGTGCACTGGGGAAGAGTCTAATGACTCCAAGTGTAGGAAAAGTAGTTGTATATGAATAAGTAATATGCAACTAAATACGGCGATGCAAGGCGAAGTTTAGCAAACTCTGCCAGAGTGCGGTGATTTTTTCCACAAATTTAGTATAGTACTGGGTCAATCCAAAAGTTTGTGCCGTTTTTCAGACCTGTCTGTAAATCACTCAGAAAAAAGATGTCCAAACATTATTCGATGCAGAAATTCCTCCTCTTTCTAGCATTAACGTAGTTTTGAGTTGCTTAACACTGCTCGAATATTTGTAAGGATTTTCAGACGATGGCTTACCTTGTAACGATATGTCTGGCATAACGAGAACGAGGCACTAGTTAACTTCATATTTGGAGTCAGCCAATTCTGAATAACCCTTTAAAAAAGTTTTTTAGATTGTTTGATTTGCTTTTCAAGGCAAGTTAGTGGAATGTTTCTCCTACTCCGAGTTGACTGTAGTAGACCTTCTGTGGGGTTTGCGACAAAAAAGTAAACGACTGCATAGGGCGCCTGAGCCCGTACTTTTCGCAATCAGCAAAACGGAAAACAAGGCGAAGAATTGAGCCTGAATCTTGCAATATATATGCAAGACAATCATACAGAGACAAACTGAGATGGAGGACGTAATGGGAGACCCCCCGGTGAAAGGGCTGAAATTTTCCGACTTATTGTTCCTTTTTCTACCGATTGCTTCTGCTCATAATCTAGAGTAATCTAGATTATAAGCAGAAGCAATTAAAAAATCTGGGCCGGTAGTAATCCCCCCGACCTGGCGGCAGGTCTCGTCGGCAGGTCGCTGGCACCTTTTGTGAGGTGGCCAGAAAGTGAAACCCCAAATTTAGGCGGTCCCAGGCCTATTTCCAAAAAATTTTCTCGATGAAGATGCCGCTTGGACTCTGTAGAAAACTCTATAGAAATCTGCGCTTCTAGAAATCCTCCTGTGGGAAAATATCTGGAAGCGCAGAAGGAGCTGCCGGCAACTTCGCGATGTAAGTTGCCGGCAACCTGCCGGCAGCTCGTCGAAATCCGCGAGATGGCAGCTGCCGGCAGGTCAGAGAGCACGGGAAATAGCGTGCTCTTTTGAGAGAGGGAGCTGCCGGCATCTCGACGTGCCCCTACCACGTCGAGGTGGTGGCACCTTTACCGACGGCGTCTGCGAGTTTGCGAATTGCGGCGATATCACACAATTTACGTCAGGCGAAAAAATCAAAAATTCTACTTTTCATCAAAAAACTATCATTTTTCTCATTATATGAGTTTTACTTTTTCAAACCGACGATTTTCTTACAGAGAAAAAATTCAGTAATGCCTTAGAATCATAAAGAACATCATCTTTTTTGGCAATCCCTTATAATTCCCTTTGCACCGATTTCGCCCCTCTCTCGCTCATATCAATCAGCTGTTCTTTCAGGTCAAAGTTTCTCACGCAATGTATCGATCCTTCTTACAGGCAGCAATTTACCAGCGCGTTCCTCTTATTGCTGGTGCAAACGGCGTTGGCTGACCGAATGGTCAAGTGGTTAACGTGATGGCACTTCAAGTTAACGCACATAGGTTCGACCGCGGGCGAGGTAGCAATTTTGCGGCTGTCTGCGTCGTCAAAATTTAATGTGCGAAAAGATTGCGTGCTAAGGTTACATAAGATTATTAGAACCTACAATCACTCCGCGAGCTGCCGGCGGAGTTGGCATCTTTCCGCGATGTGTGCCAACTTGCCGGCATCTTTGATGCCACCAGGTAGGGTAGATTACTACCGGCCCTGATTTGACTCAAATACAGTGTGGGACTTTTTCTAAAAAATTTGGGATCATAAGTGGAACAAACTACAGAAGGCGTCGTCAAAGCCACTTCACAAAATAACTTTCATAGCTTTTTTCCAAACAAAATTTCTGGGACTGCCACTGGCACGCTAACCATTTCACCGTTTGCCACATACAAATTCGCCGCTTTCGATCTTACCTTTGTGCACTGTCTTCCGCCTTGGGGAAATTTCACAAGTCCAAACGAATTAGTGAATGTTCAAAATAAGCGTCATATGCCCTCTTAAACAGCTTGCATCTCACTTTCGACGCCCATTCTAAATCACCTTTTATTTGCTGGCTCTCCTTCAAATTTGCAAGTTAAAATTAGAGAAGCACTCAACTACTCAGATAATCACCGGGAGCAGATGACCAAGCGATTTTTGGGCAAGCAAGCACCGGAAGAATAGTTCTCTGATTTCTTGCGGTCCGCTTATAGAAATTCGGAAGAATGCTGGCCAATTTCTAGACGAATGTTCGGAAAACAATCGCTGTTTTTTAATAGATTGATGCGGCACAATGGCCGCATTCTCGCGGCTTTCCGTGAGAATATACAAAATTATTGGGGGCCACAAGTTCCTTTGTGGAGGAACGCACAACCCGCAGGTACCTTCTGCTGCGAGAAAGTGCCTCAAAGTCGGTGAAAGAACCATCGATGACACCTCTGCCACACAAAGTCTCACCCTTGCTCGGCGTACTCCCGAAACTGCCTGAAAAGAGTCCGAGCGCTTGCTGACGGTTTGATCAGCGCTCACTGAAAGAGATTGACGTGCGGTTGCAGAAATTTTCCATTGCTGCCTGCTGGTAGAACATGCGACAGTAAAGAAAGCTCCTCTCGCTGAAGCTTTGGACACGCCCCAAAATTCTGCTACCGCCTGCCCCCCCCCCCCTAGCGACTGCATGAGTATGCATCAAAAAGATCGCACACATAGTAACACTCATAACACTCATAAGTACACAGTCCTGTTTCGATGTCACTTTTCCAGTTATCCTATGGGCTCTTGTTGTCCCGTATTTGGCAGTTCGTATGTGGATCGATAGCGTACGAAATGGAAATGAAAGTATTGCCCAGTCAGTCGGAAAAATGTTGTTGTTTTTCGGACGAGGAGCAGCTAACAACACCAGGTTCGCTATCAATCTTTGATCAAAATAAATAAAGTAATTTTTTGATGGAGCGCTCGTCTCAGCATGGTATGCTTTCATGTGAGATGAGTTTCACAAATGGTGACACTTTGAAAATGTTTAAGGTCGAAGCCGTGAAAGAATTATATCTTTCATAACCAATGTCATGGTAATAGCTTTGTTGGTATTTTCTGCAATCAGCCCAAAGCTTGTATCCGATACTGCAGCAAGGTAGGCCCCATATCATTGCGAGATCATTACGAGACATTATAACAACTTTGCTATATTGGCACAAGTCTCAGAATAATTCCAGAACATCCGCAACGTTAATGGCTGCCATCATCATCTTTTTGAAGGCAAATGTGTTCATGCTTACAAATCGTTTCATAATCTACTGTGGAGATATATCTTACGTTTTATATCTTGTACATTGGCCGGTCATTGTGGCAGTGCGGTACTGTTCAGATTCGCAGATGGCACTGCCGGTACATGCTTTTTATATTCAATACTAAGCATAACTTGATGTTGTCAACAACAAGGGCAATATTTCATTTTGATAGCCCATCTATACTCAAGTGAATGATGCATTAAACTCATGCATTCTTCGCACTCAGATAGTCTTTGTATAGTATTGTTACCTTGTGCATGCACGACGCATGAAGTGTGACATATCCATGTAGATAGCTGTACTCGCGTAATATAAGTAGTAATGCATTCCCGAGATTCTCTGCTACTTCGCCTCACGCAAGCGCAGCTTTTGAAGTCAAGCTTTTGATCCTTGATCGAATTCAGCGCATTTGCTCCACGTTTCCGACCTATCTGCATTCATAGAGATCGTGAAGAAACTGGTTTCGAAGAATATAAGTAAACTTGGAGTCCGCGAAAATGCAGCAGGACTTTGCTGCCAATGTTCACTCCTTTATAAAGGGTCACCTTCGCACGTGAAGGTTATACGCTATTGTCGGTAAGCATGGCGTATCTTTCAGAAGCTGTTTTGCTTTATAAATTTCATTGAAGCAGTCCAAAAATTATTTTCATGGGTGTACAACTAGGTTTGATAAACGTATAGCTTTTTCAAAAGTAATTTTTTTTTTGAAAATATACTCACTTTCGTGAATGTTGATTCAAAAATTTGAAAGAAAAAATGAGGCTTTTGGTTGTAACATAATCCATCCATTGCGATGCGACAGCATTTGTGGTCATGCACAAATCATTTTTCTTTCTCATATTAATTTCTTATCATACAGTTATCATACACTACTCTTCTCTGTCGCAGATAAGCAAGATTCAAAACATATTTTGGTAATCAAAAAAGCAAAATACAAATGTCAAGCTAGCTATGTGCTTGTATAGTGGATTTCGGCCAGCTTCCCATAGATGCCCCTGCGGCGCACCAGCAGACGCTCCTGGCTCAATGCTTCTGATCTCCTTCATGGCCAGTAAAGTATTGCTGCGCACATAGTACTGAAACGAGAGAAGTCTATCAAGAATAGTAAGTGTAAAAGTATACCTCAATTTCAGTCAATTCATTAAATTAAATTCAAAACCTCTAGTAATAGTAACTCGTTGTCTGAATTGCATTTGGCTTTAGCCATTAAAATTTCATCATTTCCATATTCAAATGCTTCCAACTTTAGATGCTTGCTAAGTTCAACCATCAACTTCTCTTTTTCCTTTTTTTCATTGAGTGCATTGTTGTACGCAGTGGCAGCGCTGAGCTGTGTTTCCTGCAAATTCACAGCGTTTTGCAAAAAATTGAGCTGTTTTTTCTTCAATATAGTTTTCCACTTGTAGAATTTTACGGACTTGCAAGCGTTTATACTGACTTCAAGAGTCGAATTGCTGCCATTTTTGCTGATTTATTCCGACTTCTGTTTACTTCTTCCCTACAGAAAGCGGTTGTTTTGTTGTGTCTTCAGATGTACAATCGAGAGGAATTTAGCAAACATGTGAGCGTATCGTTAGTGGTGTTTATTTTTGACGAGGAGAGGTAACTGTGGTGATCTCTGATTAACAAGGATGCCTGAGTGGCTTGAACGCTGTGCTAATTGGTAAAGGTGGTTTGCATCATCACCGGATGAGGTTTGGGTCAAATCTTTTAAGCCAAGAGTTCATGATCAGACTTTGACCTTCTTTGGCAAAATGAGTTCTTGTAACTTGTCGCAGCAAGAGATCAACGAGATTGCTTGTTTCACGGTTTTGTGTGGTTATATGCATTCATAGAATTTATTCCGCTCTCTGGATCGCTTAGGGAAGGATGCACAGATAGTTTTCAAGAAAAATTACAAGTGTCCTAATCACACCTCTCTGGATCATTCACGAAGGGTACACAGAGATCTTCAGATAGTCCGTTATCGATTGACGCTTGCTGACAATTACGAGGAGGACTGGCTGTTGCAAAACACTACGGGACAATCAGTGACCAATTTGATGGTCACTAATTCTCGTAGTTGAAGACAGTGGATTGGAACTGTTTATTCAAACGAACCCGGTAATGGACCGGGTAGGGCACCTCTAAAAGTCTGGAGCTTGTTATATAGCTAACTAGTTGGCTCTTCTGGTCCAGCCCAGGTCATTGGTCACCTACACTGCGAGCCCCCCCCCCTCTTATACGTTATGGATGACTTACCCTGGGACCCGCTTCGAAACCGCATCTTCGTGATCCTGAGGTGAAAATGAGCTTCACCGCCCTTCTTTACATGACTATGGGAAAATGCTTGATTAAACATGATAATCCCTCAGTTCCTTAGAAAAATGTGATTAAATCAATAATTCGACAGCAAGACCCAACGAATCGCTGCAAAAAGTAGCCTATCATCTGCGCAGGGGTCGAAAACATAGGTGTGCAAAGTTTCAGCTGAATCGGTTGAGCAGTGCTTGTTTCTATAACGCACATACCCTCCAAACAGACAATTTTTGAGTTATATATACAGGGTGTCCCAAAAAAATATGCCTACTGTTTGACTGTGAATAACTCTCTTGTAATAAAGTGTTTCGAAAAGCCTTAGTTGCCCTTTTGTAGAGCGAGGTTAAACTTAGATTTGCAGTATGGAGCGAATCATCCATCTCCCTTCATTACTGTATAATTACGGTAAGAACTTCTAGCATATGGAACCATTGTGAAGTATACCACCTATCAAAAATTTTTTCAAAACATCTGAAAAATCGTGTACTTGGGTTCCCGCGCATGCTGATTCCACCTAACGACTTTTTACGAATGTTTTCAGCTTTTTTGACGGTGCAATTACATTTCTGACAAATGCTGGGAATTGAGTTATTACGATTTACCGGGGATAACTTAGAAAAGAAGCATCGTAAAATAGAAAATTCAAATTCGAAATCAGCGGCTCCCATTACCGTAGTATAACAGTTTTTGGCTTGTTTGGACTTGTTTCAAGGTAGAATATAGCCTCCAAGGGTCTAAAATCCTTGTCGAAGTTCATACCGTAATCCTACAGTAATGAAGAGCGATAGATGATTCGCTCCATACTGTAAATCTAAGTTCAACCTCGCTCTATAAAACGGTACCTAAAGCTTCTCGAAACACTTCATTACAAGAGAGTTATTTACAGTCAAACAGTAGGCACATTTTTTTGGGACACCCTGTATATAAAGTGGAGCTGACCCGTACACAAACAAACTGAATGAGAAGTACATATAAATGAAAGAGGATGCCGCGTTTTGCCGCGGCTCCTGGAAAATGCCATCTAGGTGCCACTCATTGATGAGTGATTCGGCACTCAAATACAAGCGATTGGGAAGATGGGCAATGTCAATGCCGTCAGCTATCAGGATGACAGAGTTGGTGAGGTTGATGATATACAAATCACGAACAGGCAGGTTGGGACGGGTTAAATCAAGAATTGTGATAATTCTATAAAAAAAGAGTTTACCATTTGTGAACGAAAAACACAAGTAAGGAAGAGTAAAAAACCTGCATCTAATGACACCTTAGTTGCGCGCCGTTCTATGTTTTATGAGCCTTGGGATGACTATTAGTGAATTGGTTACGTTGCTTGCGTTATCTGACTGTTATAAAGTTTTTTTTTTCAAAAATTCAAACGAAAGGTTTTGAGAAAATTGCCAAAGTTGGGCATGGTATTAGGTTAACATATTTGCAATGCAGCTTTTAATATAACTTTTTTTTTGAACGTAACGCAATCATTTGCGGAATATAAGGATAGGTAAGCTGCAAATGCGGACATTTTTGCCGAATTTTGCCATCTTATGTAAGGATTACGGTAGGTTTACGGCATAATAGAAAAAATTGCAGATTGTGTCAGATTTTGCTGAAACTTGGCCTATGGGGTTATTCGACATGCTGGTCACAAAAATGAGACCCGTTTCGCATGAGAAAGCCTCTTCGTAAGGTTAGAAAATGAATGCTATCTTAGCGACAAATAAATATGAAATTAGTTCACCGTATTGGATTACTCTATTGTGCAAAGCTTTAGCGAATTCTGTGGTTTCGCAGCTTAGTCATTGACAGATTGCCCTCAAAACTTGACGCATTTGACTTGTTCTACTTCCCAAAGGCGTCTTATCTTAGTTTGTCTTTGAATTTCACTTCTTTTTTTACTGATTCTAATGTGTCAACTTCAAGCTACGTGATATCTCTGATTCCTTATGATATGTTTGATTCAGGTTTTGTACGGCTTCATGCTTCCAAAAAAACCATGAAACTCAATTTCCAAGAGTTTTCGAAAAATGCTTGAATTTCTACCACGTTATTATAAATCAAACTGTTTGAAAAGGCTTGCAGCCCACGTAACACTCTACATGATGCCAAAAAATGAGAGTGCTACATTTAGTAAGAAGAAAGTTATGGGAGAACTGCAAAACTTATGTGTCAACCTAATAAAACCATAGGCTCGAATTTTCGACTATTATCTTAGTGGCCACAAAAGTAATCAGCGCAGGAACATGATTGCTTGAAAGAAGAAGGAACTATAGCTGCAATGGGTAATGTTCGAAAAGCCTGTCTGCCTCTATGTCACTTGTTTTTATGATAGACTGAAAAAACGAGAAGGAGTGGAGCGACCAAATACTAGGTCGTTTCAAAAATAGTATGCTTTTTTTGAATAAACGCCATATTTTATAGAACAAAGGTCTTTAGAGAATTTTGGCGTCATTTGAGGCGGCATTTCATCCTCTTTTGGAGGTTAACCTATTGCAGCACAGTCAGTGAGCTCTCGCGATGAGATTTCGCGAACCTTCAGATCTTTGCTTACGATAGATTACTCATTATGCTTATTCGTTGCAAACTAGGTAAACTACCATTCACGAAGTTCTTGAAAGATTTTCGTAATCTGACCATCTCCCGTATCCAAATGGAGAATTTTATGCATAACAGAAGATGCGCTTGCAAGGCTGAGTCGAATGGTGTTCTTGAATTCCGAGATCATCCACTTGTGTCCATACAGATTTCTGAAATGGTTAAAAGCCTGTCGCTAATCATCTCTCATGCTGTTTGAATTTGATGAATACGAAAGCATTTAATGCAGACATTTGTAAATAAGCACGGACATAAAAGACCATTTTCTATCATGTTCTGGAGGTTAGAAAGTGAGCAAAAGATTATTCATTTTTTAGGTATTCTCATCGCATTATACCTTAGCTTAACAATATCAGTAGCTATGCACCACACGTTCGAGGTGAGCAGTTATTTGAAAGGCGCGCGTGTTGCACATTCAATACATTTACAGAACTACTTTTTGAATTGTACCATGTTGCCGTCTCTGATTTGTGTTATTATCTGCTACGCTTGCATTTTCAGTTCTAGACATATCTACCTTCAAGCACCCCAACTAAAAATCACCACTTCATTCAAGTCAAGTTAGGCTCTTGTTTTGGCTTACTGAAACTCTTATTGTACTGATACAAACTGCATGATTACAGAAATTGAATATGCCATTGAGTTTAATATAAAAGAAAGTTATTATTATACAACATTCCCTGCGATAAAGACAACGACACTCAGTTTTACACGGGGTACAAAGATTTTCCAACATATCGATGTGTTGCTGTAAGTTTTATCGATGCGCGCCCCGATAAAAGCGTGTTTTTCCTCCTTGAAATCGTTGTAAGCTTGTTTCAATGATTTTCGAAATAGCCTGACTACTTTGCGCTTTTTTCAGAAAGGAAACGGCAGCGTAAATATTTTGCTGATGGGCGATTCAGTTGCGCGCAGAGCCTATTCACTTCTACACAACATACTCCAGGGACGTTATCTCAAATTTCGACTTTTCTCCAGGCCACGTGGGTGTTGAATAAAAAAGAGATGCATATTTGCAAGTTTTTTTTCGCTATTTAGAATGTCCTTTGCTATGGTATTCGAAATCAATGTCTAGTGTGATAAGGAAAGTAGTCCAGCATGAAAAACCAGACATCCTTTTGTACATGCACCGTTCGTGAGTTCACAAGCTTCACATTAAGTTGATCTTGACAAAATGAACTCTCGTTTAGATACAGTTCTTTCAACGCTCCAATTAAGGATTTGCAGAGAGACTCTACTTACAAACATTTCCAAAGCAATATCGACTTTATGAGGTAATTATTACAGCACGTTGTAAATGAACTGAAAACAAAAATACCTGCACTAGTCATTACGATGCAGATTTGATTGATGCAAGTCGCGAGTTCGCGTGGGTTTGTTAAGTTTGCATGTCTTGGCCAACTGCATAGAACCAAGTTGGCATTTAGAAATTCGATCTCTGGCTAACAAAAATCAATGTAACGCAAACTTTGGCAAGATATGCCCTTTTCATGCAATAATTCTGTCCTTTACTTGATGCAAAGTGCACATATACCGGGTGGCAGTTCTGCTTAATCGTTATCTCTTTGGTACTAATGTCTTTTGCCAATTTTGTGGTGCCACTTTGTAGAATTAACTTCAAATTACATTTGTAGTAAGAAGCAGTACGTCATTAGTACGGTTGCAACTTTGAAAAAGATTTCTCAGATTGAGAATCTTTTTTTTGCATTCAAAAAAGAGACAACCTAGAAAAATTTAGACTACGCTAGTCAGATTTGCCGAGTCCAACTCTATGAGTTATATAACGTGATGCGTCGGCAAGTTAAACGTATAGGTAACAATCCGACACTATTTTCTCAGTGTACTTGAAATTAGATTAACCATTTGAAAAGCTGCGCTGTAGTTCGAGTAGTAAACTTCGAAGTTAGTGTGAGTAAAAACCCTATTATCAATTTTTAGTGATTTACCATAAAAACTTGAAACAATAGCCCTATAAAGCAGTATTTCCTACTGGCGAAGCGAGAGTAGTAATAAATAACGTAAAGTTGAAGGCAGCTTACAAAATTATATTATGAGAATCTGCAAAAAAAACATCGGACTTACAAGGGAAGGATGATAAGTCGAAGTGGCCTTTTGCGATGACTTGTATACCATGTTGGAGGGCATGAAACGCTGATTCCAAATCTATCTTCCTTATCTGCGACGCTTTCCTGCACGAGAAGTATGAGCGTTTATTGGAGAAAAAACTGAGTGTGCAGATAGTGTAAAAACAGTGGTAACCATTATAGCGCTTAAATGGACCAGTGATAATTTTATTAGCGCTCTATAAAATAAGTATTCTCAGGTGAGGTATATCCGCACTCCGGCTGAATTTTAGCAACTGTTTTTATCCCAGAAAAACACTCATTTTTGCTCCTTCAAACGCTCATAACTCCTCGTCCAGGAAAGCGCCGCAGATAAGGTAGACAGATTTGGAGTCAGCGTTTTGTGCTCTCCACTAAGGTGTGCAACCATCTTAAAAGGCGACTTTGACGAACAATCCTTTCCTTGTTAGAGGGATATTAACGATTGAACAGTACCTACATACCTTCTTGACAATTTTGGTCTTCTGCTAAATTATTCATTTCAAAAGATCTTTTGCGTACTTATTTTCCATAACTGCTCACAGTGTTCACCATACATGCGATAGGTGGAAAAATTTCTCTGACCTCCTTCACTTTAGGGCCGGCATCTGGCTGACCCATTTCACCTGAGGTTGAAACTAGAATCAAGACATAACGGCAGAATCAAACAGCTGTTACAACGGCCCTGTTTGAAAAGAAAACGTTAGCTGCTCTTTTTCAAACATCAAGACTGCAAGAGAGTATAGGAACAACAGCGTTTTGTTGAAAAAACGCATGCTTGAGACCTTCTGCGCACTCAAAATGTCGTTGATAACGAAACATAATCAAAAATAAAAGGATGACTGGTTCTTTGAATTATAATTATCAATAAATACACATTCTCAGACAATCGCTGGGGGCAGGCGGGCACCGGAAAAATAGATTGCCGATTTCTCGCACCTCGCTCGCGGATTTTTTGGAAAGCAATCAGGACTTTTCGGAAGACCGCTTGCTGAGTCAGCGAATTTTTGATAGACCGCCTGTTGAATTTTTTTTCGCTCTTATCTTTTGCAGATATATTGCTGAATTTCTGAGGAATCTAGAACTCAGCAAGCGGTCTTCCGAAAAGTCCTGATTGCTTTCCAAAAAATCCGCGAGCGGGATGCGAGAGATTAGCAATCTATTTTTCCGGTGCCCGCCTGCCCCCGGCGATTGTCTGAGTTGTTGCAAAAAAGGGTTGAGCAAGAGTGGAAAATCTGACTAGCTAGTGGTGGATGCATGTTTACTGACAAGAATCGTACCATATCTCCTTTCACTAGAGTGAATAATAGCATATGAAAGAATGATACATTATACGTAACTCTAGCTTTCGAATCATATACAAAACTTTGAAAAAGACCATCTTGGTTTCAAAAATGAAGCTGTGATGAATCCAGAAATGGCTGAGATTGTAGCTAGATAAAACTGCTCGTATCTCGCTTCACAAAAAAAGCTAAAGAAAAAGAGACAGCCTACATGAATTCCTCGTGTTCTTAGGGTTCTTTCATACTACGCTCAGGATGCCTCCAAAAAAGTCTTGCTCCGGCGACCCATAGAAAGCAAGAGAGGGGTGGAGCAAGTAAGTACTGATTATCTCCACCTCATTTTTGAAAAGCCACTAATTTTCTCGCTTAACAACCTATAAAGCCTTAGAAAGCTTAAAGGCAGTGTCCCACCAGACTGCGGATATCTGGCTTTCGTAGAAATGTAGTAGTAGACCTCCTACCTAATCGATATCTATAGTTCGGAGCGAAAAAGGGAATCTACCAAGCCTGAAATTTGCTCCGAAGGTGGCCCGAATCTTACGTAGGCCCGAATGCAGCCCACACAGCAATATCGATTGCAAGGCCAGAGTGCTATAGCGCACACAGTTATGAGCGCAGGGTCCCGTAGCGACTCTGCGTCTCTACCTTGCATCCATTGCGTATTCGCCTGAGCTTACCGTAAGATTCGGGCCACTTTAGGAGCAAATTTCAGGCTTGTTCGATCCCCTTTTCGCTCTGAACCAGGGTCAAGCGTGTGATGCGACTGTCGCAACGGGGGGTCGTAAAGGGGGCCTACGGTGAGGGGGGGGGGGGTCGTGAGAGGGGGTAGTTTGGATAAAAAACCGTAAAAAACCGATTGAAAGCAAATCAAATAGCAAGTAATTATTACATGTTTTTAACAATAAATTCATGGAATGCCGTGTACCAATGTGTCACATAGAAACGAGTGAATAATAATTTGAAAACATTTACAAGCGTAGAAATTCGCTTTATTCGGTGCACTTTTGAAAGATTATGACTTAGTTCTTTTTTTATGGGAATCGCTACTTCTCCCGCAAAATATTGTCTCAAACGGGGATCGAACCCTGCTGGCATGACTAAAATCCAAAAATAAACACTTTCAGAAGCTCAGTTGCTACTAAAGGCATGTATGTGTGATAAAGATGTTGGATGTATTGATTGGTGTAGACATCCTGCTTCCGAAGGCTCACTGAAGACTCGCACACTCGACAAAAGCGCACATGTAGATCAACGATGACAATCAATAATCCGTAAATCTTTTTGTAATGAAATTTATGCGGCCCTTACAATTTATATGTACTTTAGATAAGCCCTGCTACTGCTGTGCGAAATCTGGTGCTATTCTATAAACTGCGGATTTTCTTATGATTTTATGTATGGTAGCAAAAAATGAGGAAAGGGGGGTCGTATCCTCCGGAGCTATTGAAGCTTGTTAGCTGCAAACTTGCTGTAATACGAGGCCATCCCTCTAGTTTTTACCATAAGAATTTTAGGCTGTTTTATAACTTCTCTGGTAAGTTACAAAATTTTAAGCTCAAAAATCCCAGTTTTTGCTTTTTAGGATCGCATCTAAATTTGCGAGAGCCTGATCTAAATTTTTTCGAGCTCACTGCTTTTCAAGGGCTGAAACTTTTTCTATGAATAGTCTGGGCACTGTGCTACAGAATCTGTTCTTTGCAGCCTCTCAGTCTTTTCCTGGCCTTAGTTACGAATTTTCAAACTGCCGTGCTCATGCATGTTTTTGACGTCGTTCTGGACGGCGCTAAAGCGGTTTTTTTCGCAGGAAAAACTGTGAAAGAGGTAAGAACTGAGCTTCTTAGTCGAAAACATCTTTTGTAGTTTAAGAATGTCATTTTGTTTCTCCGTGTAAAACAGGGTTGAGCAAGAGGTCAGGCGCAAGGCTGCCAAATACGACCCCCCCCCCCCTGTGGTGATGCTAAGATACGACCCCCCCCCATCTCTCCCCCCCTCTCCCACCCACCTCTGCACATTTCTTTTCTATGTACACTCTTACTATTACAAAAAATTCATTAAGTGCACAGATTTTCAAAAAAAAAAAACCAAATCCAAAGTCATATTTAGACTTTGGTGCTTCTTGCGATTTTTTTCTTTTGAGACATTTACAGCTCGTATACCATTCCTGAAGAGTTTGAAGTGCATCTGACAGTACTGTACTCGTAGGACGAGAGACGAGAGCCAACTGCAAACAGCCAACAAAACCCTCCCTCCCATCAATAAGCCTACTTTGTAGGCTATCACCCACCTTATTACGTAACTGGTTTGGGTCTGGTTTTTTTTCAAACACATTTGCACAAGGTCAGCTCAAAATGACTTGCCTGAAGTTTTTTTTTCTTTCTTAGATTGTCACATTTTTTAGAGTTTGGCACTCTCCTCCAGCATGTCGGATGAGCGAGGCGACCAGTATACTCGCTTTCCGAACTTCCGGCATACTTCTACTGAATTCCCAAGGTCGTTTTTGCTGGCAAGTGAGGAGGGCATGGGTACAAACTCCGTCGAATTATATTTCCTGGTAGTGTCTGCTTGGGCAAAACCTTAGTGCTTGTAATTTTTATTAATTTATAACTGGACCTGAATTGAATATGTTTTATTGTAAATATATATATACTTTGTGTTTCTTTAAAAAATATGTGTATCTCAACTGCTCCTTTAGTCTTACTTTGAGCACGCCTTAGAGCCTAAAGAATAAATAAATAAATAAACTCCGTGGACGCTTCTGAATATAAAATGCTTGCCAAAGACTATGAAATCGTTATTTAGCCGAACCCGTGCATTCTTCGCAGCTGAAAATGCTACACAACGTGCTGCAGTCTAAAATGGACATTGCGAAGATTGCGGTGTTGCCTTTGCAGCTTTTCTGTCCTGCAATTTTGTTCATTGATCGTGTTTTTTCCTCCGTGATGTAGATGATGCGTTGGATACACATATTCGACAAGGTTCTCTTGGTTCTCCTAATGACACAGAAGCAAGGTCAGTATCATTCATTTTTGCAAAGATTATCTTCTTCTTTACTTGAAAACATTTTCTTGCACCTTTTATTTTTACATTACTTTTTTACATCTATACTTGTATTGATGGATCGAGCAGATGCACTCAAAAGAACGGACATAGGTTGTCGGTGTTGTCGGTGTTGTCGGAGTTGTCGGTGTCGTCGGGGTGAGAGACAGTTTAGAGCATGCGCGAAACGTGGAGGCTCTCATGAGGTCCTATAGCGACCGGAAACCTCGGCAACCCCGAGAACACCAACAACATCGACAACACCGACAACAACGACAACACCGACAACACCTACAACCTATGGCCGTTCCCTAAGGGAACGGCATGGGGTCGGCAACGGTTGTCGAGGTTGCTGGCGTTGCCGACGTTGCTGAGGTTGCCGGGGTCAAAGACAGCTTAAAAAGCGCTGAAACGTGAAGGCTATCATGTGGTCCCACCACAACCGGCAACACGGCAGCGCGGCAACCTCGACAACCGTTGCCGACAATCTTTGGCCGTTCCGGGTGCATCTGCTCGACCCACAAACGCAAGTGTAGATGTAAAAAAGTAATGTAAAAATAAAAAGTGCAAGAAGATGTTTTCACGTAAAGAAGTAGATCATCTTCTCAAAAATAAATGATACTGACCTTGCTTCTGTTTCATCAGGAGAACCTTGTCGAAGATGTGGATCCAACGCATCATTTGCAACACGGAGGTAGTAACTCCTCCAGAACCATCTTTCAGCTGCAAAGCAAACAAGACTTGATTGAAAACGCAGCAAATATTGAGCAAAAAAGCCAACTTGAGAGTATGATTTCGAAATTGAGTACCTATTGCGTTCAAACTGCAGAGCACGCGTGATCATATTTACAGATATCACAACGGAGAAGTGGTAGCCAAAGGCTTGGAAAAGGAAAGCCTGCAAAGCAATCTCAATCGATTTACCTCAAGCATATAGTTACCGGCATAGAGCACGATGGACAGAGCCTTTGCTGCTTTTAATGGTTTTCGTATTCGCAACAACCTTTTATGACAGCGTACGACTATTGTTTCCGACAAAAGACGATCATTCGAAAGGCGCCTAATAACAACCGAAACTTCAGAAGGAACATGCATAGATCTCCTCACCCTGTTCTATCGTCTTATTGTCCAAGATCCGGTGCAGTCGGATAATGCCGCATCTTTGATACAGCGTCTTCACTCTCAAAGCTAAATATAGTAATGCGACCAAAGAACAAAATTGAGGGACAGGAAAGCTGCAAAGACAACACCAATATTCTTCGCAATGTCCGTTCTAGACTGCAGCACTTGTGTAGCATATACAGCTGCAAAAAATGCACGAGTTTGGCTCCATAACGATCTCTTGACAAACATATTTATATTCAAAAGCGTCCACTGAATTGACTTTCTTTCACCGAGTACTGTCAGATGCACTTCAAACTCTTCAGGAATGGTAAGAATGAGCTGTAAATGTCTCAAAAGTTGAAAAAAAAACGCAGGAAGTACAAGAAATTCACCTTGCCGTTCTTTACAACAATATCTTCGATAACAAGGAAACAACGACGAAGCAACTTTGATGTCCGATATTGCAAAACCTACAAATCACCTTATACAAAAGAAATAAAAAAGCAAGATAAACAGATCCAACCTGATTTAGTGCAGCAAAATTTGCTTCATTCACTGAGGAGATTTTTGGTTTCAGAGTAAATCGTTCTTGAATCATAACAAGAAGGTGAAGATGAGCAAACTACACAGATTCTGCATTGTAGGCCTATACCGTGAACCAAACGAGTATGCATACCTTGGTTAGCAAATCAACAGCAAAGTCGCTTGGAAGGCAGAAAGACGAGCAACCACAAGCTCCTTTCTGCAGATTGCTACTAGACAGTCAGCAGTTTTGATAAGAAATTGCGACTGTTGATACAAAAGGTAGCAAATTGCTTGCAAAGGAAAAATCAAAAACCCAGGATGAGGAAAACGATAAACAGGAAGAAGCCAAGTAAAAGACAAAGCAAACTTACGGCACATGATTCGAACTTTTCGACGATTTAACCCATTTGACTTCTTCAAGCAACTGGACAAAAAGCACTCGAGTAGAATGTGTGAATGTCACAAGACTAATCTTTCGGTCTCCATGTAGGAAAAGGAAAGTAAAGTAAAACTCCACACTGGAGTCGGCCCTCCTGTGACGACGAAGAAATGGAACGACCGCTTGAAAAATCGAGCTTGCCGCAGTTCTTATCCCCCGTGCAGAAACTTTGCACAAGATGCGTACCTACAGTAGGACGAAAATAAGGGAGGATTTACGACCAGTCGTCTTCGGCACATGAGTAGGATTAACCACTGATAGTTTTTTCGAAAGGTGATGAAATCGTATAAAATTTCAGCTGTGGAAAGAGAAAGGACCATTCAAAAGTTTGAGTGAAAAAATGGAAAGTTTTGAGCTGTAGGGGTTGCGCCTGACCCTATTAACTTCATCTCAAAAGCAACTTTCCCGAAGAAGTTTGATATGATTCGTTAGCACAAACATCGTAAATGTGGTACGAGGTGTGTGAAGCAGATTCGTCTTGTTTTAGTTTCCTAGGACTCACGCAGTAAATCCAGTCGAGGTGAAAAGCGCCATTGTCGAAGTTTTGATGGGGCTTATAAAACCATTACTCTAGGGTGATTTGAGACGAAATTGATAGGATATATTAAAGAAGAGTAATACTTTGCAACAAGTGTAAAAAGGTTGACTTTTTTGATCGTTGAAATCAAGTTAATCATGTTTGAAAACAGCGTCATCCAGACATTAGATAAGATGGAAAATTGTTATAGAAAATTATATAAAAGGTCCACAAAGTGTTATTTTGCATGCTAATCACGAAAGTAGCATCCACTTCGCTGGTATGAGACTTTTGGTGGGGTTACGGTAGGCATACGGTAGGTTTGGTAAGTCCAGTCAGATCAATGTTATCTCAATCAGATCTCTTGCCAGTTCCATTTCTAATATACTTCGCGTTTATCCAGTAATCCTTCAAGCTCTCGTTGACAGCCGAAGCAACAGACGGCTGGCGAGCAGTCTCATAAATAAAGCAAGACTGGCACATATGATTTTCAGATGCGAGAACTTACATAGCTTTGCACCATTTTCCATCAGTTCATTTACTGTTTCTTACTTAATAACAATGTTTGTAATTTTCTCACCTTAACTATTAGGTTATTAGGTTATTTGGTTTGAATATTCAAGAATCTGCAGTCTTCGACAGTTGTTTACTAGCAAAACAAAACTATTAGGTTGTCAAGAAAATAATGTCCGTTTTTATTTGCTTGCTTTAACAAAGCAACCAGACTCAACCCAACAAAGGGTAAGGGGTACTGTTCGATAGAGCAAAGCAAGCTCTCAAAGATGACACTCATGTCTTTGCGCCAAGCTCGATCCACGGAGAGTTCGAACTCAAAATCTAAAGATTTCCAAATGCCCAAAAAAATCGAAAAAATCAGATCTTCGTCCAGATAATTTCTACGGAACTCCCACTCGCTCACATCAATACTATCGATATCAGATATCCATATGTGCGATTGCCGTATTTTTTCCTTGACTAGAAACTGAAAAAACGAAAATTTCCCTGATTTTCTCAAAGCAATGCTGAGCCGTTTCTGCAAGTGTAGTTCTATACTACAAGCCTAGGTAAGTATAACTGTAGATTTTCAGCCCATTCCAAGCGGTAGTTTTCGAAAAATAACGATTTCGGATTTTTTCGTTTCAGTTTCAGTGCTAAAATCGACATTTCTCGAAAAGTACCGCTCGAAATAGGCTGAAAACCTACAGTTATGCTTACCTGGGCTTGTAGTATAAAACTACATATGCAAAAACGGCTCAGCATTGCTTTGAGAAAATCAGGAAAATTTTCGTTTTCTCAGTTTCTAGTCAAGGAAAAAATACGGCAATCGCACATATGGATATCTGATATCGATAGTATTGATGTGAGCGAGTGGGAGTTCCGTAGAAATTATCTGGACGAAGATCTGATTTTTTCGATTTTTTGGGCATTTGGAAATCTTTAGATTTTGAGTTCGAACTCTCCGTGGATCGAGCTTGGCGCAAAGACATGAGTGCCATCTTTGAGAGCTTGCTTTGCTCTATCGAACAGTACCCCTTACCCTTTGTTGGGTTGAGTCTGGTTGCTTTGTTAAAGCAAGCAAATAAAAACGGAAATTATTTTCTTGACAACCTAATAAAATAGCGGAATATTTTATTGCTTCTGTTATTGCTACATATTATAGTTAATTTTCTGTTTCAAAAAACTCTCATTTGTTGTCAATCTCGTTCCGGAATTTGACAGGTAAGCCTTTTGTCATCAAAGAGAGTGCCTATCTGCGCAAGTGCGTTTATTTATTCAAAAACAATGTATAGGAGCGTACAGTTGATTTAGAGTGTGTAATCACATGGATAAAATTGTCTTAGATATTCTGTTAGGCAAAATCCTATTGAAATCGAGTTAATCCGCAAGCATTATTTAAATTTCAAACCATTTGGCACTTTGGCGGATCCTTGAGGATGAAAAGAACACGCACTGTGAAGCCTCTCGAATGCTGATAGTGATCCATTTCAGGCTCTTTTCAAAGATGGTCTTTTCTACTATTACGATCCGCAGACATTTCTCGCACGTTTGGGAGATGGGGCTCACCTGACAACAGTTGGTCTCGAATTGCTACGACCACAGTACACTAAAATCATTGAGAGATTACTCCACACGCTTCTTGAGCATTGATCAAAGTGCAGCAATAGTGCTTGTAGCGATGTATCATGGTCTGTTATAACAACGAGGAAATAAACGAAGAAAACTGCCTTCAAATTGACGAGACCCCCAAACTCTGTATTTGATGGCGTATGGTTCATTACGCTTAACTCTAGGACATTATAATTATTCCTTTTTTTTATCTTCAGAAGTAGAACTCGGCATGCCAAGAACAAACAGTCGATTTCAACAAATTTGTATGGGTAAGGGTGTCTGGGTTAGCAACGTGTGGTGCACTAAAAGTTTGGCATTGTGTTAACTATGATGAATTTGAATACGTACAGTGATGGAAATGTCCTACACATTCTGCAAAAAACTGGTCAATCTAGGTTCTAGAAGCAATCAGGCTTATACGAACTCGTAGACAATGCGTCACTAAAGTTTGACTTACTGAACTTTAAAAGCAGCCAGAACTTCAAGTGTCAGATCGGGCTTCGAAATCAAAAGCCTGGAACGCCTCCAAGCTGCTCTGAGAATATGTCAACGACGAAGAATCGGTTTGTCAGAACTAGCGGGATTTGCTGGTGTCGATGTTGGCGTTCGACTGGTAAAAAATCGTACCATCGATGGGGCTTAAGCTCAAAATAGAAAGCTTCTAGTTGAATGAGTATCAATGTCGCGATTGGCATATGAAATTATCCCCTCTTGAATCCATTTGCTTGAGTCTGTAATAATTTGCATCGCCGCTTATAGAATACCTCCCGTATATTCTTTATTACATATAATGGCAACATTCGGCAGGCAGTGGCTTACATCGTGGCTTATACACAATTCACAGTAGAACCTTTCTGACGTTTCCTTCTCCACTAGTGTGTTTAGGACTGCAGTATCACTTTGATTTTGTTTTTTTAAATCAAACCAAAGTTAATGAATTTGAAATTTGTTAGGAAGCTTCTATTTTATTTGCAATTTTTCCACACTCCCCCCCCCTCCCTCTTTCACACCTTTTCAATATGAACATCTCAAATAAGGGTGTTCATTCTCAAATAAGTCAAGCACAGAGACTTGCCTGCAATACCACAACTCTGTCAGTTCCATCGTTCTACGAATAACTAGACTCTGTTTCTGATAAGGACTTAAGGGAGGTCTTACATCCATATGGTACCACCACATACACGTAATTCTAAAAAGGTGCAATAATTTACGCCTTTTTAGGGCTTCCGCTCTCATTTGTATGGATCACTAGGCACGAAGGGGTACCAAATCTTCAAAAAAAGACTTTGCCAGAGATTACGTTTTATCTCTGAAAAACAGTGGTAAGAGTTTGACAGAATGCAATCCTATTTCCCTACTCGAAAAAAGTGGTGATTGTGAGGAAAATGTGGGAATTATGCAGCACATGCTCATAGTGGATAAGCATGGTTTTTTACTTGCAATTTTCTAAAGCAATAATCTGCTTGCTCAAAGACAGCGCTTTCTTTAGCATAACAAGGTTGAGCTGCATTTTGCGTTGACATACATGTGCTTTGAGCAGTAGCATACACAAATGATGTACAAGATTCGAATTAAAACAAAAGTCAAATAGTTCCATAAGGAAGAGTGTCCATTACAGCAATGAACAAAGTCGAGCAGGGGGTGTGGCACACAACCTCCGGGTACGATTCACCCTAATTTTTGCCCAATACTATTTTCTTCCCCCCTCCCCCCTCCTCCAGCATTAGTTTGCCCACCGTCGGATGACATAAAGTCTTTTACCAACCAAAATCAGAAACATATGCGTAATTATTACGTCAAATAACCCCTGCGGGCCAAGTTTCAGCAAATTCTGGGGGTTCTCATATTGGGCCGCCTAAGTGAAGTGGCTACTTTCAAATATGGACTTTTTTTGAAAGTGAATTAGCTACCTTTTCTGTACTCTTTACAAAGCTCTAATCTGTCTTTGCTTACGTCATAAATATTGTTTTCAAGAACCATCAAAGTACAAAAATAAGAGCCAGCCAAAATCTCATTTGTCCCACTTTCGCTTATAGTGGTTGTGCTTCCAGCGACTACAGCTCAAACGATAGAAGACGGATTAAACTCTATCACTCCTATGAAAACTACGAAATTCTGGCTATAGAAGTGTTTGTAATTTTCGTTTGAACTTGCTGAGCGTTGACCAAGATATTACACACACTTAATTCACGGCCAACGTTTCGGCGGGATCGTCTTCGTCAGAGCCCAAAAAGTCGAAAACATAAGTGAAATTTCCTCCTAGACGCCAAAATTCCAGCTCAAGAAAGTCAAATTGGAGAGAGGCAAAGGCAAAGGGAGATCGGGTAACCAAGACTCACCTCCAATAACGTGTGATGATGTGTTAGACCACCATATACTCAGACTATACCTCCTGCCCTATTTATAGCGCTTGGGTGACCTGACCTCATATCAAAACCCGCAGAGGTATTGATATGGCGCCAGTTCATTGGTGATGACTATGCACTCTTCCTTCCGGTTCATCTTTGGATTCTTGGCAATCCAGACGCTTCCGAAGTTGGCGCGCTAGGAGGTCGGGCTCGTACGCAAATATAGTCGCTCGAATGCTAAGGTTAGCATTTTCATGGCACGAAATGCAATGGCTGCCTAGCGTCGTAACTGCTTTCAGTTCGTTCGACCCATCCAGATGTTTTTTAACGCGGCAGCAAAGAGTTCGTCCTGTTTCTCCGGTATACGTATACGTATCACCACACGATAAGCATGTGATGAGATAGATAACCCCGGAGATCATGCAATCACCCTCTTTGCCAAATGGGCAAACGACAAAGCTGGAGTTAGGCATGTACGATCGTGAGATCGATTTCTGACCAATTGACGCTTTAGGTTCGAGGGTAGTATATCGACCACCCTGACATCGTCTCGCAAACCGCGAGATGTGCGCATCGCCGCACTGCCGCTCTTATCTTATCCGATACGAACAGCAAGCAGAAAGAAATTTCAATAAGTGACGCGTCCGGGCTGCTGGAATTGGCTCTGCGTCCTACAAACTCGCGAGGGTTTGAGATAGGCTCACCAGCATACCCATTAAACTTAGTTACTTGATAGCTAACCCTATAGGGTAGATTCGCTCTTGCATGCCCAAAGACACTTTTGCTGCTGTCCGATACATGTTCTTTATAACCGCCTTTATAAGCTTGCTGGGATGTGCAGACTTTCTAGGCTCTGACGAAGGCGATCCCGCCGAAACGTGAATAAAGTGTGGCTAATATCTTGGTCGACGCTCAGCAAGCTCAAACGATTATCAACTATCGATGCAAGATTAATAAACAACTGAAGTTGGACAATGTTTGTAATTTGTTCGCTAAAACTTTTTTGGAGGTAAGTCAATGGACGGAAGTGGCACGACTCCAGAAAAGCTGTGGCTCTCAAACCTTTTTAGGGACTGTGCCACTACCCATTTGAAGCACGCAACTATTGTGTTTTCTTACTGCTTAATCTTCTCCTCTACAAAGCAGGCACTCATTCGAAATCGTTTATTCTAGGTAAAGTTATAGTACTTTTTCCTTACTTAGGCAAATAGAAAATACTGCGGAAATATCGGGTTACGGTAACATGCTATGCGTGCGCTACTACTTGAATTGCGAGGGAATGCGACGAGAGTGAATTTGTACGAGTTTAAATCTCCTAATCTACACAAAAGCGATTTGAGCCTGATAGTTTTTTCTAGTCTGAAATATTGAAAGCGAAATTGGAATAAACAAGATTTGGCTTGCTCTTAATTCCTTGAATTGGACGTTATCTGAAATGGGATTCCTAATGTGAGCAAAGAAGTAGTAGTACGTGAATTAAGCGCAAAAAGTATAATAGTTAATTTAAGACTTGAAACAATTTCAAGATGTTAAAAAATGACCAGCTTACTTCTGCGGCCCAAAATTTGGGCTCAAGAATCCCTAAAACTTGGCCCAGTGGAGTTATTTGACATGCTTATAACAAAAAAATGCTCTTATGCTTCTAGGAGTTCTTTTATTATTATTTTTGGCCACCATCGCTTACTATATGTATACGATGGTGGCCAATAGATAGATGTGTTAGTATTTTGCATAATGAATCTATCTGACATCGTTAACGAATATTATGTTATCGCTACATCAGAATCACTTCAATAAGCTCGCCTCCCTCCCTGACCCCTACATACGACCGTCGGGTGTGGCGTGCCACACCCCAAGTTTGACCGTGGCGATAAACAACTCCATACAATTGTGAGCAAAGATTATAATCTTCATTATCGAAGTATGACACTTGCATCAAACTCAAACGCGGATAACATTGACAAAAATAAACTACAATACAAGAACAAAGCAATCAAAACCGAAACTTAGCAAACAGTTTCCCTTAAAAAAATAAAATGTAAACACTTATAGTAGGCAATAATCAATGTCAATCAAATTGTGTCTAACAAAAAATTGCATCAAGATAGAAAATCAGTTTTTTTGCTCAGTCTCATATAGAAGATAAAGTCTTGAGCAATCATTCGATAGTTTTTTTTAAGATCGACTTCAGTTCACTGTTTTGAACAGATACTTATTTACACATTGTTTGTCCGAGAAATTCAGAAAGTATAGACGCAAGTGTTTCGTTTGCACAGGCCGAAAAAAAGCATAACGATTGTCTTCCAACAACTTGAAGATAAAGTTTTTAAATAGTTCTTTCTTCTCTTCGTTTGGACTATGGATCTGCAATAAAAGGTAATTAAAGAGTGTAACTCTATACAGACAGACAATTTTACTTGATCAGGCACAGGATCGGTAGTTACATGAAGGTGCTAAAAAACCAAGCCGAGGTTAAACCGAAAACACACGAGAAACAAGGTCCGGCACCGAGATTGGCGTCATCCTCAACAAGTTGCTGCACGACTGACGTGCATGCACAGACACGTTTGGTCAACGTCATTTTTGAAAAGCAAGTTTTTAAGGAGTAAACGATTGCCTCGTTTACAGCCCACGCGTGACGAGATGACACCACTGGTATAAAAATGGACAAGGGCTAGGTAGAAAACTGTGAAATCCTGTTGAAAATTGTGGCAAGCTTTTTCTAAAAGTTTTCATTGGTGTTTAGTGAAAAACTCGTGGCTACAAGTGCGATGTGGCGAATAAGCAAAGCGTGAAATCATATGAGAAAGTTTTGTGAATGAATGACTCCCAACTTTTTCCTAAAGCAGAGTGTCAATGCCTCAATACCATCATGAAGTTGGGGTTGTCCTACAAGTTCTTACGCCGGATTTTCAAAATATCATAACTTCCTTTCTTTTCAACGATTTTTCTCAAAATTATTTTTGTATAAAAGAGGAAACCTCTTTCTTTATAGCTGTGCTTTTGGCATGAAGTAGCATTGGTAAGTTCGAGACTTAAAAGCAATTGAAGCAAATTAGTCAATATCGACATTTTTCAAGCTGGATCACGAAAAATTCTGCAAGTATTCTTGTTTGATAGAGAAAATTTTGCACATTACGGAGGTACCTTTTTCATGAATTAAGACAAAGAAGATCGAGAGTTAGAAGCAAATAAAGAGAATTTCTTCACTTTTGCAATTTTTGAGCATGCTCAAAAAAGCTTGAAAACGTCACAGAAAAGGCGAAAAAGTCATAATCATGGGTTTTGTGACCTTCCCCTTCTAGGTGAGCAAAAATCGCGCCAATCGGGAGCAATTTTGATTTTCGTGATTTATTCGGATTTTCGAGTCTGCGTTTTTCATGAAAATCAAAATTGCTCTTGTTTAGCTCGAAACTCACTCAGCTAGAAAGGGAAGGTCACAAAATCCATGTTTATGACTTTTTGGCCTTTTCTGTGAGGTTTTCAAGCTTTTTTGAGCATGCTTAAAAATTGCAAAAGCGAAGAAATTCTCTTTATTTGCTTCTAACTCTCGATCTTTTTCGTTTCAATTCATGAAAAAGGTACCACTGTAATGTGCAAAATTTTCTCTATCAAATAAGAATACTTGCAGAATTTTTCGTGATCCAGCTTAAAAAATGTCGATATTGACTAATTTGCTTCAATTGCTTTTAAGTCTCGAACTTACCAATGCTACTTCATGCCAAAAGCACAGCTATAAAGAAAGAGGTTTCCTCTTTTATACAAAAATAATTTTGAGAAAAATCGTTGAGAAGAAAGGAAGTTATAATATTTTGAAAATCCGGCGTAAGAACTTTTAGGACAACCAAATATATTGGCATGTCATTTACATTCAAAATGTTTCAACAAGAGCTTTGTGTCGCAGACCCATTAACGTATGTTCACTCTATTTATAATCGAAATCGGCGTATTCCATTCTCTTTACAGGGGTTAATTGGCATGCTAATTATGGATATGTTGCCCGTTATGTTTGACAGGGCCTTTAAGTAATGTTTTCTCAGGTATATAGCTCAGGGGGTCTTTGAGACAGCAATAAGAGAGGAAGGGGGGTCGTAACCAGCGATGCCACACCTCTTGCTTTACCCTGTGTACAAGCCGCATTTTCCGATTTTTGTTCGATCTCCTGATGACCACTGGCTGTAGAGGGCTTTCATAACCTTTCGTCGCCGCTGATACTGACAGTGTTACAAAAAGATCAGGGGGGGGGGAGGAAGGGTGTGAATGAGTGAACATGTTGGTTACGGAAATACAGTGGATTTAGGGAACTGGCATATGAAAATGAGACAGAGACACAGAAATGATGTGCAGGATGAATGGGAATATTAATCTATGTCAGATTATATTAGGGTGATCCAAAAGTAATGGGGCACCTAGAGAATAAATGCAGTTTTCTCAAATAGAAAAGCTAATTGGAAGTCCAAGTTTTGGCAGAGGTTAGTACATAACAAAGCCTTATGATCGAGGTCTATAGTTGGGCACTGTTACGTGGCGTTAATTTTATAAGCGCCTGAAATCAAAGCACATCACTTCAAGTAATTTTGAACTCTGAGCAGCAGCTCCGCAGTAAAACAAATGAGCCTACCAAAGATATCTGTGCAGCAATGGGTGAGGGGACTGTCACCAAATCCACGATAGATCGGTGGTCCCAAGGCTTTAGAACAGAAGATATAGCGTTGGGTATCGGGAGAAATATTACTTATTCTTTCATCAAGCTAAAATAAGCTCAACCTTAACAGTTGCTTTCTGATAGTGCTTTTTACGCTCTATCCATACATATGCAAATCTTCGACTTTTCTCATTTTCAAAAAATTATGGGCCACTACATGAATTTTAGTCTGAAAATCTGCGCCAAACACCGCACTTTTTCGAATAAAGTGCCCTTTTGTATAAAATAATGGGCAATTTTTGAATATTCAAGTAATCATTGAAAAGAGCTTGGAAAGCTCTATCGAATGGTATGCCATATTTCGAGGGACTTTCAGATGCAGCAGCGCAAATTCGAATGGCGTTCAAAAAAATCTGTCTGACTTCTTTGAAGCGCCGCTCGAAGGAATGTCAGTGAGGTGCTGCAAGGTGCTGTCAAGATAACCTTCGAAGGTCACTTTATACAAAAGCGTTCAAAGTGCTGGTTGTTCATAGCTAATTCAGAAAGAGATCTTGAAAAATGTTGAAAAAATCAAGGTGCCCCGTTACTTTTGGATCACCCTAATAGTATTTTCTAACACAAACCACTTTTCTCCTTGTTCGACAAGGAACGGAGCCGTATGCGCTAGAAGATAATATAATTTTCCTTCTACAAAATCTGACCTCCATATTGAACTGGCAGATTGTTATTCCATATTGATCCAGTTTCCCTCCTCGGTAAAAGTACGGAAATAAACCATACTCCGCTCCTTCTGCGTCAATCCAAAGAGCGTCGTACACCTGCAGCTTACGTGTTACTCTGAGTAGATCAAAATCTAGAAAGCTTACTGTATATCCTAAAATTTCCTTGAGAAAATAGGCTAAATCCAAATGAAATACGCTGCGCATCTTGTAAGATCCTGAAATTTCTGACTGCGTTACGTAGCTTTGGGAATGTTGTGCATACTATTGATCAGAACACTTGCGCTTGAAATTTGCGATTTCGATCCAACTGCAAATGGAACAAATGTGCCAAACTTGTTGTAGAGATCCTCGTTAACTTCGTGATCGGGATCCGCTTCAAAGAAAAGCGAACCTTCTGGCAACACCTAAAGCGGAGCTTATGCAGTGCTGGACATAATTATACAGCCACTCTAGAAATCGTCGTAATTTTTGTTCTTGTCAATGAATCTGTCTGAAACCTTGCTGTATTGTGCGCATGTCAACCTACCATAACTCCTCAAAACGGCTTCCAGTATTGTTGAGTTTGAACGGAGAAAAACGAAAAAAATCGAAAAAAGCCCTTTTTGAAAGCTGGACAAAATTATACAGCCACTTGGTTTTTCTAATCACTATCGCATTCGTTGACTCTCAAATTTTTTTGTACAATTACATCCCAAAATATGAAACATTTGCGACACTTACGGCCTGTCTTCCTACTCAAGTAGAAGCGATCACTGCATTTTTTGCTTTCAAAAGCACCAAAAATCAGTTTGCTTCAACAAACAACTGGTTTGAAGAGTTTTCAAGCTCTTGTTCATTTCAAATGATAATCATGGAATCTACTGACCCTTCTGGATAGATGAGGTGAAGAGCGCTTTCGTAAACTCTGCGTAATCGCTGATTTTGACGGACAGACTCCAACCTCAACATAGGCTTGGAACGCTTTTAAACCACAAAACTCAGTTTGCAATGTCCACAAAGTGCTGAACTTGATTTATCACATTGTCTACATGGGGATACAGCTTTCGCAACAACTTTCAGATTTTTCCTAATGATGCGGTAGCGATTTAGACCTGGATTACTTTCCACAAAAATTCCCTGCGAGCGGAAGATTCAATATAACCCTAGATCTCCTTATTTCCGTCTGTGTTTCATGTCATATTTCACCCGATGAATGAGATTAGCTAAGATTTTGAAGTTTTAAGCGTCTCCGGTTTTATCTCGTGATCTGAGTTGGCTTTGATTGTACGGTGCTCCACTCAACATTCAGTGAATGCAACTGCGGCTGAATTAGAGTGCTCAGTCCCGAAATTTCTTCCCAGTTATGCACACGAGTTCACTGTGTATGGTTGTCTTAATGGCTACATTACAGTATTTTCCGTCGCTTGAAAATCGAGTTTCGTGGTGCAAAAGTGCGTCAACCCTATGGTGAGGTTGGAGTCTGTTCGTCAAAATCAGCGATTACGCAGAGTTTACGAAAGCGCTCTTCACCTCATCTATCCAGAAGGGTCAGTAGATGATGATTATCATTTGGAATGAACAAGAGCTTGAAAACTCTTCAAAGCAGTTGTTTGTTGAAGGAGATTGAAAGACAGGCCGTAAGTGTCGCAAATGTTTCATATTTTGGGATGTAATTGTACAAAAAAATTTGAGAGTCAACGAATGCGATAGTGATTAGAAAAACCAGGTGGCTGTATAATTTTGTCCAGCTTTCAAAGAGGGCTTTTTCGATTTTTTTCGTTTTTCTCCGTTCAAACTCAACAAGACTGGAAGCCGTTTTGAGGGGTTATGGTAGGTGGACATGCGCACAATATAGCAAAGTTTCTGACAGATTCATTGACAAGAACAAAAATTACGACGATTTCTAGAGTGGCTGTATAATTATGTCCAGCACTGTATCAGAAATTTGACAAGTACCAAGACCAAAAAGTGCATTTTTAATTTCAATTTAGATATGCCCATATTCGAAAATTTATAAATTCTGATTTCTATAGAATTTGAATAGGTTTGACTTCAATCTTAAGGAAAGATTACGCGCTTTCTAAAAACCATAGAATGTCGAGACGCAGACTAAGAGATGGTCCGACAGTCCTCACCCCAACTGGGCGGTGCCCAGCAACTCCAGATGAGCTGTGCCTAATCGGGTGACCGGCGGCTTCCCTTCCCCTCTTTTACCTTACATATATATAATAAAGATTCTAGTCATAAATGTTATGTTCATACCAAGTAAGACAATCAGGGTGAAGGATTCAAGTCAGGAGAGTGCACCTCCTGGACTTGACATGGAGGTCCCGGGTTGTTTTCTTTTTATGACTCACATTTTTTCGAATCAATCATTTTTCGAGCATTATTTTTCTGAATCAAAAAAAAATTGAAATTTAATCAGCATTGATTTTGGCCAAGTCTTTGCAAACTCCCACCGCCGGCACCAGCCCTCATCTCCTACGTCTCTACGTAGCTATTTTTCTCATATTTTCTTCCTTTCTTATCTCATTTTCTCATTTTCTTCCTTAGTTTTTTTGAGTCAGGCGGTGAGTTTGAGTTTGTATTCATATGGTAACCTCACTTAAAATATTTCCATTTTTTTATATTCAATCATTTTTTCTTGCTATTTCCGAGCCGTGATCCCCCGAGCCGTGAAAAAGCGAACCGTGACTTTTCCCGACGCGATCTTTCTAGATGAGTCCAACTCTCTAGATTGAGAATCCGCGAGCCGTGAATTCCGCGAGCCGGGATTTCCTAGAGCCGTGATATCCCGGAGCCGTGAATCATTGATATTTTTCTTTATTTTTTCCTTTCTTTTCAACTGGGAATTTTCTCCCCCAGATTTTTTTTACGCGCACATACAAAACTCAACGACTCTATCGCCACAGCCGGCATTGTACATATGTAAATAGGGTTTCGCAAGTGGAAAATGCACTGTGAACCAAAGTTTTTTCCTTAACTGTCACTAGTGGGAAAAGCACTGTGATAGTACTTTTTAATCTCTCGCAAGTGGAAAAAGCACTGTGAGCCAAATTTTTTCCCTCTTTAACTGTCACTAGTGGAAAGACCACTGTGATAGTATTTTTTTGACTCTCGCAAGTGGAAAACGCACTGTGAGCCCTACCAAATCAAGTTTTCACATGTAGAAAAAGTACTGTGAATAACTTTCGCCTGAAAGGATTTTCACTGACCGTTTTTTATGATTGCCTGTGGAAATCCCAACGGCTACCCAATCGCCCGCGGTCACTCCAAGGGCTACTCTCCCAACGCTTATTTTTTATGGCTAATCACTCAACTACGAGTGACATTTAGCCGCCAGAAATAGGCACATGCAGCGGCAATGCCCTTTGAATCTCGTATCCCATCGACGAATGTCTGGGCCAGAGGTATATGGCAATTGTGAAGGTATTTTGCTAACCTGAGGATTTGTCAACGAGCAACCAAGGAACACGCAACCATCAACCACTGCCATCGACTTCAAGTTAAAGAGAAGGTATTTTGATGACCTGAGGATTTGTCAACGAGCAACCAAGGTATACGCATCAATTATCAATTTTTCTTAGCCTTTATTTACTTTTTTTTTGTTTCGTCTCCTTGCACATAACGGTTTCGAGATCAAAAAAAAACCAAAGTAAATTAAACGTAAAGCATCACCGCTGAGTCTTTGCGAAATTGTGGAAGAAGAGTAATGCACTAGACTTGCTTTCAACCACCTCAAATTGACATATCAGCACGACTTTAGATTGGATTTGAAAAAAAAAGGAAGCTCATGAATCGCGATGATCAGCGAATTCGCTAACCCGTGAATTCGTGGTTGGTCTGCCAAGAGAATTGAGGCAAACTTACCAAAAACGAGTCTTTATTTCCAAAAAAAATGGTATTTTCAGAGAATACCATGAGTTTCAATGAGTTCTCGAAATTGAGACTATATGAAATTCTTATTTTGATGTGGTTGATTGATTCACTCACTTCCTTTAAAAAAAGAGTTCTAGTAATGATGAAAAAAAAGCAACGTTTCCTTGAAGACTTCAAAAACAACTTGCCAACAGTCATCAAAGCGTCTGTTTTTGCAATCTCACCATTTCTTTACTTCTTGTGAAAACCGCCTTATTTATCTGTCAAAAAGAAACTCGGCTGCGCCATTTTTCGTTCATTTCGACTTCTCACTTTTCCTGTCCTCTTTCTCAAGAAATGAGGATGGCAATTCACTCAAACCTGCATCTTGTGCAACCTTTGCATCATCACATTGCACAACGATTCGTTTCTTCACAAAATTACTGCGTTCACTCACAAAAAGAAAATTTTTTTTGCTAGTTTTGTAGGAAATGCTAGTTTTGTAGGAATTTGATCAAATAATCATTTCAGGCAGTTAGTTTTATCGAAAAAATACAGATCCATTTCTACCTTCATTATTTAAAAAAAATTTGACCCGTATCTTTGTTGGCATGGTGCGCTGAACAAAAAGCGATTTATATTGCGTCTTTCTGCTGAAAAGTTGAAATGCATTCTCTACTGACCACAAACCTGGCAGATCAGACAATTGCAGATTCAACGCGCAGTATAGCTGATAAAGCTTAGGCGCAAATGGGAAGTTTCTTTTTTTTGTATTCTTAGTCTGTCTGAGTTTTGGAAAATCCAGTGAAACAGATCAATAAAAATTACGGACGTATTCAACGGCCAACTTCTAATATGCTTTCTTGTTGGAACTAATTAGCCCCTCATATCACAAAAACTAAGGACTGGGACAATATCGCGTTCACTCGCCCCAGTGGTCCATTGGTAAAGAGAAATACTCATTACTTTCGTAAACTCATTTATCATCTAAATAGCAATCCTCTTGGCATCAAAATCTTTCAAAACACTCGTTTCGTACCCCCTCTCATCTCATAAAGTAAAAGTAGCCTAGCTCGATAGCTTGGGCCTGCCTTCAAAAAAAAAGCCTTTGAAAGAGGCTACGGTAGACTAAGTATTGCTTGAAATCATTCTATACACGCCGAAACAAGTAGTGCCAAACCATCTAGAAAGCTTTTCAGTGTGGCCTAAAGCTCTATCTCAACATAAGAACTACACACAAGTTCATTATTTGTAACAATTTCGGTACCTTGCAGTACTTTAGTTTTAGACACTCTTTAGGATGTCAACACAAAAAAAAAATTATATACGAGCTAATTTGTGCAACCAGTTGTCTTTGCGTTTATAGTCTCAGGATCTGTTTTGAGGTGCGAAATCCTCGCCTAACGACTGTTTCGAGGTAAACTTTTCCAGGGGTAATCGCTCTGCGTAAGAGGGCAAAAGCTCCTTCAACATGGATGAATGTTCATGAAGCATTTTGCTGCCACTCTGTCAGCACTACTCAATAGTCCGGGTTTGTAATCTAAGATTTTGTTACCATCAGACAGTGTGCCAAGGAAGCCGAAATAAGTACTCACTTAAGAGAATTCTTGGAATGATTACTATTTACTATCTGAAAAAAAAAACGCATTTCGAAACTCCATTTGATTCTATCACCATTTGAAGTCGTGATCATTTTAGAATAAGCTGTATGACTTTGATATCGCAACAATCTTCCGTACATACATGTATATACAACTATCTTTTCGAAACGTTGCAAAGCATCGAGCTGACCATGCAAAAGATCGTGCACATTAAAAAAAAAGAAAAGCTGCTGTTTTTTTTTTCGTTTGATTTGTCACTTCATCCGCTCAATTCTTTGAAAACCTTCGGAGGCGAAACCTATGTTTTACCTTCATCAATAAAAGTGAAGAATACTGGCAATATCAACCTTTTTTTCCAGTACCGGCTATTACTTTGATTGAAACTACTGGTTTCATACATTTAGCCACCAATCCAAGACTATTCCTAGCTTTCCAAAAAAAAAGTAGCGGAATTATTACTTATTCGATCACTTTGCATTTGCGTCAGATTTAGCACAGGTGGATTTCAACCACCGCTCATCATCTACACAAGAAAAAAAATTTTCTAGCCTATCATTAGAGAGGTATTTGAATTCAAGTGCATTCAACCGCAGTTCAAAAAAAAAATTTCCCTTTTGAATACTTATCTTTGAGTCAACTCCAGTACTTTTCTAATTGCAAGACGATCGTGCGAGACAAAGGCCTGTATGAGTCTCACTTCGCGCGACTAATACGTTCGCCACATTTTTAGACACGCAGGAGCGAGGCGAAGAAACAAAATGCAACTACTCGAAAAAGAGATTATACAAAGACATTAATTTCCATTGCTTCCGACTTCATAACTTTCGAAAAGTTGTTCCATGGAAATTTTTGTCTTATTCGCCAATATCTCTCCATTGTGCCCATGTTGAGTGTGTTCACCATTGCATTACATACAGTTTTTTCATTCTAATCCGAGTTTCAGTCTACATTCAGATGTTCAGAGCATCTGAGGAAGACAGAAACTATCATTTACCAGTAGCAAACCTAATAATTCTCATTAATCTCATTAGCGCAGCGGCTACTAGTAAAGGGTAAGTTTGCCGCAAGCTTCGCACTATAACAAGAAAGACTTCTTCAATGGGCGGCTCGGAGAAGCCTTTCAGTCATCCAAAATTCCACGCCCTTGTGAGCAACGTTAGGGAAGTGTTTCCTCTTGAGTTGCCCACATGTTAGTTTCCGAAAAAATTTCATGTTTTGGTTGCCTTCTATTTTTTCTGCGTGCTGTAACGACGAATCTTCGAAACATCAAAATTTTGAAGACTCTGTCACATTAGCGATTTTGTTTTTCATTCAAAAATGTTGTTTGCATTTTTTCATGCATATTTACTCCTTCAATATTCCCAAACCCGTCACCACATATCAAAACTTTTAAACATATCCCAATTCATCTTTTAAGCTATAACGCTTCTACCATATCGTTATCCTTACCATCACTGCAGTACTCGTTCCTTCAACTTGGGTAGAGCCCACCTATCTACGCTGTATTGAATCATTATTATCGCCATGATTCCACCTTCGGAACAGTTGCGGAAGCCATACGCTTTGATAATTATCCAATTTGCAAATTTATTTTGCTCTTTATTCTCCAGCTCGAGACGAGCTCTTCTTTTGACAGGGCGTGCGAAAGCCGCTTTTTCCTATGGACCCTTTTCCCCCTGTCCACATGCATTCGAAGAGCAATAAGCGACTGAGCAATGATGCGATCAACAGCATTTTTCCTGCCCGCAGTCAGTGACAACAAATGGCAAATGGGCAACCCTGATGACGATAATGGTAGCAGCAGCACTCTTCTGCTCTCAAACGAAACAGTGGTAAAACAAATGGTACATGGGCAGCACTTTGATGACGATAATGGTAACAACACCCTCTTGCACTCAAACGAATCAGTGATGAAGCAAATGGTAATGGGCACTTCGACGACGACAATGGTATTCCTCTGCCAAGCTATGAAAGCTCGGGACGAGCTTTACTAAGGAATGGACATGTCGAGACGCAGACTAAGAGATGGTCCGACAGTCCTCACCCCAACTGGGCGGTGCCCAGCAACTCCAGATGAGCTGTGCCTAACCGGGTGACCGGCGGCTTCCCTTCCCCTCTTTTACCTTACATATATATAATAAAGATTCTAGTCATAAATGTTATGTTCATACCAAGTAAGACAATCAGGGTGAAGGATTCAAGTCAGGAGAGTGCACCTCCTGGACTTGACAAGAAAATTTCTAACACGCATGCACTGCCTCAAATTTGTTTTAAGTACAGAGTAGCCAAGAAAACTGAAAAACGCACAGAAGTAGGAGCAGTTGGTCAAAATGATCTTTGCAAATTTTATGAGACAGATTTCAAATTCCAAAAAAGGTGTAAACAAGTTTTCGGGCTTGTTTGTTATATTGCCTATTCAATATGCACCCCTCCTCATCCCGGCGATTGAGTATGACATATTAAACACATTGCGAGTTTATTTTACGCTACATGACTTTTTCATACCTTTTTCAAAGCTTCTTCAGCACGCGTATCACGTCCAATTCCCAGTGTTACAATTATACTGGGTGTTTGCTGTAATACGAATATAACAAAATTCAATCACCTCCATTATGCTCTCGTTTTCGACCTAATTTTTTCATGTCCTTATGGGGTGCTAAACTGATAAGGTTTTTTTCATATTAAGGATTGCAAGCAAAGGTTACGTAAAATCGTTGCTTCAGAATGGAACATAAGTCTACCAATATATATCAAAATGCATCAAGTTGAATTTTTCTTATTTAAGTATCATTTTTTATTTGAAAAGGGTTGAGGTCAGGAGTCACAATTAGCTCAAATTTTTCGTGAACGGTCTGCGAAGCGAGGTACAAACAATTACAAGAGCCGGTTTTTGCTAGTATCCTTGGCGATGCTACCTGTGTGTTTTGAAATTCGTAGCGTGTTGAAGGCGTTCAATGTTTCATGTAAGGCACCCGCCATACTTAGTCCGCTTAATCCACTTGATCCGCTTGATCCGCTTCGTCATTGGTCAAGTCAGTGAACTGACCAATGGTGAAGCGGATTGAGCGGATCAAGTGGATTAAGCGGATCAAGTATGGCGCTTGCCTAAGCGGAACACGTAACGCCGTTTATAAGGGTCGTACGCCGCTCGCATGCTACGAAAGACCGCAATTTCACCCGATTTTAGAATTGCAACATTAGCTGATTTGGAAATTGCTTGAAAGAAAGTCCCTACCATTTCGATCAATGGATTTTAATTAATGGAAATCAGAGGGCATGACTCCAACAGCACTTACATGGGATGCTCTCGGGTCAGCTCGATAAGAGCAACAGTTTAACCTATTGCTTGTCAAGTATCAACGATTCTTAGGCAAAACCATAAACGCTGAGCCAATTCAGCCAGCGTCGTACTCCACGCGGGTACTGCCTGCATTTACAGCGTGGGGAATAACGGAGCATGCGATTGTACGCCGTTCGCCTGCTTCCGTTGATCGTACGCTGTTCGCTGTACAACGGAAGCCGATGCCGTGAATTTTCAGTCCTCTACAAACCCAATTTTTACGAAATGCACTTGCCATGTAAAAACTACAAGGAAGGGAAGCTGAATGTGATATTCGCTAAAGATGAGCTTTCGCATTAGTGAAAGGAGAATATGCCTTCTATATGCGTGTTAGGGTTCCGCATCAAGGAAACACAAAGAACTAGTGAGAAACAGCAGCCGATAGAGCAACATACTAGGTTGGCGCGAAAGTTCTTGCGTAATTCTAACAAAATTTTTCGACTTTCAATCGTTAAAATTTAACTTGATTATAAAAATGGTAAAGGAATTTCTGCAATGGATCTTTAATCGTAAATTTCCATAAGCTAGCTACCGAAAAGGAATCCAGGTCGTAGCTTTTTGACTTGCACAGGTCGCATCGATGAAAGTTTGAAAGAAAACTACCCAAATTTCGAATTTTCAAATTTAGTCGCAAAAAATTTGAATCTTTCCTTAAAAAACCGAGCAGCCAGTACTATACTACAATACCACCTGTAATTTGTGAAAAAAAATGGCGGCGGCACTTAACTTACGCGGCGCCGCCGCAGTCAGTTTATTTGATCGAATTTTTTTGAAGTTAGTCGTAAAAAATCTAAATCTTGCGTTGAAAATCCGAGCAGTCACTATTACAAGCTTTATCAGTTGCTCTTTTTAGCAGACGAAGTTTGCGCGGACTAATTTTTTTGTAGTTAGTTTTTCTAGTTAAAAGTTATGACTTAACAAGTAGTACATAATACCAAATTTCAATTATTTGGCTTTTTTGAAAGCCATAAGTTGTCATAGACAGAACCAATCCGCGCGTGTTCATTGGAGAAAGCAAACAGTAAAGCCTGTACAATACCACCCGTAATTTGTGAAAAAAAAAATGGCGGCGGCACTTAACTTACGCGGCGCCGCCGCAGTCAGGTGACAAACGCCGCGTCGCGCGACAAAAGTCGGCGGAAAAGCGGCATTTGTCGCCTAACTTTGTCGCGCAACGCCTAACTTTTTATAAAAAAAGACCTTATCTTGATTCAAAATTTATGAATTCTATATATAAGAGTACCATTCAACTCAGCTTGGCGAGGCACGTCTTCCAGTATACAGATGTGCCTAGTTGTGGGATATAAGTTTTTTTCCTGGAATTTTAGTGTAAATGGATTATTCAGTGTGCTGATTCCATAGGCTACATACACATTGTGTTGAGCACTGCAGAAATAGGGCAGGTATAGTTTAAGAGTTCATTCTGCCTGGATGTGTGTGAAACTGGGCTTTTCTCGGCGAAGTATGACGGGTCCCAAAATGCAGGAAGACAAAGGGAAATGGTTGGAAATCGCATGAAAGCACATATCGTGGAATGCCGCGCGTGCTGTGCAATGTACAATACCACCCACAGAACGAGAATTTCGCGAAATTCCAGAAATTTCGCGATTCCGGAATATCGCAAAATATGCAGCGCCATAACTTCCTTCGGAATAAATATATTCTGAATCCGAAAGTAGCATTGTGTTCAGCTCGTCAAGACGAATCTTTCGACATACGTCATGTCATCTATATCTTGTTTCCAGTTTACTCAAATTGTTCTGAGGAGGTCCCTTTGCAAGTATGTAACGCAGCGCCTATCCAACATGAAAGCTTCCATTGAGCACCATTCGATAGTGCTTTTCTTGTACATTATAGAGCGCTAGGAAGCTGCCGCAGACTTCTTTTCAAAAGAGAAAAAAGCGTTGGTAAATTCTGGAAAAATCGCTCGTTTCCAGATTCTACTCGCCGTAACTTTCTTTGGAGTGCATATTTTCTGAATCCGAAAAATGCATTGTGCTCAGCTCATCAAGGCAAATATTTCAATATGCAGAATTTCCTTGATATCTCGATTTCAGTATTTTCAAAGCTTTCTGCGGGCGTCTATTCGCTAAGGTGTGAAGCAGCGCGTATTGCCCCCAGTAAATTCAGAAAGAAATTTTCGATAGTACTTCTTCTGTAGATTATGGAGCGCTGAAAAGTAGCCGCACACTTCTTTCCAAAGGGGTTAGAAGGGCTGGTGAATTCTGGAAAAATCATGTCGTTCTAAATTTTTCTCAACGTAACTCTAAAATATGAAGCTCTCTTTCTAAGCAGATGTGATTTCCGTAATCATCAGGTCGGATAACCCTTATGTGCAAGTTTTCCAAGATGTTCGAGTAATTTCATTTTTTCTCGTTTTACGCTCTGAAGCTGGCCGATGGGTTTTAGTCAAAATGTTCATGCTCTTAAATTGTAAGGAAACTTCGCTTATAGAGGTTTTCGAACACGCTTCTTACGAAAATCGTGGTCTTTGAGGGTTACAGGGTCTTTTTGGTGAGATACGGTGAGGTGACTGTAACTGCATCACGAAAGTGCGTAACTTTGCCCGCCCTTCTCGCGTATCTCTCAACAACCTTGCCTGCTTGCTTTTCTCAGCCAAATTTACTAGGAACTGTGCTACCGAATGGTGCATGATTCAGGCTCCAGTCTATAAAAGTCACCGAGTCACGAGCCTATGAAAACACGTCCTCATGAATTTTGCCCAAAATCTAAAGATCGCAAACCTCGTTGAAATTCCACCGTGAGCGCTTGTACAACACGCTGATCAAAATCTTTCACGTCCTTAATGGATCTTATTGTGTTAGATTTCGTAGTTTGAGTTCTAGCCACTGAAATAGCTTTGATATTCAACTGAGCAGCTGAAGCATATGCAAGTACCATATTCAATACAGTGGGAGTTTTTGGGCGAAGCGAACACAATATCCGCAATGCTAGTGTCATACAAGCACTCACGGTGGAATTTCGACAAGATTTGCGATCTTTACATTTTGGGCAAAATTCATGAGGACGTGTTTTCATAGGCTCGTAACTCGGTGACTTTTATAGACTGGAGCCTGAATCATGCACCATTCGGTAGCACAGTTCCTAGTAAATTTGGCTGAGAAAAGCAAACAGGCAAGGTTGCTGAGAGATACGCGAGAAGGGCGGGCAAAGTTACGCACTTTCGTGATGCAGTTACAGTCACCTCACCGTATCTCACCAAAAAGAAACTGTAAACCTCAAAGACCACGATTTTTGTAAGAAGCGTGTTCGAAAACTTCTATAAGCGAAGTTTCCTTACAATTTAAGAGCATGAACATTTTGACCAAAACCCATCGGCCAGCTTCAGAGCGTAAAACGAGAAAAAATGAAATTACTCGAACATCTTGGAAAACTTGCACATGAGGGTTATCCGACCTGATGATTACGGAAATCACATCTGCTTAGCAAGAGAGCTTCATATTTTAGAGTTACGTTGAGAAAAATTTAGAACGACATGATTTTTCCAGAATTCACCAGCCCTTCTAACTCCTTTGGAAAGAAGTGTGCGGCTACTTTTTAGCGCTCCATAATCTACAGAAGAAGTACTATCGAAAATTTCTTTCTGAATGTACTGGGGGCAATACGCGCTGCTTCACACCTTTGCGAATAGACGCCCGCAGAAAGTTTTGAAAATACTGAAATCGAGATATCAAGGAAATTCTGCATATTGAAATATTTGCCTTGATGAGCTGAGCACAATGCATTTTTCTGATTCAGAAAATATGCACTCCAAAGAAAGTTACGGCGAGTAGAATCTGGAAACGAGCGATTTTCCAGAATTTACCAACGCTTTTTTCTCTTTTGAAAAGAAGTCTGCGGCAGCTTCCTAGCGCTCTATAATGTACAAGAAAAGCACTATCGAATGGTGCTCAATGGAAGCTTTCATGTTGGATAGGCGCTGCGTTACGTACTTGCAAAGGGACCTCCTCAGAACAATTTGAGTAAACTGGAAACAAGATATAGATGACATGACGTATGTCAAAAGATTCGTTTTGACGAGCTGAACACAATGCTACTTTCGGATTCAGAATATATTTATTCCGAAGGAAGTTATGGCGCTGCATATTTTGCGATATTCCGGAATCGCGAAATTTCTGGAATTTCGCGAAATTCTCGTTTTGTGGGTGGTATTGTACATTGCACAGCACGCGCGGCATTCCACGATATGTGCTTTCATGCGATTTCCAACCATTTCCGTTTGTCTTCCTGCATTTTGGGACCCGTCATACTTCGCCGAGAAAAGCCCAGTTTCACACACATCCATGCAGAATGAACTCTTAAACTATATCTGCCCTATTTCTGCAGTGCTCAACACAATGTGTACGTAGCCTCTGGAATCAGCACACTGAATAATCCATTTAAACTAAAATTCCAGGAAAAAAACTTATATCCCACAACTAGGCACATCTGTATACTGGAAGACGTGCCTCGCCGAGCTGAGTTGAATGGTACTCTTATATATAGAATTCATAAATTTTGAATCAAGATAAGGTCTTTTTTTATAAAAAGGCGTTGCGCGACAAAGTTAGGCGACAAATGCCGCTTTTCCGCCGACTTTTGTCGCGCGACGCGGCGTTTGTCACCTGACTGCGGCGGCGCCACGTAAGTTAAGCCGCCATTTTTTTTTTCACAAATTACGGGTGGTATTGTACCGGCTTTACTGTTTGCTTTCTCTAATGAACACGCGCGGATTGGTTCTGTCTATGACAACTTATGGCTTTCAAAAAAGCCAAATAATTGAAATTTGGTATTATGTACTACTTGTTAAGTCATAACTTTTAACTACAAAAACTAACTACAAAAAAATTAGTCCGCGCAAACTTCGTCTGCTAAAAAGAGCAATTGATAAAGCTTGTAATAGTGACTGCTCGGATTTTCAACGCAAGATTTAGATTTTTTACGACTAACTTCAAAAAAATTCGATCAAATTTCTTGTGCAGCTTCTACCAGCCCTGTTACGAAAAACTGAACTTTTGTTGTGAAACAAATTGATAGCAAGCGAATACATACAAAAATCAAAAAGTTATGAAGTTTTGAAAACGCCACGGAACTTCCGCTTCAACCTAAGAGTTGAGTGCCTGCACGCGCGAATTGGCGTCAATAGAAGTTTTCTTATTTGCTCCTAAAATACATAAGACTCTACCATACAGACAAAAGTTCACAGATTTTCTTTGACAAGATACTCTTCGAAAGGCAGGTTATCCAATAAACAACCAATGTCAGTTACTAAATGCTGCTATGGTAGATTGGATAGGTATTAGGTTAAAAAGAAAAAAAAATAACTTTTTTTTACAGAAAAGCAACAAGATCTAAAAATTTTGTGAGGGGTACCTTTCGATACAGCAAATTAAGCTCTGCTGGCCTTTGAACACTTGTGTGAGTTGTAATTTACGCAAAATTGCAAGCCGAAACATATGAGCAAATCATTATGCAAAAAACGGATTTTTGCTCAAAAAATTTCACGAAGTTTTAACTTGCTCCTGCATGTAAACGACACACGAGCTTATCCTTATCTACATTTGCTATGATTTTGCGTAGTTAGACCTCTCGTTTATGCAGCAGTATACCATAAACGTCCTAAACTTTGACCAGAAAATTTGGTTCTTTCAAACGCTTTAGTTTTCGAGAAATATCAATTTTAGCATGAAAAACACAAAAAGCGACTTTCTTTCAATCTGACGAGGGAAGGATACTTGGCGTGGCCTTTTGCAATGAGATGTATGCCAGTAGGTGCGTCTTGGAACGCTGATTCCAAAATCTGTGTTCATTATCTGCTATGCGATTCCCTGAACGAAATCATGGACTTGTTCCATATTGATTTTGAGAGATTTAGGCAGTCAAAATCGTCAATATCCAGGCTTTTTAGACTATGATATATCGGTGACAGTTTTCCTAAGCTTAACGTGAAGCTTTACTCTATTTGTACGCTCTTTTGTAGTGCGTAAACGAACATTCTAACGATATTGGTGAATCCTGCATCAAAAGAGTGCAAACTTTAGTGACAAGAAATGTTCATAACTTCTTTCGGAAAAGCGCACAGCAGATAATGAAAACAATTTGGAATCAGCGCTTCAGGATGCATTTAATGGTGTACTTTTCATTTCAAAAGGCCACGGTCACCAAGTATTCTTTCCTTGTAAGACAAAGAAGACTTTTGATTGATTTTTTTGATTTTTTTCATGTTCTCCAGTCGCCCTTCCTTGTATTTTTTCAAATGGTACCATCTCCATGGTGGATAATTATTCGTTCTCATTGAAGTCATCCAAGAATGTTTATTTTGAAAAAAATTGCAAGGTTCAATCAAAAAGATTAGGGAGCTCCTAAACCGCGTCGGTCACCTATTTTGCACCTGCTATCCGCTTTTGCGCCGGTTGCCGCTATTGCAGCCGAGATCGACGGGAAGAAAACTCATCGATTAATCTATTTCTCTCTGCTTTTGGTATTTTTCTAATTTTTCTGTTATAAGCTGGTCCTGAGATACAAGTTTCTGGAAATGATTGTTCCAAGGCTTGACACATCGCCATTGAGACAGATGCGCTAGTATTGCCTACATTCAGCTGGGATTACAGAGAGCTTTGTTCAATGCGCTTTTTCCAGTTTTTATTAAGCTCAAGTTTCATGCTTTTGTGAGTGGTGTGGTTTGAAAAGCTGGATGCGATATAGAAGACATTTGTGCAAATCCATGGTGATGCATGGACGTAAGCATGAGAAAACCGCATCACCCACAATAAATATGAAACTTGAGCTAAATATAAACACGAAAAATGAGCGAGGCACAACACAAGTTTTTTAGGCGTTTACGCTCAACTTCAATGTTTGTTGTGGGTGATGAGGTTCTCTCGCTTTCCCATGCATCAACACGAATTTGCACAAATGCTCTTCTATATCCAGCTTTACAAACCACATCACTCACATAAGCATGAAACTTGAGCTTAATAGAAACTAGAAAAAAAACGCATCAAACATTCTACTCTGTAACTCCAGCTGAATGTGGCAATACTTAGCGCATCTTTCTCCAACGGCGATGGCTTAGCGCAACGACTATCCAGAAACTTACACCTGGACACCAGCCTATAGCGGAAAACATAGGAACAATCTAAGGAAAAGCAGAAAAATCTGAATTAATCGATGAGTTTTCGCGCCTCATGCGCTAAGGAAACAACGGCATGATCCACTGCAATAGCGGCAACCGGCGCGGAAGCGGCTAACGACTACAAAAGCGGCAGCCGGCACGGTCTGGAAGCTCTTCTACAGGGTGAAACTTTTGGAACAACCTACTAGTTGTGCTTCAAGAAACTATTATAAAATAATTACACAAGAGACGCCCATGTAAGAAATTGCAGAGCCAGATGCCAATTATCAGAACGTATCATCGAAGCGAAGGATGCAAAAAGCTGAAACGCCGTGAGAGCTCGGAATGCTTGAAATAACACTGATAAAACCACACTTGCCTTTGTTAATGTGGACGTCTTGTATTCGGAAAATGAAAGAAGGGAGAAAATTACTACACAAAGAAAAATCAAAGGCACTTTTGATTGGCGCATGTGAAGTCGGCGCTCGCGTTATGCAATATGTAATAACGGAAGCTTCTAAGTAATGGAATACTATCATTAAATAATGATAATGAATAAGACAAGAACTAACATAATTTACTATAGTTGTAATAATGGGATGTCTCCAACCGTGGGATTTGCAGGATTTACAGAATTTACGGAATTTAGCTATAATTTCTTTTAGAATGCAAAAGAAGATCTTTCTTCAGCTTGATGACGAATCTTTTGTTGAACATTACGTCAGTACTCCACGACAGTAATTTTTCTAAATCTTGGCAAAACAACAGCTGCGCTTGTAGCATATGTTATAATCTACATAATGGCAAAGTTTGAATGCGTCATATTCTCACAGAGAAACGTTATTGAAAAAGTTGCAAAACTAAGTTTTCAATTTAGTATTAGGTCGTTCCGTTTTCGAGGCCACTCTAAAAATTGAATAAGTTGATGCGAAGATAATGACCGCCTTTTAGGATTTTTCCCAAACAACATTTTTTCCATCAAAATTTCTTTTTAAAACAGATGTAGCAAACCATTGAGAGGTTTTTTTTCATACTCTCTTCAGTGGTAGTTAGAACTGGCTTCCATTCGCATTGTCAAAATGCAACAGAAATTTGAGTAACCGCATTCGAAGTGAGCTTTGCTGCATTTACTTCCCTGGCCAATATTCAAACGCGAATACTTTTTCGAAAACTCGGCTTCTGTATGTAAAAGAAATTGTCATTAGGCACACTTACAAGAGAAGTTTCGTTCAATCAAAGTAGCCTTTGTATATGGAATTGATAAGACTTTGAAGAGCATCAAACGCTGATTCCAAATCTGTCTTCATTATCTGCCAAGCTCCTCTGGGCGCAGAGTTATGATCTTGGGTTAAAAAATTGGATGCGTAATTAGAATAAAATTCGAATTGTCCAATGTTGTCATCAAGGCATTCCATTCCAAGAAAATCTTTTCGTGCAAAACACTCATACTACGTACTGCTTTATTTAAGCGCGGCAAAGTCCGCGACAGTCAATTTTACTTGAATTCTGTATTCATTTTCATTTTTCGTTCATTTCACGAAACATTCATAACTTGGCATGCAGAGGCGCTTGGCTGATAACAAAATCAGATTCAGAATCAGCGTTTGATTCCATGGAAAGTGGTTCATGACCTGTTTGAAAAGGCTACTTTGACTGATCGCCTTCCTTGTCAGTTATTTATGAAGATACATTGGCGCCTATCGTTGCGGTCATTCTATGATTCATAAACATTTTTGAAAAGAGCAATCGTTTTAGCTTTGCCCATTTTTTGTAAGTTTAAGAAAGGGCATCCTCTTTTACAGTTTTTTGCAGAAACATTCGCGCGTTCAGCACGCAGAAAAGCAGGAATTCCTATAATTTGAGACTTTGAGGCCTATCAAAAAATTGAAAAAGCTGACAGTTTTAGATTTCAATATTTTCTTTTCGCAAGTCTTCATTGTGCGAGCCCTATTCATCTTCATCTGTCCTACTGGGTTCCTACTATGAGAGAGGCAAAATCATTTGCACAAGTAAGCTTTGAGGGTGGTTATGATTTGTTTCTGTGATTATCCTGTTCACCGAAATTCAACCCATGCCTTGTTCAAAAAATGAAGTTTTGTGGAAGTTGGAAGAAAGTTCGGCACTTAACAGAACAAAGTCCTTACAAGAACAAATGCTGTGCGCAGAGTTTGATACTAATGGAGCCTTGAGAAAATAATAAAAAAGTAAGAGCATTCTCTCTTCATGAGATTGATAGTAGGGTATCTTTATTCGTAGGTCATATATCATGTCGTTCCAAAAGTAATGTCGTTCTTTTTCAAATGTACGCCACATGCCGTGAAACAAAGATTTGTTAGAGATTTTGGTAGCATTCAATGCAGCATTTCATTCCCTTTTTGAAGGACCATAATATTCAATGGGCTCTTGAAAAGTTACCAAAATCTGCGACGCAAGCTTTTTGAGGAGGTCAAGTCTCGCAATTTTCTAAATTTTTATCACAACCCTCGAAAGGAATCCAAGTGATAGATGGATAGAAGAAACAGCACAAGTTTGCAGGAAAACTTGTATTGTTTCAATACAGGAATCCAAGGAATCCAAGTAATCCAAGGGTTGGATGCATAGAGGAAACAGCTCAAGTTTGCAGGAAAACTTGTACTGTTTCAATAATCATCGAATTTTAGCAGGCTTGTCTCAGACACAAATGCATCAAACACCAATAAATCTTCGGGTTTCAAAACTCACAAAGGTATATAATGGTTTGACACTAATCAAAGCAAAGAGCATTCACCGCTTGAATTAGCAACTTTGAAAAAGTTCAGTGTACAGCCTGGGGCGCCCTGGAAAACCCAAATTATTATGATTTTATCCCGGAAAACTTGATGAATTGGAAACCAAAAACAACTGGTAGAAAGAGGAAAAAAGCTGCTTCATATGACACCCAAGTTGATTGCCGGTCCTTGTTTTGTGAGGTTTGAGTTGACCAAATGTGGAATATGATGGAATTGAAAAATTGATTCCAGAAGCTCTACGAAGCAAGCTAAGCAGAAAAGAAATTGATTTGTTTCCTGTAGAATTTGCTCTATCTACCCGTTACTTGTACTTCTTCGGAGAATCAATACAAAAAATCGAAACTAGCCGAGCTTGAAAATGACAAAGCGTGAATGCAATTTTTAGCAATTTGGCAATTTTTCGAGATCTTAAATATTATGCAAAGAAATTATAACCATTATAAAAAGGATGAAATGCTGCATTGATCGTTTCCATATTTCTTGGAAATTTTGGTTCCACGAATTGTGGCGTTTATTTGAAAAAAAAGCGATAATGTCTTCAGAACGACCTAATATATGGGAAGGACACACGGGTAGGGGTGCTAATGTAAATGCGAGAGGGTTTCAAAAAGCAACAAAAAGTCAAATATGTTCTAAAGCAACTCTCTGAATGTAATGCCTTTTTGCTTAAACGTGTATTATATTGAATTGTGTACCATTATTAAATGTTTCACTCAAATAATAGAGCGTCTATGTGAAGCTGTAACAAAAAAGCTTTTGTAATTGCTCTTTTTTATTGTAGTTTGCATCAAAACTCAAAACAAATAAATATCGCTATATCTCATGTTTCAATCTATTACGAAAGAAAGTAGCATAATATGTAGTTACTTTGACGCTTAGGTGGACCGCTTGCATTGCGTGCAACGCCACAGTTTTGCCACTTGTCCTCTTTCCATTGTCCCCATCCATAAGTTACAAGGACATAAGCATGTTCGATAGTTTAGCTAAATTCCCGGGGTCGGCGGTAATCTGGTCGAAACTCCGAGTTTAAAGCTCAGCGTTAACTCAGAGATAACTCTGAGTTCCGTTTTTGAAACTCAGAGTTATGCTTAATGAAACTCTGAGTTCCGCTTCCACAGTTCCAACTCTCAAGCTCGGAGTTTTGCAGTTTGAGGAGCTGTTACGCACTTTGCTGCAAAATCGACGTTGAAGTTGGGACTCGAACCTGTATGGTTTAGCGCAAATATCAGAACACTAAACCGCTAGGCCATGACACACCCTTGAAGCTCAAGCTTTCTTTGCCATTATGTAATCATTGCATTAAGACAAAACATGCCAAAACAAGTCATATCAAAGCCTCACTCATTTTCATCTTTGTTAAGAAGTAGTGCTTTATCGCACGGTTTCGTCTTATGCGCAGCTGAAAGCTTCAAACATTAGAGAGAGCGGATGGCATACGCAATGGTAATAATGGGCTATTATGGACTGTGTACAGTTAAACTCTCCGCGCAAAACTTGCCCTTATTCCATGATTTGGCCGATTTACAGTATGCTCACCGTAACCGCTCAAATGACACCAGTGCACGGAGCATGTGGACTGTCCGTGATCAGGCCCCGAATAACCCCAACGGTCGAAGTTTCGATCAGTTTTGTGGTTTTCTCAATTCTACCGTATAGCTACCGTAACTCCACCATATGGGTGCGGAGCCAGAAATGCAAACCATATTCGTGATCAGTGCCCCGAATAACCCCTGTGTACCAAATTTCGATCAGATTCGTAGTTTTTTCCCACCTACCGTAAACCTACCGTAACCCTGCCAGATATCACTGTGGTATAAACTGCATACCATATTTGTGATCGGCGCCCAGAATATCCCCACCGGCCTTAGTTGTGTCCGATCTTGTAGTTTTGTCCTGTCTACCGTAAACCTACCGTAACCTATCCGGCTATATGACTCCATGGTGAAAAATGAGTACCATATTCTTGATCAGCGCACCGAATAACCCCCTGGGCAAAGTTTTTAAAAAATTTGAAATTTTGTTTGCGAATTACTGCGCACCACGATACCGCACCCACCCTCTCGTCCTGCCTGCTTAAACTACGAGCAAAATGTACCCCGGAGGACCTTTTAGCTGCCCCTCTTCTTTTGCACACTATTTCTCTTTCTCTGGCCAACTCAGAGTTATCTCTGAGTTCCACGATAGACTGGAACGCGCACAAAACTCAGAGTTATCGCAAACACTAGTTGCGCGTTTGGTGGCGCTGTTTCTTGTGCAGGACGATTTCGACAATGTTGCGCTACTGGTAATAAACTACAGGTTACGGAGTATCCTGCCATATCATCGCTTTCCGGATTTGGTCTGTTCAAGCACCTGTTAAGGGCGCCAAAAAGTTCCGCGTTAGCTCAGAGATAACTCAGAGTTAACTCTGAGTTATAACTCTGAGTGTCGATAGGTTTACTACCGAGCCAGCCTTTTTATCTTAATGGTCTAGGTGAATTTGGAGCAAAACTCCAATTCTTTGCTACTTTGAAAAGTTCTCTCTTCAGGAATTTCTTAGGCTTTCAAATTGGTCATCATCAGCAGACAGAAAACAGTATTCATTTACGTATTTGCTGGATTCTGCGGCCCAAAATCAATTAATAAATATAGCGCTATAACGCAGGATTTTTTCGGGTTTTCTTAAATCGTTCATTTTCGTACTATCAGGTACCAGGGCACATGCAAAGGTATAATTTTGTTATATTTACTAAGGCTCGCAGCATAGAGATATGTGAGAGGAGCTGGGGGAGGGGGTTGCTTTTGAACGATTTTTCCCCGATTTCTTTGGGCGATAATTTGGCAAAATCATGTGAAAACCCAATTTTCAGCAGGAAATTTCTTGGATTTTTCTTCAAGCTGCACTTAGAGCACAAATTAGGTTAACCTCTAATGCTGTTTTTGGACGCTTGCACTCTACCTAATATTCCTCAAATTCTTTGAGGAAAACAGGAGATGCTGATCATGCTAAAGGAAACATGCTGAAGGAGTTCAAAGAACTAACGAAGCCTCAGAGAACTAAAGAAAAAAGAAAGAAGAGAACTGCTGGAAATCCTGAAGCACCTTACTGGACTAAACGAAGCAGTACCTCAATCGAATTCCGATTGTGATGTCCGCTTAGCAATAGGATCGAAAAGTCTTTGCTTTTTCAAATAGGTACGAAAACTTCACAGGTATAACGAAGCAAGGAAAAAGTCTGCCGAGACCGATCCAATAGCGAAAAGATTTTTTTACGTCCCGTTCTTCACCGAGATAAGTACAGCAATGCGCAGTAGCCTTAGAAAGTGGGACTAATTGATTTGGTTTCGTTAGTAGAAGTGTCACTGAACAGCCTGAAGCGAATTTTAGTAAGAAATCGCATGTATGACAGCAGCTGTACTACGGACAATTGTATCATATGTAAAAGGAGGTAATGCGGAGATTGTATGTCAACTGAAGTGGGCTACTCCATTTCCTGTACTGTCTGCCGACGAGTATGTAGGTAAACCGCACGTCCTCTATGTATTCTTGTAAAATAACACCTACATGGCAGGAATAAACAGAACTCCCATTCCGCTAGAAACACACAGAGTACCAAAACATGAAGGGACAAGTTTTGAAGTGACCGTAAAAATATTAGCATGTGAACCTAACACGGCTGCTCGCAAATTTCTAGAAGCACTGTAGATTCATAATAGAAGCTCACAAATCACAACTCACCGAAAAGAAGAATGCCTCGCAATTACGAGAGAACTGTTCCTTATCCGAGACAACTGTACTTACCTTCCATTTAGTCGGTCGATCCAGCGGTCGTTCTACCAAGAAAGTTTGTGTGGTAAGTAACTGTCTTAAAGCTAATGGTTAAAATTAAGCTTAAACCTTTTTTCGTGGGACCGTAAAGGAATTTTCGTCTAAGTTACGAGTCGATACCCCATTGAGGCTCTGATGAAGGTAAGAAACCGAAACGTTGGCCAGTAAAATTTGCTTTGTAACAATCCCGGCGTTGGCTTCAAGACATCGATCTCAATTTATGAACTATGCCGAAATTTATCGAGAGTCGTATATGCTATTGAACAAGGATAGTTTCGAAAATACCGGAAGCATACGCTACCGAGGGCGGTAAAAGCGATTAAATTCCAAGAAACCGTCGAAACATTGAAGCAGCTGTCAGATGTGAAGATTTAGGAATTTACAATGCGGTACCAGTGTTTGAAGCTGGAGAAGGCGAATTCCGAAGACTGTTTCATGTATACCGGTTAAGTGAACGGACTTTGCGAAAAAGCGAAAATACATGGCCTTAATAGCAATGGAAGCACATGCCTTCTGTGGATTTCGCTTGAAGAGCCAGTAAGAAGCTGAGATTAGACAGCGACTTATGGCCGTCTCTGGTAAAGAGTACGACGCCGGGCAAAAAATGTCGCTACAGCAGTTGTACTTGGGATGTGGAAATTTTCTGAGTTTAAAAAAAGATAGTAAAACTGTAGCTGTTTGCTTAACACATTGACGACCGCTTGACACACATGGTGTGTCAAGGCTTAACAAACCATGACTCTGATTGAAATGGCTAATAATTTGTGTCAAACCAACTTTGAGAGTTTTCTTTAATGTTGGATCTATATACAATGGTCGTCAATGTGTTAAATGTCGAAGCAACAAGCAAGGAATTGTCGAAAAAATTGTGCTGGAATCCCGGCCGTGGACACTTTTCCAGAAATTGCAAAGCTGAGCTGCGGTTTGCAAGAAATGCAAGAAGACAGGTCATAAGGAAAGGTTTTGCGAACATATAGCGAAGGGAACTGCGCTTACCTAGCAGAACGAACCGAAGAATACACAGAAACAGGGGCACGGGTAGGACAAAAATCTCGAATAAAACTCGACGTCATGTGTACAGCGTCGAGAAGATTGCAATGCGATGAAGAAGGTCAACTCGACACGCATGTATATCGAGCAAAAGTAAATAGTCATCCAATTAGTTTCCTGATGGATACTGAATCAGAGATTAATTGTTGAACGAATCAGTTTGGAAAAGCAGGAGTTCTTTTCAACTGGAAAACGCAAACGTGCTAGTCAACAATGCTAGTGGAGATTTCATGCAAGTTCATGGAAAGCTATGGTGCGAATATGAGATTGAAGAATTCATAAGCGAAATTACGCATAAGTGACGCCTCACAACTAGTTGCTAAGACTGGAGTGGATTCAGGAAAACGAGGAAAGGTTCAACTTGAGCAGAGTGGTTGCTGAAGTGAAAGTGAGGCAAAACGATACGATCGCTGAGTCGAAAGAAGCCTACCCAGAAGTCCGCAAAAAAGGTTTGGTGCTATGTACGAAGGAGAAGGCACATATGCAAGTGGATGAAAACTTTTATTAGTGTTCAAGGCTAATAAGCCTATTTCTCATGCTGCGCTTGAGGCTGTAGAAAAGGAGTCAAACACACTGTTCGAACTGAGCGCTATAAGTCCAGTGATACATAGTGAGTGGGCAGCGCCCATCACTATGTATCACTGGACTGTTCAGAAAGGCAAATGGAAAGTTGAGAATATGTGCTGACTTCTCAAATAGGCTCAACAAAGAGCTGGAGTCGGATTATCACTTGCCATTGCCGCAGTATAAATTCGTTCAATGGAGGTATGATATTTTCGCAGATAGATCTGTCGGACGCCTTTTTGCAGATTGAGATGTCAGAAGAAGCGAAGAAAATGGTCGTGATAAACACGCATAGAGTTTTGTTATTGTACCAGACAATCCTCTATGTGTGTTTCTTTTGGCAATGAGACAGCATCAGAGATTTTCCAGCAAATCATGAACAAGATGACGGATTGCCAGGTGTAGCAACCTACCTGGACGATATACTGATCTGTGGAAGAACCGAAGTAACACTTGGAGAATTTGTTAGCAGTTTTTGCTAGGATAGCCTGATATGGATTCAGAATTCGCTTGGAGGAATGTTACTGTGGAAAACCAGAGATACGATATCTCGGCTTTATAGTGGACAGAAATGGAAGAAGGCCGAACTTGGAGAAGATAGAAGCAATCAAGAATCTGGAAGAGCCGAAAATGTTGGCCAATCAAGAGCTTGGCATGATAACGTACTATGCGGCGTTTATGCCAAAGATTAAAGACCTGCGTGGACAATTAGAAGCGATGCTGAAGAAAGATGCGAAGTGGGAAGGAACTAGAACACATCAAGAAGCGTTCAAAAAACTCAAGGAAAACTCTAGAGTGAGCTAAATCTCGCTCATCAAAGTCCAAGGCAGAAGATTGTCGTGGCAGCGGACGACAGCGACTACGAAAATGGGTGCGTGATATCGCAGAGATATGCTGATGGATCCGAGAAGCCAATCGCACATGCAAGGCGGTCCCTCACGAAGCGGAGAAGAGTTCGTACATCAAAAAGAAGCGTTGGGAGTTGTCTTTGCTGTCGAGAAATTCCACAAATACAGTGACCATCCAAAAAAGGAAGGCGGACAAGCCGCCTTCCTTTTTTCATCGCTCATTTTCGGATGGAAAACAAAGATGAAAAAATGATAGGATAGCATGCGGTGATAGAGCTCATCAAAAGCTACAACCCATAGCACTTTTTGGAAAACATGTACTATAAAAATTTGAAAAATTTTTTTCTAAAAAAGTCAGAAAATGGCCGCGTCATAATGTCGCGGACAATAACTCCAAGCGAGAGATTTCTTTTAAGTCTTTTCTTAAAGCAAAAGCAGATGTTTTCCGGACAGCTAAGCAGACTAGCTTAAAGAGCTCATCGAGGACAAAAATCGAGTAGTGCCTACTTCCAAAAAACCTAAGCTTGATTTTTATTTTGCTTTTATTCAAAATATAACTTCTAATTACCTTTTCAAGCCAGATTTCTTCACATAGGAACTATTCAAGACATCTCAACAAAACTAATTGAATAAAATGAATGCTTTTTGCCACCTTCCATGCAGCGGACGTGTGCTGGTGAGTTTCTTTGCTAAAAATGGCTCATGACAGTGCATGCACATGACCCCACCTGCACCTCAACACTGACTTGCACCGTTTTGCAGAAGTGTAGCTCGGCCGGCAGTCACTCTATATGCCTATGCATAGACTCATTCGAAAGGGAGTGACTTCCTCGACACGATAGTATGCAAACAAGTTGATTTTGAGTAAATCCGGAGACTTCACGGATGGGGTGAAAAATCGCAGCTTCAGTTGTAGGCTAAGGATTTTCCAGCTAAAGTCCAGCGAAGCTCCTTTCGCCACCAGTTCAAAACTGTCAATTTTCTTGTAATAGATCCATTTCGGAGCTCTAAGACTGTTCTAGTGTTGATAAGAGCTTTCGCTCCATTCGCCTCTAAGACTGCGCTTTTTCACCCCATCCGTAAAATCTCCGAGACTTCCCAAACTCAAATCGTTTGCATACCATCGAGTCGAGGAAGTCACGCTCTTTCGAATGAGCTACATTTCAAAATTTTTATGATATATGTTTTCCAAAAAGCGCAATATGTGGGTTGTAGCTCTTAATGAGCTCTATCACCACATGCAATCCAATCATTTTTTCATCTTTGTTTTCCATCCGAAAACGAGCGGTGAAAAAGGAAGGCGGCTTAACCGCAGCTTTTTGGCGGTCACTGTACATATTTAAATCAAGGTTTCTACTTTTGACGGACCATCAACCATTGTTAGCATTTTCGATGATAAAAAGGGAGTATCAGTTTCTTCAGCTAACGGACTTATGAGAAGGACTACAATTTTACTTGGATATGACTTTGACATAGAATATGCCAAAACTACCAAGTTCAAACGAGCAGATGGCTGTCACGATTGATGAAGAAGAATAAGAATCCCGAAGACGATGTCGTGATAACTACCATTGAGAAAACGATGTGAACAGCTGTTGAAGAACTATGTAAGCAAACTACCAGTGACACCATATCAGATGTGCAATCCTACAAGAGGAAGGACCAGTGCTAAAAGGAGTGCTGACCTACGTGAAGAAAGGAGAGTGGCCAGAAGTAAAGGCAGAACTGGCACATCTTCGAAATCGACGAGGAACATTGTCAATCGTAGAGCAATGTTTGATGTCAATCGAAAAGGTTATAATACCCAAACAGCTTTGAGAAATGTTTTGAATGAAGTGCATAGTGGTCATCCAAAGAATGTAAGGATAAAGAAATCGACTCGAGGTTATGTCTACTAGCCGAATATAGACAAAGATTGTAAAGACTTGGTACGAAGGTGCACAATGTCAGGAATTAGCCAAAAATCCGATGAAGGTACCATTAGAGGTACCATGTCCATCCGCGATTCGAGTGCGGCAGCAGATACACGTCGTCTTTGCTGGACTTATGCAAGGAGTCTTCTACTTGGTCGTGGTAAATGCGTATAGCAAATGCCCGAAATGATCGAGATATGCAATATCTCGGCTTCGAAAACGGTGAAGACTTTGAAGCCTTTAAAGAATAGTGAGCGACAATAGTACCCGATTTACATTGGAAACATAAGGACTGCTCCGTATCACTCTCAATCGAATGGGCAGGCAAAGCGTTTCATTGATACACCGAAACGCGCTATCAAGAAACTAGAGGGAAAGCGGCTAACAGAAGAGACTTTGAGTGTGATTACAAGCGTAAGGGGAGACAACCAATACGAACTTGAACGACAAAACGCCAGCGGAATTGTTCTTAGGCAGAAACTTGCGCACAAGGTTATTACCTACTAATGACGGATAATGCAGAAGACTCACTCGCACGAAAAAGACAAGAGCTCGAAGGACCAGTTCGACCAGAAACATGGAGTCGTTCACAAAGAATTCGAAGCCAGTGACTTAGCATACGCTAAGCAGTGGAAGCCACCCCAGTTTCTTCGGATGAAAGGAACAGTGACGAGACGTAATGGACGTGTCAATTACGTAGTTACGGTTTGCGATGAGGTATGCAAGAACTTGCAAATCAGCTACGGCATCGAACGACATTAAATAGCTTCATCAACAACTCAAACAACAGTTCGAATTTTTGAGATACTCCTGGATGTTCTAACCAACGACGAGACTCTGCATAGGCATTATAATTGTGTGCCAGCACCAGTGGATCCAATGGATCTGACGGTATCGACATCGAGCACACAACCCCTTCAGCAACCGTCAACTTGAGCAGATTTTAGAACAAATTCGATCAGAGTGACTCTCTATCATGCTCCTACAGTATACTTTCTATGTGTCATCAGCGACAAATCAATGGCAATAGTATTATCAGCACAATGAACGATTCAACCGAACAAAAATCTGAAAAATTGAGCGCAAACTTACTCTCTAGCATATACCTATCATATCCTGATAGACTGTGGCACTTCTATACGAAGACGATGTTCATGAGGAACGGAAGAGTGCCTGATGCTCCTTTCATGCTCAACGGGACGAACATCACCGAATGCTCAAGCTACACCTACCTAGGTCGTGAACTCAATATGATGAACAATCTAGCTCCGGAACTGAGCAGGAGGAAACGTGCAGCATGGGAGCATATAAGACAATTGAGGATGTAGTGAAGAAGACCAAGAACATCCGGCTCCGCGCCCACCTTTTCAACTCGACGGTTCTTCCTGCTTTGACGTACGCTTCAGAAACATGGACAATGAGAAAGCAGGATGAACACGCGGTTAGCGTCATCGAACGAGCTGTTGAGAGAGTGATGCTAGGAGTGAATCGACTCACGCAAGTGAGGCAAGGATTACGAAGTTCTACCCTACGTCAACGATCGAAGATCAGGGACGCTGCCGCGTACGCCAAGCAGAACAAGATAAGATAAGCCGGGCACGTAATGCGTTTCGACGACAACCGGTGGACGAGAGCTGTAACAGATTGGATACCACTGGACGTCAAACGCGAACGAGGAAGACCGCCGACGCGATGGTCAGATATGTTCACGAAGTCCTTTAATGAAGTCCTTCAGAGCGTTCCACGTGTTCCTGGTGCGATACGTAAACATTGGTCAACAATCGCCCGAGACAGGGACGAATGGAGGCATCACTGGTACCCGCTCGTGCAACACGATGATCAACGGGGATACAGGTGATCCTGATAGACTGTGGCACTTCTATATAATGATGATGAATGATGCGCCTCGCCGAGCTGAATCGAACGGTTTCCTCGGATTCAGAATTCTCTACTATGAAGCGAGATACGGCGATGCGACGCGATTCCGACGGACTCTACTGATGTGCAGTGCTATCCGCTGCTCTCCGGCGGACTCTTGAGGAGTGTGGCGCAAACCGGCGACTTTTTTGACGAATTGTGAGCGGTATTGTAAATGTCGAGTTTAGTCGACTGTTTCTGAAAGCATTGTCTTTATTATAAGTAATAATTTTAAAAAAATAGCGAGTAATGATCATATACAGAATTTGGACAATGCTGTAGCAATCTTTCAGTGCGATATACTGCTAACAGCAAAAACCTTTCTTTGATCCAATCGCTTATTTCCTTGATTGAAACACAAGCACAATTAAATTTTTAACTACAATTTGGATTTGAGATAAACTGACTGAACAAGTATGCAAAAACTTTACCATAGAGAACCTTTATCATAGAAAGTCTAATAATGACGCTTAACGACGTAAGTGATTGGACATGAGGTGACTTCAACAAGAAATGCTAGACATCTTATTGTTAGGAAATAACACTTGATAGTACCTTTTCGACAATAAACATCTAAATTTTGTGCGATATTGATGACAGCAATTGTAAGATCTCTAGAATTAATTGTTCACATATCTAGGCAGAACTTTGTAAATAAAATTTCTTTTGTATCAAAACAAGACTCCAAGGACACTTTATTGGTCAGACTAACGTTTCGGTGCCGTCACTTTCGTCGGAGCGTATAAGATCGACGAGCTTAGCACTGACAATGCGCTCTCGCTCTGTTTTCCACTACTTCGAATCCATATGCTCTTGCGCTTGGGAAAAGGCATTTGGGAAGATTAATCGCTAATAAGTTTGAACTTTCAGGCTCTAAAGGAGGGACGGCACGAACATCAGCCTAGCTAACATAATTTCCTAACATTCTTGGTTTCGGTAACATGAGCCAATTACAAATCTCATTAACTGTTTCTGTAATGATTGAGAAGAACATAAAAATTGTTAGCAGTTCTATCAGCGTTGTTCAAAGCAAGATTAATATGTGCTGGAACAAAAGGGCTGTAATAACAAGGCATGTACATCACCAATAGTTGATGACGGTAGTACTAGTAAGTAATTCTTCGTCTTTGAACTTGCTCAAGGAGAAAATTCCACCCAGGTATCCCTGAAATTTAATATTATTTTGGTAAGTACATCAAATACAGTTTACATACACTAGAAGAAAAACGACGCAGCTTTTCTAAGTGATAAAAAAAGATCTAAGTTGAGAGTTATCAACTCCATTTGCTGAAGAATTCGTCTCACAGTAAACTAGAATCATGCTAAAATAACTGAGTGTGACAGCTGTGACAGCCTAGCTTTTTGCGTTTTTTGACAAAGCGACGAACAAAGATAAAGCATTTGAAGAACTGTCATTTTTTTCGGCAAACATTCAATGTAGCTGGCGGAAGACCTTTTCAATGTTTCAAAGCAAGGTGAACTATCAGTCGTAACTTTGTGTAATCTGATAGCAAAATGAAATGAGAAAAAAATACTTTACATCTTTATCCCAATCCCTTTCACAGCCAGTTCTCTTGCCTTTATGCCGAAAGATTTATGTCGCTTTGTAGGCTGCTATGATGCGCATTTATATGAAACTTCAAAAAATTCCAAACGTATTTTTCAAGCCATACATAGCAACGATTATCCCCTATTACCTATCGCAGCTCAAATTTGTAAAACCGCAGATCTCGCTCTAAGTCTACGGAAATTCGCATGCCGATGTAGATATACCATTTGCATAAGAAACCCTTTAATTTGGTTAGGCACTGGCATTATTGGCATCTAGAAAAACTTACCTTTGCCAATCTATTAGGTGGGTCACAAAGTTCGTTCGCAAGATTTTCAAAAAATCATAACTTCCTTTCTTCTCAGTGAAATTTCTTGATTTTACTTCCGTTTGAAAGAGGAAACCTTCCTGTTTACAACAGTATCTTTGACATGAAATGAGAAAGTTCGAGAGTCAGAAGCAATTGAATAAATTTACTCGAGATCAGCACTTTTCAGGCTGGATCACGAAAAGTTCCGGCAGTATTATTTTTTGCTAGAGAAAATCATGCTCTTTACTATAGTGCCTTTTCTAAAACGAAAAAGATCGAGAGTTATGAGCAAGTGAAGAGAGCTACTTCAGGTTTGCAATTTTTGAGCATGCTCAGAAAAGCCTAAAAACGTCACAGAAAAGACGGAGAAATCATGAACATAGGTTTTGTAATCTTCTCTTCCCAGCTGAGCAAAAATCGTAATCGAGAGCAAATTTTAACTTTCGTGAAAAACGCAGACCCGAAAATCCGGAAATATTACAAATATCAAAATGCTTTCGATTGGGCCGGTTTTTGCTCTGCTAGAAAGAGAAGACCAGAAAACCCATGTTCTTGGTTTTCCCGCCTTTTCTGTGACTTTTTGGGCCTTTTTTGGGTATGCTCAAAAATTGCAAAACTGAAGTAATTCTCTCCATTTGCTCGTAGCTCTCGATCTTTTTCGTTTTAAATCGTAGAAAAGGCACTATAGTAAAAAACATAATTTTATCTATCAAATAAGAATACTTGCAGAATTTTTCGTGATCCAGCTTGAAAAATGTCGATATTGACTAATTTGCTTCAATTGCTTTTAACTCTCGAACTTACCAATGCTACTTCATGCCAAAAGCACAGCTATAAAGAAAGAGGTTTCCTCTTTCAATTGGAAATAAAATCAAGAAATTTCACCGAGAAAAAAGGAAGTTATGATTTTTTGAAAATCTGGCGAACGAACTTTGTGACCAACCTAATAATTAGTTGATAATGCTACATTCACTACGTATAAAACTGCCAGGTAATTCTGAGAGTAATTTTCGAATGAACTTCACCTCCGTTTTTCAAGAGCCGGTATTGACGTTTTAGTTGCAGGCATAGATCAGCAAGTGTTCCTGTTCCAATTCTCTTGATGTTCGCTCAGTAATCGTCAAAATCTCCAACACATGATTTTCACCTATTCTTAGTTTAACAAATCAGTTTCCATTTCTAACTTTTGGGAGAGCTTTGTTGATCATTGAATAAAGTCAACAAAATGCAAAACAACGAATTTTTTGAGCTTCTTTGACTGGCTTGCAAGTTTTCGAAGAATTTTTTTTCAAAAGTCTGCATTACAGAAACGCTTTGAACACCAATAAATCTTATCAATTTAGAACTTTCATGACTCGTTTATGCTTGAACACTAATCTAATAAAGCAAATGAGTGTTACCAAATATGGATCTTGGTAACATCAGAAAGTCATTTCAAAAATTTCAAACTTGCCAATGCCAAAAGATTGCTTTGCCTTGCATTTTATTTTATCCTAAGTGATCTCTTCTAGAACTTGAAAATGAAGTTTACAAAAAGCTTAAGAAAGGGTAGGTAAAATCAAGGGTTGGAGACTCTGACTATTATTCGAGCGATCATTAATGGATGAGAAGAGGAACGCTACTGCAATGGAAGAAACCAAAAAAAAGAATAGGACCATGTTTAGTTGTCTACCACTGCTTTAAACATTTTTGGATAGATCTTACAAGGAAAGTTTTCTTAGTCGAAGTGGCCTTCCTAAATGAGATGTACACCATATTGAAGGCCACAAAACGCTGATTTCCTTTTTTGTTTGCAGAACTTTATGAACGAGGAGTTATGAGCAGAGCTATAAGCGTTTTTTGAAGCTAAAAATTGAAAGTGCATTTTAGATAAAATGAGTTGTTAACAAGTTAAGACAACGTGTATTTTCACTTGTCTGCCCTCTGGGACAGAGTCTTTTTCCAACAACTTGTAATTTTTCATCTAAAAAAACGCAAAATATTATCTATAGTATATTTAGCGCAGCTCTGAAAGGATAACGAGGAACATGGAATTAATTTCTAGATTCAACGCGTATCAGAACCCTTTGTATGAGTTTGCAACAAAAGAGAAGAGATTTTAACAATATTCAGGCTATGACCCACCATGTAGGTCATATTGTCCCAAGCAGCAGCCATTGCATGACCCACCATGTGGGTCACGTTGTCGTCAATGTGTTAAAAACTTACCAGCCCTCAATTAACGCAAGCAAATGTGATATGTTTTTTTATTTAGGAGTATTTTTCAAATAAAGTGCTCTAATGATTACAACTGAGTTTAAAGAGGTGGAAAAAGTATTACAACTACTTTCGTCCTGCTTGCACACTTAGTTTTTTGCTCACTAAGAGCTCATAACTCTTCGTCCATAAGTTCTGCAGATAAGGAAGGGAGATTTGAAGTAGTATTTTATGCCGTTCAAAGTAGCATACATCTTATATATAAAGTGAATGTCTGTTTGTATGTATGTCTGTATGTCTGTATGTATGTACGTATGTTTCGAATAGAAAATTCCATTTCTGAACCGATCCAGACCAAACTTGGCACACATACACTTCGGGCCCCGGCGGTGTCATATTCTACTTTTCGTCGTCGATCGATATCGATTTTATCGATTTTTTTGTAGAGTTCACCTACGGGGCTGGGAGTTGGCACAGGGGGGTAATCGAGCATGGGAATTCCGAATACAATATTAGTTTTCAGGGATATCGATTACTTTTATCGATTTTATCGATTTTGAAAAGTTTGAGCTACGGGGCTGGGATTTGGCACAGGGGGTAATCGAGCATGCTGATTACGAGTTCGATATTAGTTTGGCGCTATTCGGCTATCCGGGTCCAAAATTTTTTTGTGGTAGAGCTTGCTCAAACTTCGTGTATAAGGGTTATCTTAAGGGCCGGGCATACTTCAAGCGATTTCAATCGCGACGCGATTTGGCAATATGTCAGTTGTCCATAACTCATTGTAATCACATTATAAATGTACAGAAGATAGGGCATTTCATTAGTTTACGTAAGTTATACACACTATGCATGTGTAGTTTGCTAATGCTGGATCCGAAGACTCCTGGCGAATTGCCAAATCGCGTCGCGACTGAAATCGCGTAAAGTATGCCCGGCCCTTTACATGCTGATTACAGATATCACATTTTCTCCGCAGAACGGCTTCTCGTGTGGTTACGATAGGTGTACGGTAGGAAGTCAAAATCATGAATTCGGCTGGAGTTCGGTCCATATGGCTTATTCGACATGCTAATTACAATATCATCTCTCTCTGCATATTGGGACCTTTTCATAGAGATGTGGTGGTTATATGGCATGGGGTCGTAAACATAGATTTGCTTTAAACTTCGTCTAGGGTGGTCATTTAGCGCGCTGAACATGAATATCATGTTGATTTCGCAGGATAGTGCATTTTCTTGGGTTACGGTGGGTGTAGATGGGTCGAAGTTCCAGATTTGCTCAGAAGGGTGTATCGCACGCGGCAGTGGTCCTATAAGGAAAGCATTACGGTCGTATGAAACTTTTTATCCTGGGGATTGAGCACGATTTTCTTGAAACAGCACTTTAGGTATTTCCCTGCCAGGGTTTCAGGCAGATTCACGATTTTTACCCGCTGCCACGCGATGACTACTTAATTCGTCATCAGCGGCTTGACTAACCACCACATACCGAGTTTGAGCAAGACTCACCATAAAAGTTGGTGAGGAAGGTAGGTGAGCATACTGATTACTCACACAGCGGGAATAGGGAATTGCATGTAGAAGTGTGCACAGGTAAAAGTGTACAGGGATAAAAATGGAACCTTTATCGTTTTTGACAGGGCCGGGCGGAGCCGGGTAAGCCAGCTAGTCCCATCTAAAAAGGCCACCACCACTACTTAACACGCTTTCCTTTTGAAACAGCACAAACTCTCGGACTGGACTAATAAATAGTGAGTAATCGAGAAAATTTTTGCTGCAGATTTTCAACAAAGAACGAAATAAATGGAACAAATTTCATTACAACATCGCTTTCTTGGTATTTGGCCTCAAAAAATCGAACTTTTGGTCTCTGAATGTTTCTCTCTAATAAGCTTGGATTCATCATCAAATCATTGTAATCCGAAGTCTTGTAAACCATCTCTTTGAAGGCAAATGGAGTTGACCTTATCATATAGATAGAATTTAGCATTGATAAATAAATTGAGATTTCGCAAAATAGTAAGGCTTGACCTTGACAAATACCTTGGGTTACTCGGAGACAATGATGGTGAGCATCCACAGACGGTCGCGCCCATCCCGAAGGCGCGCCGATTAGTTTCGACAAGGCCCGCGGATGCGACAAGCGCCTGATTGCGCGATATGCGGGCAGCCCGATAGACGCTCAAAAAAGCGACAAAACTCATTTATTTCAACTTTTGATTTCAAATTTTTTGTATGCATGTTTTCATCATTATCAGCCTGGCATAGAAGTTGCGATTATTGCAGGATTTCGTTTTAGGTTTTTACTACCTTACAGAGTTTCCTACAACCGTGTCGTTCCAACAGCAAGTAATTATTTGAAATACAATCGAAGATCAGGTCGACCTCACTTTTAGCCATATAACGAAGATACGATACAACGCCGCAAATGTTGAGGGTAGCCCTATTTCATGCAAGTAACGTTTTCTCTTACGGCGTGTAAGAAATGTGGCGTCCAGGAATGTCCGGGCTTGCCAGAGTGAGGTGATTCTATCGAGTCGTGGCTCAAAAAAAGACTGTCTTGCCTCATCATGATGTGCATAGCACTATCGGATATAACAAATAAGGGCAGGGGCAATAAATTGAAGACTTGCACACCGCCAAAATCAGTGTCAGCGGCCGTTAGTGACGCAGTAATTGTCTAGGTTTATGCTTTGGTAAATTTTCGACTAACTCGTTGAATAAATCAAAATTGTAACATAATCGCTAAAGCGAAATTACCTATCACGGCTCAACTGTTCCACTTATTGCGTTACCGACGAAATTACATTGCACAGGTGAATGGATGTTTTGCATATGTATGACGCTTCTGAAGATTTGAAGAAAATTTCATAAGTTTGTTAGCGGGGTTTTTTGCATGTTGATTTTACAGCACAACTTTTTACAAGCATTTTAAACTTTTTAAAGGTGTAGCATATTTTTGGAAAACATCGAAAAACGGTTGCCATAATAATTAGCATAATAAAACAAGGCGTCACGCTAATGCGCGAGTATTACGTTTGAGAACAGCGACTTGATTGGCTTAGTGTAGAAATTTTTACATTGTCTAATTTTTATTTTGAAACGAAATGTGGTTTGGTGTCTCGGTCACCCTTAAGTTTCACACAATAATTCTGCAGTAATTAAAACGCTAGGCAATTCGCACCAGACGGCAAGTCTAAGCTGAAACCAGCTCTTTAAAATGGTATTTAAAGCTTGGCAAAAGATTTTGTGAAAAAGGAGATATTAACGTTCAAACAGTGATATATTAGATTGTCCCGAAAGTTTTGTCGGTTTTTTTCATCGCTCACCCAAACTCACAGAAAGCCATTCCATGGACGAACTAGGTACCATTCTATTCAGATTTTCATCCTCTTTTTTACGACTAAATTTCTTTTCTGATCTACCCCGTCTTTGTAATGTTATCGCCATGGCTTTTTGAGCACCTCAGCAGTAGCGCCAAATCTTTCCTGAATTTTCAAAATTTTTATACTGATATTTTCAAGAGCGTTGGTGACTGTTATGTAGAGCAAACCTCTAACTACATTGTACTTATTTTTGATCACGTGAACCTCGTTTATCAAAGGCAGTGTCCAGGCAAATCTGGACCCTTTGGTTTTTTGCGTGGAAACTGATGGGGAGCCACTGACTAAACCACTGCCCGAGTTGTAGCGCACGGGATTCACTCATGCCAGAGAAATCGGTGTCCGAATCGGTCGTCCCCGCGCCGTGACCGTAACACTTCAACAGTCTAAACGCACATCAGGGTCCCGGCGCGAAACCATGAGGACAGGGTGTAGCGCGGAAACTCGTTGGGAGGGTACGAAATAGCACGGAAAATGAAGATATCTCAAATGTAATCAACGAAAACACCATGAACAACGCGGAAAAGGCAGCCGAGAGAAGCCGCCGCAATAAACAAGGAAAACAAGGGCAATTCACGAAAAGCAGAAGAATTAGGAAATTTGCAGTATTTGTGCAACGAGTTTGCGCGCTACATCCTGTCCTCATGGTTTCGCTCCGAGACCGTGATGTGCGTTTAGGCTGTTGAAGTGGTACGGTCACGGCGCGGGGGCGACGGGCTCGGAGGCCGATTTCTCTGCCGTGAGTGAGTCCCGTGCGCTGCAATTCGGGCAGTGGTTTAGTCAGTGGTCCCCCATCAGTTTCCATGCAAAAAACCAAAGGGTCCAGATTTGCCTGGACACTGCCTTTAAGTCCGTTATGATTATTTATTCAGTAAAAACCGCGGATTTTTGAACAAGTTTACCACGTAAAAGTATCGGAAATTCCAAAAAGCTGATTTTTGAAGCAAATCAAACTTGGTTATGTTGCATGGATAATGTTTAATAACAACCAAGTTTGAATTCGCAGAAACTTCAAAAGTTTTCTTGCTTTTGCTGCAGTTGCGTTTTTCATGACTTTGCTGAAAATCAAGGCCTCTGAAGATATAATTTTTTTGAGCTAGACACAGCAGATTAGAAGAATCAAAAAATGTCTTTGTAAAGTCCTGGAATTGCTCTATTTGATCCATACTCAACCCTCTCCGAAACTTTGGAACGAAGTTTTTGAAAAATAGCCAAACTTTAAGCAGATAAAAATGGCGGGTGAAGAATTTTGGCAATTAACAAAAAAGCATACAGGATTGCGGTCGAAAATGTAACCATAAGAAAGAGAAGGAGAAGTTGCATCGAATGCACTTTAGAACTCATTCATACAGAAAGGCTACCGGACATTACTTGATACGTATGAGCTTTGAACCGAAAATTCAAATCATTGGGTGTATTGAGATCTAAGCACAAGTATGCTACGAATTTTACATAACCAGCTTGTCACAAGTGCATTCAGAAATGTATTGCTTTCGCTATAATTTCCTTAACGGCTTTCGCCTGAAATAAGCCCAAATTTATCTAACACTATCTCTTGTGCGCTTTTTTCACATATGTAAATTTTGAAATTAAAACCATAGAAATATTTGTGTTCTAGTCATCATTAATATTTTTAGCACAAAAAACCCAAAAGAGTCACATTTCCGTATTTTAGCCTAGTTTTGTTTATGAATTTCTATCCTCGAGAAAAATTTCAGCAACCGTACGGCTGCATTTAGTATCTGCTATATGATGACCAAGCGAGAAGGTTCACATTTTGGAAAGAGTTTTGGGGTAGCTAATTTTTTCGATATTGGCTTTCCACCTGAGGTCACATTTGCTTTGATATTGAACTATCTTGCAGAACTTGCTTTACTTCATCAAAAAGTATATTCCATACATTTTCAACGTTCACACTGCGGCTGTCGCAAAAAGAGCACTCATCACTTTTGCAACAATCTAACACTTTTGAAACCCTGTATTTCTTCATGATAGAATACCAGTCCTGATAGAATGCACTCATTCGACCATGATATCCTTCTAAGATTTTCGCATACTGACTTTGCGATCATGTATGCTGCTTCAAGACTGCTTAGCTGTGATCGCTGCTAATCTTGTAGAAGACGTAATTCAAACTTACAAAAACAATTCTTTTTTCGGCATCTTTTCATGCAATTTCCTTTTGTCGGGCAAGTAGAATACGTTGCTCTGATTTTTTGAAAAGAAAGCAAGCCACCATCCAAAGGTTGATGTAGTCGCGGTGATCAAGAATGAAGTGCATAGTTGAGATGAAGCGTACAGATCCACAGGAACAGTGAGTTCAGAAACAAGCACTGCCTAAACACAAAACCTGACCTGTCTCAATTTCTGAAATTCGTAAAGAGCATGTTTCAGCTAGAAGCGAAGTAGACAAATTCGAACATGTTTGACAAAAGGATATGATGGGCAGGTTGAAGGACAATATGGTGTTTCGCCTCTACCAATATAAGAATCGAGAAGAGAGATTATCTGGTGTTTGCCCTTAGAAATCTGAAACTATGCATATGCATAAAATTTAAAACGGCTAATTTCGGAGTTTTTTTCATTTATTCGAACTAAGCAAATCTTGTGTTGATCCAGTCTTTTATGCCGCGTGCTATTTTCTAAAAATCAAAACTTTTTATAGAACAGCTGTATCCCTCTTAGTTAATCGGGAGGGGTCAAGAGATTTTTCGATGTTGATTGTTTAGGATTTGCGTAGTGTAGACTGACCAGGCTTCTATCAAAAAGTAAGTTATTTAGTATTTTTGTTGAAGCAAGTATCCCAAGTTTTTACAAAAATCTGCTCTGCACCTAAGTTTACTATACAGTAACATTTTGGTTGCGCGCTCCAATCGAACAAGCTACGCAGCTGGCGGAATCAATTGGGAAATCGTAAAAATCGATAGTGGCAAGGGAGAATTTGTTTCAACGATGCCCATTGTTACCCTCGTGCTGGGCCTTGACTACACCCACAACATTTTTTGTTAGGAAGCAGAAGATTTTTTTCAGTTATTAGTTGAAGAAAATCAAAAATTACGAAAAAAGTCATTTTTTGCTACCTTAGAGAGAGCGAAATAAGTAGGTCCCCCGGACTTTTTTACAGAATTTCATAAAAACGTTACGTGAGTTAGGGGTTAGATTAGCTAGACACACTCCTCGCAATTGCGATGGTGGCAACAATTTGCTCTGCTTACTATTGATCACTCAATGAGCATTAATGGAGCATTTCTGTTACATCATATTCAAAATCAATGGTTTTTGCAAACTAGGTCTTTGAGAGAAGATGTTTGGCGTTTTTCTAGAATTTCTATCGCTTTGCTGCAATGATTTTGGAGTATGCATAGAATTGTCAAAGATTTGTACATTGCATATAATAACTCGCAGAAATCATTACTCAAAAGAGTTATGGTGAATCAGATTCAAACGAACAAAACTCTTGAAACAACTCAGTACATGATTTACGCTTTTTAGTAGAGCTCATGTCAAGCAAAACGATTGCGATCGTTTTAGGGGTGGGGACGCTTCCACTTCCACCTATTAACACATTGACGACAACGTGACCCACATGGTGAGTCATGCAATGGCTGCCACATGGGACAATGTGATCCACATGGTGGGTCACGGCATAAATTTTGTTGAAATGATAACAATTATTGGGTACATCCATTTCCTGAGGTCTTTTGCGCTTTAATTCTAGGGGATACCTCGAAATTTCTTGACTGCTTTCAAGAATTTGTGTATGTATAGTTTAGAAGACGATCTGCTTGATTTTCGCTAGAAATTTTCGACTTGTTCGTGGAAGGCATTGTCCCACAAGGCAGACAACTAAAAATGCGCGTTGTCGTCAACGTGTTAACTAAACGCCATGTGTGCTTGCCTCGCTGTAAAAAATGCTACTCTATCTGTTGAAAAAAATGTAAAAAATGCTACTCCATCAAATGCTACTCTATCTCTTATAAAAGTTAGAGCAGAACATAACGTCAAACAAGACAAACATTGTCGCGGCCGGGATCGACCGCTCCTCACAGCATGTAGCCGGGAGCACCGTGTTGCCGCGCAGTCCGGTCGTGAGCACGCTCGCCGCGCTTTACGGCGGCTACGTTGTTCGCTTCCGGACCGCCACGTAGGCACGCCTCTAGCCACCGCTATAAATAGCGCGTACGCGCGCCATTGCGGCCTCTCTCTTGTCTCATCATCTTATTACTTTCGTCGTGCCGCTTTCATTATTGATTGGTTGGGTCTCCACTACATCGCCGTCGTGCCTACGTCCCCGGGCCTCGCGCGATTGTATGGATCGTCGATGGATTGTTTGGATGGACGCGCGAGGATAGATTTACAGGACGAGGAACATCACGAAGCGCCTTGGTCGCGCAGGACTCGTTGGAAGCTTGGTTCGACGTAGCTGGTTAACATCATGGAGTCGGTGTTGCCGTGCCGTCGCTGCTGCCTTGGCGGCCGCGCGGTCGGCCTGTGAGCTCCCTTGGAAGTCGGGAGAGAGTGAGAGTGTGCTAGTGTGTGAGTGTGAGTAAGTTAGAGTCCCCATCGGTAGCCCGGGGCAGAGCTTAACTCTCCCCGTGGTAAGTACGTTTATATTTATTTTATGTCGTTATTTTTCGTGTATATTGATTTAGTAAATTTATGTATGTTTATGTCTTGTGTATAGAGTAGGCGTAACGCGCCACTGTGAGCTGGCGCGCACCCGCAGTGGCGGAAGTCCTTTGGGGACAGAAGCTGAGGCGCAAGGCAGTTGAGCGCTAGGCGAAGGGGCGCAGAGCCCACCGAGCCGCAACACATTGACAATGATGGCTGTTGCTTGCTTTATTGATAAAAAGCGTTTTTCCCTTTCTTCACATGTACATATCACCCTGGTAAAAGCTAAAAATGACAAGATTCTGCAATTTCGATAAGGCTGAGGAGCATGCGTCAAACGTTATGCTCTTTAAAGGCAGTGGATCGGCGGGATGAGACCCGTGGCAAAACAAGGTCACAGGGTAGGAGCCCCCATAATGGAACCTATGGGCCAAAGTTCGATCTTTCTCTGCCACTTCTAACCCCCGAAATTTCAAAGCGAAAGCAGCGCTCATCTCCTCTCCTTTCCGATCCCGCCCACCCCACGGACGAGTGAACGCGAACCCCGTCATGGCGAAGACGCAGAGTCGTTGCGGGACCCTTATGCTTATAGTATTGCGGCATGCGTCTCTGACCGTGGAAGTCACTTAGAGCAAACAAGTGCAACAATATGTTTTTTGACTCTTCTCAAACTGTTTCAGTAATTTACAGAGAGCAATTCACATCTTTTCCAAAAGCCCTTCAATCTGTAAAATCCTGATATAAGCGAACACCAAAATTTTTCAGATTTTCAGAACTTCTAGAAGCGTTTACTATTTTCACGAAGCATTTGAAAGCATTCGCCTACAGATTCGAAACATCGGATTTTGAAGTTCCCGAGTTTGACACCGCTAAAGGATGAATAACGATGACTCTATCTCCAAAAACATGGCTGCCGAAAGAAGGAGGGAAAATTGCACGGAATAGAAAATGTTTACCAAAAACGCTAAAGAACCTTTACTGGATGTTGCTGATGTATAGCTCTACATCGTAATTGTAAGGGCATTTCCTGTATAAAGAGCAAATCCACCTTACATGTAGATCTTCTTTCAAGAATCTCATTACAGAATAACTTGATTATAAAGCTGTTAGAAATCTAGTAGATCATTTTGGGTTTTTTGGCAACAGTTTAATTTGAAAAGAACAAATGCCGCAAACTCGATTGGTAAAAATGCTAATAGTGGTCGATTGCTTGCTAGAGTATAGAGTCGTTTTATAAGTTTATGGGCTTTTTTAAGACAAACAAATTGATAAAAATTTTTTCAATTAGTCAACGATGTATGTTGCTCACGTACTTTTTATTCAAAACTTTGCCGACCACTTTAAAAAAGTCGCGTAACCAGCGCCTGTGATCGTTTTTGGAAGCAAAACAAGCAAGGTTTTTATGGTTTGCAAGAAAAAGGGACAAATGATAATTTAGTAAAACGAGCTCTGAGGAGTACTAATAAGTTCTTCATTATGTTTTGTAAGGCAGATTTCAGGGCGTTCGCTGCTCGGGGTTTATGTTATTTTACGCAAAAAGCTCACTTAACCTATCATTTGTAAAGCTCTTTTGGCAGTAGGGATTCGTTCAGTGAGGCACACATGGTATTGTCGACAGTACTGTTCTTTTCCAGCACTTCTGTGTAAAGGTCGTGACCGTTCCCAAGGAGTCTCGGTCAGCGGACATCCTCTGTAGCTCTTGGGGTTTTGATGTGTTTGCCATGGCGTGTGTAGGAAGACGATTGGAGACCGAGTTCTTTACTTGACGACAAGGAACTAAGAATGAACTATACTTACTAAGGAATACCTATATATAGTGCACACAACTATATCACTTATCATAAACAACAGATCAACATATTTCTTCATTCTTCTCGAGCATTGGTTTCTTGTGCGGCTGCACAACAGTTTTTAAGCAAGTTTTTATCTCATATTAACGTACAAGATCCATTTTTTATACTCGAGGGTGGGTTATAAGAGCAGGCATAAAAATGAATATTTTTGTCTTTTTGAAAAATTTATCTTTGGGGCTAAAACATTGAAATAGATCAAAATCGAATCAATTTCTATCGAAATGTACATTTCGAAAGCAGAGCAGTTGATAGATGCCTTTCTGCAGCGGATCAACCGCTCATCCAGAGACAAGGACGAGAATGAAAATGCAAAAACTTAAACGACCCAATTTTTGTGAATCTCTAGTTACTTGTCCTAGAATTCTCCTGAAAGTCTTTGTTTAGGTCTTTTCTTACCAACGCTCCAAAGTCAAGGATAATTAATTATAAGACTCCGTTACTAATCAAGTACGGAACAAAGCACTGCTGATTGCAGGCTAACATATTGAGATAAAGGCAATTGAAAATCACCTTCTGATTTGAGGTAGCATGTTGTAATAATGGAGACATGGCGTGCATAAACTCTTTGTCGTCTCCAAAAATCACGAATTGCGATGCGTTCGAAAATTATTGCATTATACTTGGCTAAAAACACTTCACCTATAACTTAACTACCTGTCGTTGTGCGATGCTCGCAGCAGCCTTCACTGCACTCTCCATGTTAGTTGACGCGTTTAATCGAACAAAATCAGTTCTTCTTATGTGAATGCACATAGAGTTACGATTGAAGCTGTAATGTTGTACAATGACCATGCGCTACATTACCTGATTTAAAGATCGCTTACGATTTCCAAACAGTTCTGAAGCTTTTTTCTCCCGTCTGCTCCACGACCGAAGAAAATTTCAATATCTGGCGAATGTCAGCGAGATAGTCTTGAAAATATTTGGGATGCTGTCCAAATTTGAATTTCAAAAACATGTACTCAGCGGTGTTATTGTAAAGCCTAAAATATTAGATTGGCTATCAACAAAATCGTTCGACAAGCAAACTCAGAGCTTCAAAACAACTTACATAACGTTTTGACAAGCAAACTCAGAGCTTCATAACAATTTACATAACAGTTCAGCTAAGATTTTTTCTTAAGAAGATAGCTTCGCTCCTACTCTCAAATTCAAGTAGTCAAGATTTTCTGTCACCGGTTATACCCTTACATGGTCAAACTTTTGAAAAATCGCTTTCTGGACTTTCTAACTTTCGCTGTCAGCCTGTAGTGAGTGCACAAGCGAGTAATTTGGTGGCTTGATACGTACAGCTCTGACTATGTGGCGAAAACCTCATTGGAAGCATCCTATCATCAACAAGAATAGTTCTGCGCATTATTGACATTCGAATTCGGTACGAACGTGCATACATGTTGTGATATAAGGATACAATTGTATACTAAACGTATTGTTTACACCATAATAAGGAGGTCAAGTTTGTTATCATCATGTTTAAAAAATCGTACCGTTCCATTTTACAGGATTTTCTAGCATAAACTCAGTAAAAATAAAACGATATTTTGTTGCTGGAGGGATTGAGTGCTTTCAATTAGGTGATGCACAGGTTGAAGCGATAAGTGGAAGACAAAGGCCACTCGAGTTTTGATTGTTCCAGGAACCTCATCAAACTAAAAACATAACAACAAAAACCGAAACAGTCGCAGACATGTGTTTCGTGACATATGTTTTTAACTGGACAAATCTGGTTTATTTTTTCATTTGGAGCTACGATTGGAGAAGAAGTGCATCAAGAAATTTCGCTATTTTGTAGTCTTTTAACAAAATTCAGATTTGACCATGCGACGTCCACACGACTTGACGTTCTGCCGATTCCACAAAATCGTCGTGGATGGTTTTTAAATGCCGCGTAGCTTTTGTAAATTCTTGCAAACGGATCAGGACTTGCTCAAACAGAGGGGTACGATCAACTACAAACAGTGCCTTGCGTGCCGAAAGTGTAGAACTGAAATCACTTGAGGTATGCATCAGGCCTTCTGGAAAATGACTTTCAATCAACACAATTTTTGTTTAGCTGGTAGGAAAAGGTCATAAAATTTGATAAGAATGTCTCTGTCCGTTTTAGATTTGGTGAGCTTGCTCAGGATATCTGAACCTAAAAGTTCATAAAAACCAAGCGATCGTACTCCTTCACAAGTATCACTAACCATACGTTATTATGGCAGGTTTTATCTCCCATGAAGATGCAAAAAGGAAAAAAAACCTGTGAAGGGTTGCTCTACAGAAAAAATATCCTTATACATACCGCATTTTTGTCACAAAAGTACAGCTCAAAAGCAAACTGTGACTAGTTTAAAGCCTACACATCATCGTGTGAGCTTTAAATTTTTTGGAGGTAGCTAGCGGTATGGAGGTGGCTGGCGGTCTTTGCAGTATTTTGGCCATAACTCAAAATCGCAATGTAAGAACACCATTTAAAAAACCGTCTTGTTCTAGGCGCCACTTCTCTAAAAAGCTGTGTTTGAGCATCCACCAAGGATTGCAAACTCTAGAGCTACGCGGTAGAATTTACTTGAGCTCGTCGGAGGGAATGGCCAGGCAGCTCCGCTAACATCAGGACGCCAAAATGATACCGAACAAAAGTTTCCTGTAATTTTTGACGCTTTGTATATAGAATGCAAGCCTGTAAAAGTTTCTCGAGTGGGTAATCGTGAGACTAATAACCCCGCCTGAAGGCAATTTCCTTTTATGCTTTTTGTTCAACTCCTGGCATCGGGGTACCGAAACCTGGTTATCATCTAAATTAATAACAGAAATTGGTGTCTGATTTGCCAATATTATCTTTCGATGTGACTGATTGCGTAGAAGGGGCGGTAGAGTTTGCGCTTTAGTTTAATCTTAAATTGTTCATGTAAAAAATGAAATAAACCGTCACCATAGCCGCGAAGTAGTAGCGATTGACTTCCATCAACCCCTCTCATTTATCAAATTACGCATGCGTCTTTCGACCTCATAACATTAATTATGAATCTGATCACTTAGATCTCCTTCCTGCCTGCGCTCTAGCTACTAATGGTGTTCCGATCGTAATGATTTGAACCTTTCTATAACATTCCAATCAATGTGCACTACAAAAGTCAAGCTTCATATCCTAAAGCTCAGGATATCTGGATTTTACGTTGTCTACTTCTCTGTAGATATCCCTACTATCCTTCGCTACTATAATGAACAGTAGCAGATTCTGTGCGTGCCAGCTATTCATATAATCCATGATGATACCCAGCGGCCAATTTTCAAAGTTGTTTTTCTTTTTTCACAGTTAATGAAAACGAGCCAAAGCTCCACCAATTATCTAACCTAACTGTGCTAAGCCTGTTGATGACAAGAACATGTGAATTATTGAAACATCAAATTTTTCGATAAATCCTAACTTTCGGCTTGTGGTTCATCTCGATTTTCATGACTTCGACATGTCATTTGCTCTTATCAGCAACACGCTCAGAACTGTTAGGTTAGATGATCGGTGAAGTTTTGGCACGTTTTCCTAACGTTAAAAAATAAAAATGACTTTGAAAAAAAAGACTATCGCAGCTGAGGACTATCAGCGACCATATAAAAAGACGGAAAATGCAGCTTGACAACTTCTTGCCCCTTTCCACTATGTTTATAGTGAAAAATAGTAGGGAAATTTACAAGACGTAAAAGCCAGGTCTTATGAGCTTTAGGATATGAAGTTTTCTTTCAAGCTGCGATCCCCTCTCCGGCGGGGATGTTAATGCATGCGACCTTTAGAAAAACGAGAAGTTGGAATAGGAATGCATTTTGAGATTTTGAGATGCTTCCCGAGTGAGAAAAAGCATAAGAGGGAATTGCCTTGCCCGACATTCAGTTTTCCTGGAACGCTGTAGTTAGCTGATAACGGGAGTTTGATAATTTCGAGAAAAGGATGTGTTGATGAGCGAAAGCAAGCTAGCCAGAACCAGCTCACCTTTTTTTAGCCATGTATCGGTCATCGTAAGACTCAGGCTAGTACGATTTGCCTGCTTCCGCACACTTAGGCTCCCGTTTTTGAGCCGCCAGTATTCTTCTAATATAGCCCTTTTAAATTAGGGGAATCTCGGAGCAATTAGGTTTGAGACAAGACCCAGCTCCAGTGACTTCTCGCAGGTAATCCAACCTTCATAGGGCATGGGCTATTGGTCGCACAATTACCCACTCGAGAAACTTTTACAGGTTTGCATTCTAAATTCAGTGCGTCATAGATTACCAAAATTATTAAAATTCATAAATTAATTAAAAGAAGGAAGAATTCACAAATCGATCGCTCGCTCTTTCGCTCGTCATTATTCTCGATTTTTTCGTTAATTTCCGGCGTAAAATTCGGTTTTTTTGTGTTAGAGGTTCGCCTTAGTCATCTCTTAAGCCCCTTTCCCTTTTTCATTATCCCGTCTTTTCTCTGATTTAGTTTCGCGTGTTCTCGTTTGGTCGATAACGATGCCAGCCTCGCTGAAAACAAGTACCCAACCGACCTCTTCTCAGGCTTCCAGAAAAAAGGATTCTCGTAGTCTATCTCAGTCTGCACCTGTTTTTATCGGCAGCAATACGCAACACGATGGGGATTTTGGTGAATTGTCGGCAGAGGAAATCATTCTGTCAATCCTCAAAAGAAACACCGACCCCGAAAATGGTACTTGCTCTCAGGAAAAAATTCCTCCCGGTGTGGAGATTGAGAAACGTCGCAGAAGTTTTGTTTTGGCAGGTTTGCCGGAGGAGGATCCGAACAAGCCTGTTCTAGAAAGGAAAATCGGGCTTGAGAAAGGGGTGGCAGAGGTTTTGGATGTGTTGAATGTCGACGATTGGCCCTCGGAGATGTATAGGATGGGGAAATTTGATGGGGGTAAGGCCCAGACTAGTTAAGATAGATTTTTCCGTCGCGTTCCCATTGGATTCAAGCTTTTTCCAACGCGTATCGGCTACGACATTGCAACTTCTCAAACATTTCCCAAGCGAAGCAATTCGGGAAACCTCTAAGCCCGCCCGGTTTGCCTGCCTGTCCTCCCGAACGTGAATTTCTCCGTTTTCTTTAATAGTCGTAGCTTGGTAAACAAAATTAACCTTTTCCAGGCCTTTTTGTCTTTTTATCGACCCGACTTTTTGTGCATCACCGAGACCTAGCTGCACTCAGAAATTATCGATTCCGAAATCAATTCCGATTTGCCTTATTCCCTGTTTCGTATGGACAGAGCTCGCTGCAGAGGTGTGGGGTCTGTGTAAATGCTGAGGAAGAATATGCGGTTGAAACATTCCGCCTCACTTGTGGGTTGGTATCCGATGTGCTTATCTGGTCGTTTACTTCATGCTCGCCTATAAGGCTAGTAGTAGTTTACCGTCCGCCATCCTCCACTTCACATGATGACTCTGAATTGGCAAACGTCAAATATGACTTTTTTCTGCTCCTTTCAGCACTATTACTCTGGAGATTTTAACACTGATGCTCTTTCACCTTCTGTTTCACGCGAGTCTCATCTTTATTCTTTTCTTCTTGATAGCGGACTATCGCAGTATGTCAACTTTCCCACAAGAGCGAGGACAGCCATTGATCTGATCTTCTCATCTGGCGCTGAGATTCAAATTGTCAAAGTCATGCCTCCTTTTGGAGCTTCTTATAGTATCATTAGCTCTGAGACTGAATTCGACTACAACAAAAGCATTTTCATTCCCTACCCCGATTTTGTCAAGGCTTCTTTTGTTGAGATCAATAGAGCTCCCCTGAACATCGATTGGTTGTATATTTTGAACGATACAACAGTTGATAGCCTTCACTATCGTTTTTGCAGAGAATTGTATTCTATTTTCGCTGATTATGTGCCTTTCCGTTTTGATCGTTCTCACTCAATGAAATACCCTGCCCACATTGAAAACCTACTGCATCAAAAAACCTTTCCAGGCACAATATTAGAGAGCTCTATAGATATCTCAAAATTCAAATAAAAGGTCAACAAAAAATTGCAAATATACTTGATGAGCGCGGAATTCTAATTATTAGTGATAGAGCAAAGGCTGACGTCTTGAGAGAATTTGCTAATTTTTTTGCAACTGATTTCGCTGAAAATCTTTCTACTGCCTCCCACATCCTCCCAAGCGTATCCTCTGTTTGTTTGGATTTGTTAATAGATCCGCAAAGATTCTATTGTGTTTTGAGTAGATTGAAGAGTAATCGACTAGTGTGCCTTACGATGGATTTCCTCAAATTGTCTACAGAAAATGCGCTTGCGCTCTCAGCCTTCCTCTTCCGATTATTCTCAGTGCTTCTTTGATACAAGGTAAAGTACCAGAATTACGGAAAGAAACTATAGTAACGGTTATTCCTAAGCAAGAACGGGTTAGTGCAGTTTCCAATTTTCGACCAGTAAGCATAACTGCACCTGCCGGCAAGGTTCTTGAAAGTTGATTGAAGAAAAGTTTATTGAGTGGTTTGAAAAAAACAAAATTATCCCAATTGAGCAGAACGGTTTTGTGCCTGGCGGATCAACCACAGCTTTGTTATGTGATTCAGTCTTTGATTGGATAGTAGCACTCAACTCTAATAAATCAATCGATATTGTGTTTTTTGTCCTTTCAAAAGCTTTCGGTAAGGTAGATCACCGCAAGCTGTTGTTAAAGCTTGAAAGTTACGGAATCCGAGGTCAATTACTGTCTTGGATATCTCCCTACTTGCATGACATAACAGAAATATGATTGTACGCGTCAAGGGCTGTTTTTCAAAACATTATCGTTGCAGTAGTGGTGTGCCTCAAGGTGGAATACTGTCACCACTCCTTTTTCTTGCTTATACTGCAGAACTACCTAACTTTTTGACGACACATCCCGATATCAGAGTACAAATGTTTGCCGACGTCCTCAAAAACTTCTGTTATGAAAACGGTAGACAAGACGAGGCATTTGCGGCAATTTCATTATCAATCTAAAAAATGGTTTCTTGATCCAAAGAATAGTCTCTTCCTACCAATGCACTAAAATCAAAAGTAATGCACCTTGGTAATTCGCAGTCGCTTACGTGTGCGACGGTATAGCATTCGAGACCTGTGAGTCTACCAAAGATCTTGGTGTTCTAATCGACAATGATTTAAGTTTCTCGCGGCATTATGATTCGATTTGCAAAAAAAAAGCGCTATCAAGTTTTTTTGTCCTTTTACGCAGTATCCACTGCTGTAGCAATCCTAAATTGCTGATAAAACTATACAAAACTTATGTTTTACCACATTTAGAGTATGCTTCACCTGTTTGGAGCCCATTTTTGTCAAAAAATATCCAGTCTCTAGAAAAAGTGCAGAAAATATTTACAAGAATTATTTGTTACAGGTGTTATCTTAGTTCGGGCTATCCTCGCAGTTTACCATCCTACAGATCGAGGTTATCCTCTCTGGATTTGAAAAGTTTGAAGTACAGAAGAATTTTCAATGATTTGGTTTTTTGCTTCCGCATAGTTCGACTAGAAACAAAATTGCGACCCAGTAAATATTGGGTTTTCAGACCTTGTAGCAGTCGAATGGGTGGACTCAATTTGCGTTATAGAAGGCTTGGTAGTAGAATGTTTTCCAAGCATTCAATTTTTTTGTTTTTCGAACATCGAGATGGCTACGACTTTTGCCAAGTGAGATCGCAGCCAGCAGCAATGCAAAATTATTCCGAAGAAGATTAGCCCGAATCGATTTTTAGAAAACTTTAGCGATTCCAAATATTCAGATGGCGTCAACTCAATTTCTCTTCGACGACTGTTGATACGAAGTAGCCTCCTGCGCTTACCCCGCTATCTGCTTCGTGATATTCGTTGTTTTTTTATTTCTTATTCAGTTGATTCGCGGTTGAGCATTTTTGTTTGACTGAGCAAATGTGCTAGTGTGCAAATGTGTTTTCATGCCAGTCGTTCCTTTTTCAGCTGTATATTAAGCCACTCCTCCACGGGGAATAGCCATTCAAGGAAGTTGAGGATTGGTAGTCCTTCTGCCTCAAAATTTCCCCTCTTCGCTTGCAGGGCACGCGAATTCGTTCGTTAAGGGTTAAGTCGGTCAGCCGAGCCCTGGTTTTCCTTTAGCAAGTTTGCGTGCAACATTTGACTTCTCTGTTTGTTTCTTCTTTTTTCGGTACACAGACAAGTGCAGTTTATAAATAAATAAAGAAAGAAAAATCCAGCTTTACAGAATACTGTTTGAAAGCAGCAAAAAAGAACGAAGCAAGAGAGTTATTAGCGAAAATGTGTGGACATTTTTTGGGACATCCTGTATGTATCCGGCTGTCCCATGAGTTCCGTCCGTTTTCATTTTCATTTCAGTGACTCCTTATTTCTTGATAATCAAAACAATGAGCTCTGGGATAAGGGTCGAGCAAGAGGTGGTGGCACAGCCGTCGGATGCGACCCTCAAGTTTTGTCTCAATACCCCCACCCCAGCATACTTGCTTGCCTACCGTAAGCATGAAAGAAAGGGTCTGCCAAACATAACTGTTAGGTTGGCTCGAAAGTTCTGGGACATTCTCGAACTAAATCTGCTATTTCTCGAAACCTAACGCATATACATTAGATATACGTACCAGTCGATGAAGCAAAGCAAGCTCTACAAGATATTATGCAAAAGCGTACCAGCTGCAACCCACTTTAAGTTTGCACCCGAAATCTGGGCCATACTGAAATTCAAAAAATCGCGAAAAATTCTTATCTTTGTTCAAACAAATCCTACGGATCTCCAACTTGCTCACAAAAATTGCACACCACGTCAGACACTCATGTTCATGTGTTTTTCCTCATCTGGAAATCGAGAAAACATAAATTTTCATGCTTGTGTAAAAAACGAAGCTGTGCTGTTTTCACCCACGCAATTCAATAATACAAGCCCTAAGAAGTATAACCGTAAATTTTCAGCTTTCCGTAAGCTAGTGGTCGAAAAATATTGATTTTAGTATGGAACGCCCGAGTAAGGAAACCTCATTTCGGTAATTTTCAGGAACTAAGGCCTGTAGAAAGCTGAAAATTTACGGTTATACTTCTAAGGGCTTGTACTTTTCAATTACGTGGGTGGAAACAGCACAGCTTCGTTTTTATATGAGCATGAAAATTTTCGTTTTCTCGATTTTCAGATGAGGAAAAAATACAGGAACGGTGCATATGAGTGTCTGACGTGGTGTGCAATTTTTGTGAGCAAGTTGGAGATCCGTAGGATTTGTTTAAACAAAGATAAGAATTTTTCGCGATTTTTGAATTTCAGTACGACTCAGATTTCGGGTGCAAGCTTACGGTGGGTTGAAGCTGGTGCGAACTTTTGCATACTACTTGTAGAGCTTGATTGCTCTATCGAATGGCATCTATATCTAATGTATATGCGTTAGGTTTCGAGAAATAGCAGATCTAGTTCGAAAATGTCCCAGAACTTTCGAGCCAACCTAATAGTAATATATTTGTGGGTATCATGCCAAATATTAGGTTGGCTAATAAATAAATTTGTTTTGACATGCAAATTCAAAGCTTCTTAGCAATTTACGTGACCACTATTGAGCTAAGATTTTTCGTGAGAAGGTAGCCTCAAGCCTCTACTCTCAAATATTAGATAGTTGAGATTTTCTGTTATCAAAAATGACAGTCATAACCTTATATGGTCAGACTTCTAGAAAATCGCTTTTTTGAATTTCTAGTTTTCGTTCTCAGCCTACAGTGAGTACACAGGCGAATAATTTGGTGGCTGGATACATACAGCCTTTGGCTAGGTGGCGAACCACAATAGAGATTGTGATTTGCTGTTTCCGAATTTCTGCAGTCAAAATTGAGAAAATTTCCAGGCATTTGCGCGTGAAGGTCAAATTTTGGGCATCCCAGATAATTTGAATTTGGCCATCTATGGCCATGCAAATGATTGGAAATTCAAAAATTTGTTGTGTGGGTAGCGACTCTACACTTTAGACCTGACTTCAGTTCGTTTTTTGAAACGTGATTTTTCGAAATTTTGCGGAAAAAACTTGACCAATTCTCTTCCCTTTACCATTTCATTATCAGAGAAATTATTTTTGAAAAAACAGAGCCAACCATCTTCTTGAGTTGCCCTTTCTAACGGTACCATATACATGCACAAAAACTAATTTGTGACAATTCTATAGACCGCTAAAAACGACCGAACTTATTTTTTAGCCAACCTAATAATTCTATATTTCAATAGTGAATTAGCTACCTGTTTTTATTCTTCATACACAGCATTACTCAATATTTTTGTCCATACTATGGATCTTGCTTCAAGCAAAGATTAAACGATGGAATGAGGAGCCAGTCATAACCTCATCTGTCCCATTTTCCGCTAACAGTGGTTTTGCTTCCGGCAACTATTGCTTAAGTAAATAAAGCCGAATTAAGCCTTGATCATTTCTATGGAGACTACGAGATTTTGGCTTTTGACATGTAAATATTTTGTTCGCTGCAATTCTTTTTGAAGGTGAATTAATCGGCGGCGCATGTGGCACATTCCAAAAAGCTGTGGCTGCCACACCTTTTTAGGGTTGTGCCATACCCCACTTCTCACTTTCAGAGAATTCGAGTAAGTGTGTTTTCATATCGTTGCTGATGCTTCCTTCTTCTCTACACGGTAGGAATTTCATTCAGTTGCCTTCTCCTAAGCGATATAGTCTTTTCTTTACCTACGCAAATGGAAAATTTTGCAAATATTGGATTAAGGTAACACCCTAAGTCTGCGCTACTACTTAACACGTTTCGGACCGTGCCGCACATGGTGCAGCAACCATAATTTGAAGGGTCTTTTTGACATTTGCAGGAGGTTTTCTTTGAGTCCAAGACTATCAAGTCAAAGACCTAAGCTTTTACTTTTCAAGTGACTCTGTAGAATTATGCCGCCAATATTTGTTTAGGAGTTCTGAGCACAAATCGAACAACGTTGCAACGAAGTGCGGCAACGCGAACGACGAGCACGTCGCAACTTTCCTTTGCTTCGATATCAAAGAGATTTTCCGTAGTTTCAATACTGGTGTGTATCGTTTACAACATAGGTACTTTTAGATACCATTAGAAACTGATTTCTTGTTTCTATCTTTCAGAAAAGCACAAAAGCCTTTTACAAGCGACAAAATTCAAACACTTCAAATCCATTCAAAACTTTGGGTGTAAAAATCATCTGACAAGCTGATTATAGATGTAGCACACAGTCTACGAAATAAGGTCCCTTTGTTGGCTAATAGCTAAAAGTGCACTCTTTTTCGCCGCTCGCGATTTCGCTGTCCGAAACGTGTTAAATTGGGAGGGAAGGCGGCAAGAATGGATATATATTAGAAAAAGTGAACCTTGTAAATTTTACAAAAGTAAATTTAGCTTGACTAGTATTTTCTGGTCTGAGATATTGAAAGCAAAAATGGGACAGACGAGCTTTGACTTGCTCGCAAATTCATAGTTGAAGATTATCAGAAGTAGGATTTCCAGTGTGAACAAAGACGTAGTAGTGCTTTGTAATAAGTGCAAACAGAAGTAGTCAACGCACTTTCCATAAATAGTTAGCATGCTTGAAAATGACTATCTCACTTGGGAGGCCCAATATTTGTAAACCACAGAAATCGTTAAAACACAGCCCCAGAGATTTCTCGATATGATAGCTCTTTTATTATGCTTACACTATGTATAAGATGGTAGGCTATAACATCTGTGTATGGACAAAGAATACTAATATGGACCTGTGTGACATTGTTAACAAAGATACCGCGAATAGCGTCACCTTGGTAACGCCCCCCTCCCCCTTTCCCCGACCCCTCAATACGGCTCCCCAGATGTGGCGTGTTACACCACACATTTGGTCATGTTTGGGATACCTTTTGAGAGCGAAGAGGTCTCTACAAAATCGCTCTCAAACAAGTGCAAATGTTCATTCCACATTGAGTAAAAAATCAAAATTTTAAAACTTTCAAAACCACAAAATCTCGAAAAAAGTCCAGAACCTGCTCAAAAAATTTCTGGGAAGCTCTAACTATTTGCGCAACTGCCGTATTTTTGTCGCTGCTAGAAATCCAGGAAACGAAATTTGGCATGTTTCTTCAAAGCGATGCTGAGCTGCTCCCATATAAGCAGTTCTACAGCATGAGCCTTAAGAAGTATCTATAACCATAGTTTTCGAGAAAGTTTAGATCTAGCGTTAGCACTAAAAAAAGTACAGCAAATATGCATAAAAATAAAGATGAAGAGTATATGTGATAACAAGTTAGAGCTTTCTGAGATTTCCAAATCAAAGTCTGAATTTTTCGAGTTTCAGGTCTCTGAAAGTTTTCAGATGCTGATTTTTGATTTAAAGTGGAAGTTATTTCTATGCAAAAGTTCGAATGCCATTCTGTAGACTTTGCTTTGCTCTGTCAAAAAAATGTCCTACAGCTTCTTTAGAAGTTAAGAAAAGTGAAAATTGTAGTGATGAAGTGAAAACGGAAGGAACTTGTAGGACAACTTATGGCTGCAGGAAAATATTTGATTACATGAATGATTTCAAAGAAAATTGGGTTTTTTCCTCTCAATGGTAAAATTTTCAGAGGCCTTTGAGATGACTGGATCTCTATGACTGGACGATTTTACGAAAGTCTAAAGTTTTTGAGCAGCTAATTCCTCTCAAAAGGCATCCGGTAATTGATTACCCTAAATTCACGCGTGGAGGACGCGGGGGATTTTTTCTTTAAATTCGAAAAGCACAGACACGCCGAAAGACTTCGCGACTAGAAAACTATTATATTTACGATGCTGCATATTGCCTGAGAGTTTCTGCGGCCGTTTTCCGAAACATAACGAGTCGGCTGAGCGATGCGCATGAAAACCGAAAAAGGTGCGTCTTACACGCGTAAAACTAGGGTACATTCTTACTTGCAGCTCGTGATTCGACCAAAATTGATGGCGCCTCCACCCTACCAAATTAAGTAAACAGAGTGAAAGTTGGCCTAAAGCAAACTTCGAAGATATCTCTATATCTATAACTATCTATAACTTCGAAGCAGACTATCGAAGATAATTTTGTAATGCGCGCACATTGCAAAAATCAAATGCAATTGATAAGTCAGTGTATCCACTGTTCATAAAATAATGTTACAATATCGCAGCAGCTCCTTGGGATTTCTATTAAATCATAACAAAGTTGGTGCGTGATTTTCTTGCTATCACAACAACGTAATTTATTAACTACATTTGATTTTTGCAATGCGCGCGCATTACAAAATTATCTTTAATAGAGCCGAAGTTTGCTTCAGGCCAACTTTCACCCTATTTATTTCAATCTGGATTTGCAAGGGGTTGCTGCGATAGCGTAACATTGTTCCTGAGAATTTTATTTGCGCAGACTTTTCTTAATATGTGCCTCATCGCTCATCCTTTGCCCGAACCACGCCTCCAAAAAATTCGGAGTTATCTTCAATGAGCCAGGGTTTTCTCAACCTGACTTTTCATGCTTACACATTTCAGTAAGAAGAAGATGCCGGGTTATTTTTGGTTGAATAACACAATTTGCAGTTGAAAAAGCAAATCAATCACCCGATTTCTTTGAGAAGCGAATTGACTGCGGCAAAAACTGCATGGCTCTTGATCGCTAGCTATAGAGGTTCTGTCATCTTACGAGTAAAGCATAAGAGTCACACCCGAGTTCAACAACGAGATGTAATTCCTACGTCGTTGTGCTCTCTTCGGGGCAATGATAACTTATCCACTTTCCAAATCTGCGCTTCTTTAAAGAAGTTACGGGTTTCAAGATCCACAGCTTTTGACTGTCTACAAGCGAATACGGATGATTATGCATTATCAGTGCGGCAGAAATGTGCTTCGACATACGACAATGAGAAAATTACTGATATTTGCTACTTAAGATGATTTTTGGATAAAATACAAGAATTTCCAAAAAAACGTAAAAGCGATGATACTCATGAAAATTGGACCTGGTAACGACTAAAAGCCGACTGTTCTCTTAACTGCACTATCAGAGTTTCTAATAATGACGCATTTTCGCTTCTTGATTGAGTGGGCAGGGCTAAACCTAAACCTGTGATTACAGGGATCTTGGAAAATTTGGAAATTAGGTATGTTGTCAGTGTCCTGAAGGGTGAGATACATCCTTGCCGACCGCCAGTGCAACGTATCAATCCCTTGTTGAAAGCCTTTAATAATTTTCCTATTGTTGGAAGATAAAATCTTTTCGTAATTATTTGTGTAATCAAACAAATTCCTTCAACCTTCTAGTTCTGTAATCAAATAAATTCCTTCAACTATTTGGTAGGGGTCCTAAAATGCCCCTACAGTTTGATTGTTATAACTCTCTTGCTTCGTCATTTGCGTCTCCTGTCTTCTATTTTTGTCTTTTGCCTTTTGTCTTTCTTACAAAATGAATTAGTAAGTTGTGTATTCACTTATTAATGAAGTAATAAGTGATTCGAGGCTAAGAACAAAAAACTTCAATGTTTAAAATAAGGTTCGTAAATTTGGATAGAAATCATTCCCTTGTATCTACAATTTAGGTTTTTGGGTTCGACTTCACTAGTCAGCCTTTGCGAATATTTTCAAGAATGGCTTGTAGTGCTTGCTTTTCTATATCAAATAATGCTTCTAATTTTTCATTCGCTCTATAATGATAGCGTCAGGATAAGTCACTGCATCAACCTATAATCAAATCTCACAAAAGGGGGTGTCAGCTTTCTAGTGTGTGTTTCCAGTGTTGTGAAGCGCAAACTTTTTTATATGAATCTTAAAATATCATAGTGAATTCTCTAACAATTTGCTATTCTCCATGATTTCTTGGAGGGTTCCACATTTCTCAACGTTAATCAAAAGCCGTTCATACATTCACCTATTCGATGACAAATTAAAATTTTTTGCAAGTCTTATCCTCACAACTTTCTCTTTTTTTCAATATCTGAACTCAGTTTCTCGAGAACACCTTCATCAGAAAAATTTTCCTGTTGAAAAAGTCATTCGTTAAGATATGGATATCGTTTATTTGAAGCCTTGAATTCTTTTCTCACTAAATTTTTTTGGAGCAGCTCAAAAAAACTGAAAGTGTCTATAGACAATCTCAATTTTTCTGTTGTCGTTATTCAGATGGATGTTTTAGCCGGCAGGAAAGCCACCGCCAAAGCCCATCAAAAGCTTTTTTGAAGTTTGTTACTTAGTCCGTAAATATCTTATACAGTGCTTTTTATTTCAACTTACCTCAACGGATTGAGAAAATTGCAACATCCACCTATGAAATCCACGTGTGTTTCGGGTGCGTCATACTGCAAAGAATACATTTCTCATCCAGAGATTGTGAGACAAAAGATATGAATCAGATAGAAAATTCATCTACTTTATACCATGCTGAGCTTTTGAAGCTGATACAAAGGGTTTTTCGATGATAGATAAGGAAAGATATACAGGGTGGCTGGAAAGTATTGGCGCGCTCAAAAACTTTATATTTTCTTTCAAAAAAACTTTTTGGCACTAATTTTTTATGATAAACGAAGAAAACACAGTGACCCACATAATTTACAAAAACTACTCGAAATGTCCACCCTTGGCTCTTACGCGTGTCTTCATTCGGGGTATCACTGAAGCGAAGGCGCGCCGCAGGTACTCTTGGTCTAGATCGTTCCATGCTTTTGTAAGTTCTCTGCAAAGGCCATTCACAGTGTTGATTTTCTTGCTTCTCAACTTCTCCTCTAAGTAACCCCAAACAGCGAAGTCAAGTGGATTGAGATCGGGACTGTTGGAAGGCCACTGATCCTTCGTCAGATATTCTGGCATATTAGCATCTAGGAAGGCAATAGTGCTCTTTGCTGCTTGCGCAGGTGCCCAATCCTGCTGGAACATCCCATTTGCGTTTTTTCGCCTCCATGGGACCACACCTTTTGCCAGCACTTCTTCCTGATAGGTCTTTGCGTTTATCTTCACATTCTGGTTGATAAAAATCAAAGGCGTCTTCAAAGTGGCGCTTCCCCCTGCCCAAACCATCACTCCCTTTGGAAAAAGCGTTCGGGTAACAATTTTACGTTTTCTGGTATTCTTCAGACTTGGGCTGAGCAGTTGCCGTGCATTTTGACTGTTGTGGGATGTTTCGATAGTAAAAATTTTTTCGTCCGAAAACATCACTCTTCTATGCGGCACGCGTCAAAAGTGTGTAGCATTTCCTTGCAAATTCTTAGCCTCTTCAGCTTGGCGTCATCTGATAAATAATGCCCTTTGAACAGACAATAACTGCGAAGACCCAAAGAGTTTCTGACTATACTTCGAACTGTCTGACGAGAGATAGACAGGCTTTTTGCGATAGAATTCATACTGACTAGGTCGTTTCGGACGATTCGTTTCGATGGCTCGCATTCTACGAGTGTTGACAGAGCGGGGACGGCCTGTTGGTTTCTTCACATTGACATGTCCCACTGACTTCCACTGTTTGATGATCCTCTGCGCGCTTGAAAGTCCGTTCGGAGACGGACTTTCAAGCGAGCCGAGATAACCGAGGCCTTCTGTCCGTCGGCTGCTAGGCGAGCGATTGATACACGGTGTTCACACTCAGATAGTCGCCGGGGGCAGGCGGTCCGCAAACTCGCGCTTTTCTGCAGGCGGTCAGCAGAATTTTGGGGCGTGGCCAAACCTTCAGCGGGCGGCACTTCCTTTACAGTCGCATATTCTGCCAGCGGGCAGCAATACAGCATTTTTTGCAAGCGCTCGGCAAATAATTTCTTTCAGCCAGCGCTGGCCAAACTTTCAGCAAGCGCTCGGACTCTTTTTACGCATTATCGGGCGTACGTCGAGCACAGGTAAGACTCTGTGTGGCAGAGGTGTCACCGTTGGTTTAATTACTCAAGTTTGAGGTACTTTCTCTCAGCGGAAAGTACCTGGGGACTGCGCGGTCCTTCATAAAGGACCGTGCGGCCCTCGAAAGTTTTGCATATTCTCGCGGAAAGTCCGCGAGAATGCGGCCACTGCGCCGCAGCTAATCTATAAAAAAACCGCGATTGTTCTCCAAGCATTCGCCTAAAATTTCGCTAAAATTATTCCAAATTTCTGCAAGCGGGCGACATCAAATCAGCAAACTATTTTTCCGGTGCGCGCTTGCTCAAAATTCGCATGGCCGCCTGTCCCCGGCGATTATCTGGGCAGGGCCTCATGAGTACATTAAAGCAAATGAATTTGCATCAAAAGAGAGCTGAAAGATGCCACCACTTCGATCACGTTAAGGCCCGTATGCACGTACGTTCCCGCTTAGGTGCAGGGGAGGGGAGCGATCCCCTCCCCTGCACCTAAGCGGGGATGGTGTGAATGATTTCAGAGGTATTGATCGAGCGAACCCCAGTGCGTACGGGGTTCGAATGGGGGAGGAGATCCCTTCCCTTCCCCCACTGGAACCCCGTATGCGCGAATTTAACTCAATAACGCGGGGGAGGGGATCGATATCCCCTACAACGGAGTAGGGATTCGATGGTGCAGGTCAAGCCAGAGAAGCTAGTATTCTGATTTCAATCAATTATTACAAAGCATTTTGTTCAAATTGATGAAAGATTTTTTTCGGGAGCCGGGTTCCTTTCTCAGCGACCTTTAGCTTGCAGTTGTAACTCTCCCTTCCACATTCGCTTCTTGTAAAGAAATCCGGACATAAATCTGCCAGTTTCGAATATCTGTAGAAGTTTGTGACCATTCACGAGAGATGTGCACTTTTTATTTGACATAGTAGTTTTATCCGTTAAGGCTGGTACAACATATTATAACTATCACATTATATGATAGATTGTCTTTATCTCGTTATCCCAAAGTAAAACTGCTTTGAATAAAATGAAAATCAGCAGACTCGCGTGTTTCTGAGTAGAGATCCTTGGGGGAGTGATCCCCTCCCCATCGCTCCTCTCGTGCAAAGCAGGGATGGCCGCTGGGGATCGTTCCCCTGGGATAAAGGACGATATGCAGCTGATAGCTACAGGGCACGATTTGCAGCTTCAGTCATGTGTAGAAATGCTGGTTTGAATATTCGCAGCGCCCCCCCCCCTTTTTTTCGGCAGCATAACGTCTTCTACCCATTCACTGCAGATACACCTTGACTTCTATTATTGAACACCTTTACGCTGAAATGGGCAGCATGAGCGAGAATGAGCAGCATCTATGAAAACAGCTAGAATACAATAAATGTGGGAAATATTTCTTTAGTGCGCCGACCGCAATCACGGCAGACGGCATTCCGCAACGACTAAATATTGCCGAGGGCGAGTAGCTATCAAAAGATAAAAAAAGGAATAATTACTGCAAAAAAGGGGAAGCAAAGTGAATTCCCCGCTCGATCTCCCCTTCTGCATAAAGGGGCTTCCCTCCCTTACCCCCAGGGGATCCCCTCCCCGGTATTGTCTTTCTGCATACGAGGGTTCGCGTGGGGAAGGGAGGGGAGCCCCAGCGAGGATCATTTCAATGATTAAACGCACATCCCCTCCCCGCGGGGATGTACGTGCATACGGGCCTAAGACAGGCAAAATTGACTCCATTTGACCGCGAAAAATTAACGGCACAAAACGCGCCAATACTTTTCAGCCACCCTGTATACATCTGCAACTTCGTTTGTAATTAAACGTCCTCCTTCAAACATATCTATTCTTTGAGCATAAATTGACGCGAGGGTTCTTTAAACTTGAGCTCTCGGCGTTTAGAAACATCAACCCGTAATCTCCGTCATCGTAGAACTTGGCTGGGCGGGTCAAATAAGGCAAGGATGCTCGGTCAAAGTGGCGTTTCCATATGATTTGTATAACTTCGTATGGAGCATGAGACGTTGATTCCAATCTGCTTTCTATGTCTGCAAAGCGCTTGTCACAGGGGAATTTGGAATCTCTTTGAGACAAAAATTCAAGGGTTTGACTACGAGCTAAAGGTATCAACTAGTAAAGCTCCCTAGCAGTAATCATAGCTCCCTTTAAGCTCACATACTACAGTTTTGAATAAATTCATTGTTCGCGTTCAAACTTTTGTTTTAAAACTTCCCACAACCTTTCTCCCAGAAGAGCTTGCAGATAACGAAAGCAGGTTTGCAATCTGCATTCCATGCTCTGTGAGACAGTATACATTTTGCATAAAAACGCCATTTCGACCAAGAATCCTTTCCTTGCAAAACAAATTTACAGCTCTTCAGTGCAGCATCAATCGTCATCGAACTTGGCGAGTATTGCTCTGTAGACAAAATTACTGTAGCGGATTGCGCGTCTTTTCAAGAGAGTTCGCCACCGCCTAGCAATGGTCTCAAAACGCCAGTTCTCATGCAGCCCGCTTCTTGTTCCCACGTATAATATCGCCTACTTTGCATAAGCCACGTACTTTTCTGGCCACTCTAAGCGAGAGGTCAGCTTTATCAACTGTCTATCGATAGATCAAGCAACGCATCTTTCATTCCACGCAATGTTCACCACCACTACGCTTGGAGGACTGCCAACCCCTTTGAGGTAACCTGTAGCGCGTCTTTCGCTTGCTACACGGCAGTGGAGCAGTTACAGAAATTTTCTTTTCTCCAACCCTAGGTAACATCATTGGCCGATGTGTACTTCGTCCATTGCACTGAGTTGTTTTGTGTGTTGATTTGAATTAGGGATAAATGGTGGGCACCTTGAATTGTAATACTTTGACTAGAGTGGTTGCAAAGTGCTACTTGTGCTACTTGTGTTCATTGTAAACTTACGTCTCGGAGGAATTCATCAATGGGAAGGTGCGGCACGATGCATACTAGTGCTCAAGTTGCAGTTAAAACACAACTGTCAGGAATGTGTGTAATTTTGAGATAGCTGAAAGCCGTAGGAATAAGGGGGTTGGTAGCATAGGGCCTCTACTCGTTTGTGTGTGTTTGCTTGTGGCAGGCCGTAAAAGCTTGGCGCAAGCTAGATACCTTACCACTGAGAAAACCCAATGCGGCATGCATCGGGGCGGAGTTAAGGATAGTGAGTGTATAGCCTTTGCGATCGGACATTACTTGCATGTGCCCGCATATACACTCTGCGAAGGTTTCTAGCTAGCAACGCAAATATTAATCTACTCTCAATTCACGCGTCTGAGACGCACATTTCGGTTTTCAAACGTGCAGCTCAGCTGCCTTGCTGCTTTTCGGAAAACGAAACTTATGGCGCACGATACTCTCAGGCGATATCAGCACTGTAAATAGCTTTTTGGTCGCGAAGTCCTTCGTTGTGTCTGCGCTGTTTAATTTTTTAAAAAATCTCCGCGTCCTATGCGCGTGAAAATTAGGGTAATTCCCCATTTTAGTGTTTCTGCAGTGCATACATAGATTTTCGTGCCTTCGTTAGATAGCATTCATGCAGTAGCCGGATCCATTGAGACTGGGCTGACGCCAGTGCGCGATTACCGCCAGTCCACTTAGATTGAGACTGGAATGGAGTGATCCACATATGCCTCGAGTGGCGCGAGCTGTGTGATAATTGGCTACTGTCCGAGCTGTCGGTGCCTTCTTGTGGCCGGTTTTCCCGCAGACAATGCTCGCATTTTGCATTCATCTACTTCTAACGGGATGTCCCTACGTCAATTGTGGCCAACCGTTTAGCTCTTTGCATTACTTGTGTCTAACGCCTATTCCCTGCTTTGTACTCTCGCTGTTCTATCATTGTGACGCCTCAGCAAAACCAGTGTAGGATCTTTGTTTGCTGCTTATCACTCGTCATTACGTCTACGTTTGTCGTTCACCATTAGTGCCGCTACGTACGGAATTAGCGGCAAATCCTGATGTATCCATACATTAAAATTTCAGAATTTGGATTTTCAGTCACTTCCTCCTGCAAGTGGTGCCGCGTGCAAAACTATCGGTCAATATGAGAATGGTAGAAGACTCTATTTGAGACATCAACCACAGAGAACTTGGATCGCTAGGTAGCCAGTAAGTCCCGAGATACTTACTCCCTTAGCAGCTGACGATCCTGCTAGTGAGCACCTTCGAAAGTTCCAGCAGAGACAGGCATCTACGCGGCCATGTGATTTGTTTGAAAGCTGCGCTTTCGCTCATGCGCGAACGCCGGAGTACGCTTTTGTATCATGTTACTACATCCAATTCGTCGGCTAGTCAGTTGGCATACGTCAAGTTTTTCGAGGAGTACAGCATTGATCAACATAAGTTGGGGCTAGATCTTTTTTTCCGAAACTTGGAGAATACGCAAGAAGCGGATAGTGAGCAGTTTCAATCGATTCGTATTCGTCGACTTGCCAGTTCCGTCAGCAAGGATAGCGATTTGGCAGTGTGGAAGTTGTAACAACTCCAGGCGACAAGATCGCACTCCTACGGCCCGAGAAAGAGCACTATCCATTAGCTCAAGGATCTTTTGTCAGCTTCCATGCGTATTATATAGTTCCGAGTCTCAAATATGCTTCATGTTTTTAGGCGTTTTGAAGATCTCGGCAAGATGTTTTCCAGATTTCCACCTCTTGGAGCTTTTCGCCATGAGAAACCCATTTCTGGACTTTTCAACGCACGAAAATAGTTAAAATGAGTTTTTTTCCAGGTTCGCATTCAGTGGAGAATACGCGCAAGTGGGCGGGGCCGAAAGGCAGGAGGCGGGGCGCAAAAACTTCCGGCGTTTTCACTGAAAGCGGACCTGAAATGCACATTTTCGCCGTTCCCATGCACTGCTCACTGCTTGTAAGATATGGATCCTCATGGCGAAAAGGCTCCGAAAAGGTGACTGGTGAACAAATTTTGCCGAGACACCTTTAAATGAGTCGTAACCGGGTCGAGCAAGAGGTGTGGCACGCAAGGCCAGATACGAGCTCCCCCTATCTTTTGTCTCAATGCCCCCCCCCCTCATCAGCATTATCGCCTTCGTAGGCATGACATAAAGGCTCTACTGTATAATTAGGAGCATGTTCGTACCTATCAGACAAATAACCACCAGGCCAAGATTCAGCAAATTCTGAGGGTTCCCAATATTGGAACACGCTAGTAAACTGATCATTTTCAAACATGACTAACTGTATTTCAAAAAAGAATTAGCCAACTTTTTTTGTACTCAATACAAAGCACCACTCCTTATTTACCAATACCATGTCCTGCTTTAAATAACCATCAAGCTATAGAATTAGAAGCAGGTCAAAATATCGTCTGTCCCAGTTTTCGTTCTCAATGGCCGCGTTTTCACCAGCATTTACCCTGAGCCAAGAAAATCAAGACCCAAATTACCTTTGTGAAAGATACAAGACTAAGTCTATTAAATTGTATGTATTTTCTTCACTAAAATTCTTTTCAGCGGCAGGTTAATGGGGTGTGGCACAATTTTTAATAAGCTGAGGCCGCCACAGCTTTTTAGAGGTTGTGCCACATTCCATCAACTTACGGAAACGATACTTGGTGTCCGTGGCCTTTTGAAAGGAGATGTATACCATTACACTCACCTTGGAGCGCTGATTCCGAATCTGTCTTCCGTTTCTGCTATTCGTTTGTCTAAAAGAAGTTATGAAGGATTTTTGCGTCAAAGGAGACATCTTCGAAATGCCAAAACCGCCGCTATGATGTGGTGTAGTGGCTAGTACGATAGCCCTCACACGTTGGTGCAGGTTTAGATTCGACTCCTTTTGTGCTTTTCAACTTTGCATTGCCTCAATCAAGCTTCTTTTTGAAAGTTAGGCATCCTTGGTCGCATTCACAGGTGGGATAGTGTTAGAATTTCCTCAAACCCGCTTCACCCCTGAGTCGGGACCAAGGTATATATGTACGTGAATTATTTATGTATAGGAAAGCAGGAGTTTGTTGAAAAAGTGCTTGGTGACGGGTGTGAGGTGTGATTTCTGGACATTTTTGAGTTTTTAACATAAAAAATTCATAACTTTTGCAGATGAACATCTTTTAAGGCGAAATGGACATCGTTAGAACCTGCCGTCCTCTGCTTTCAGAAAATTTAAAGAATGTCTGAGATCCATTCAAGAAAGTGCGGTGGAGGGTTTGCCTAGTGATGTTTGGAAATTTTCGAGTTTTCAAAGTAAAAAAATTCATAGCTTCTGTATATGAATATATTATACGCCTGTATAGTCACCTTTGGAACCGTGTCGTCTTCCGCTTTCAGAAAATATATACTTTGCTTGGAGTACATTGAAGAAAGTGCCTGGGTGAAGGGTGGCTAGTGATTTTTGGAGATTTTCTACTTTCTAACATATAAAAATTCATAACTTCTGTAGACGAATATTTGTACGTCGCGATGGTCACCTTTGGAACCGTCTCGTCCTTCGCTTTCAAAAAATACATACTTTGCCCGGGCACCGTTAGAAAGAGTGCCTGGGTGAAGGGTGTCTTAGTGATAGACGTCTTTTTACAATAGTAAAAAAGCCTGTACTTGAGCACTCCCATTATAAAGTCTCACCCACCCTGAGCATTTTCTAACGAACTTCAGGCAAAGTGTATATTTTCTGAATGCGAAGGACGAGGCGGTTCCAGGTGGCCATCTCGGCGTACAAGGTGTTCATCTACAGAAGTTATGAATTTTTTTATGTTAAAAACTTGAAAATCTCCAAAAATCACTAGGACACCCTTCACCCAAGCACTTTTTTTAACGGAGCACAGGCAAAGTACATATTTTCTAAAAGCGGAGGATGAGGCGGTTCCAATGGTGACTATTATGGCGTACAAGATGTTCATCTACAGAAGTTACTGAATTTTCTATCTTAAAAACTCGTAAATATCCAGAAATCACTACCGACACTTTTCACCAGGCACTTTTTCAATAGACTCCAGGCAAACTATATATTCTCTAAAAGCGGAAGACAAGTTAGTTTCAAAAACATTTCCCTTGCTGACGTTGCTGTTTTACAGAAGTTACACATTTATTCTTTTAAAAAATTCCAAATGTTAAAAATTAAAGCTCCATTTTAATCAGGTACTTAGTAGCCCGCAGCTGAACATAAGATAGAGCAGAGCGCATGTTTGCAAAGACTGATTGATTTCGTATAGCTAATGCTTATTATGTAGAAGAAAAATAAGTTTGAAAAGATTTTTGATCAATAACTTCGAGCATGTTTTAAGTTGAACCGAAAGTTCTTTCGCAGCAAATTGAAAAATTCATAACTTCTGAATTTTCCAGCCTATTGGAACGCTTTTATTTTTATCTGAAAAAGTAAGTCATGCTCTTTATAACGACTTCTTAGATGCTTGCTAATGGTCATCTGTTGCGCAGATAGGAGCTGTAGGAGAAAATTAGTCAAAATTCGAATTTTCTGTATAGGGTCATAAAAAATCGAAAACTTGCAACAAAAATCGGAGCAGTCGGTATTGTAGGTTCTTTCACCAGCTTTTTCTAAAAGTGCAAAATTTGCGCCGATTGAGCGTCTCTGTGAAAAGTTATGATTTTCGGGCAAGCAGTACAAAAGGGCGAATTTGATTTATTTTGTCATTTTTTCAGGAAAATTGCAACTTTTCATAGAGACGCTCAATCGGGCAAACTTTGCACAGTCAGAAAGAGCTGGTGAAAAAATCTACAATACCGACTGCTCCAATTTTTGTTGCAACTTTCCGATTTTTTATGACCCTACACAGAAAATTCAAATTTTGACCAATTTTCTTCTACCGCTCCTATCTGTGCAATAGATCATCACTAGTAAGCATTTGAGATGTCTTCATAAAGAGCATGACCTACTCTTTCACATATTAAAATAAGAGCGGTCCAATCGGTTGGAAAATTCAGAAGTTATGAATTTTTGAATTTGGTGTGAAAGAACTTTCGTTCAACATATAAGTTAGTATTCGTATAGTGACGGCTCGCTGGTAATTTCTAGCTTATTCGTGGATTTTTTGAGATTAGGAATAAACAAACAAGTTTTATACCAAAAGGGGTTCAAGGGAAAGGAGACAGGGGATTAAGGGGTGGGTAGGAAGTAAATTTCATGGAGTTTATTTGTCAATGAATTATACTATTTCAAAGATTGCTTTTCTAGTTTCAACTTATTTAGATGAAGAAGTAAAAACTTACATTCAAGGAAACAGATTTCCGCATGAAGAAGAAATTGGGAACACCACTCCCCTCCCCCCCCCCCCCCCACCGGTCGACAATTTTGTGATTTCTTGATCAACTAAAACACCCTTCACCCGGAGGGGCTGCGACCGCTGTGACTCCCTTCACCCTGGATGGGTCATTCTCAGCTTATCGCACCTGTGGTCGCATTTCTCTTAGACAACCATTGACGCGAAAATTCTTCATGACTTCTTTTAGTGAGACGATTAGCAGAAATGGAAGTCAGATTCGGAATCAGCGTTTCAAAACGAATGTGATGGTATACGTTTCATCTCAAAAGGCCACGGACACCAAGTATCGTTTCCTTTGTAAGTCTGCGCTACTAGCGAATCGCGAGGGAAGGCGGCGAAAACAGATATTCGATAGCCTGATTCTCGTAACTTTCACAAAAGTGATTTGAGCCTGATTGGCCTTCTCTAGTTTGAGAAAGTGAAAGCGGAAAATGGGACAAACGAAATTTTGGCTGCTTTCAATTCCAAAGTTTGAAGATTATTTGTGGTAAGATTTTTAAGGTGAGCAAAGAAGTAGTAGTACAAATGAGTGCTAGAAGAAATAGTTTAATCACCTTTAAAACAAAGTTAGCATGTTCGAAGATGACACCCTCACTTAAGTGTCCCAAAATTTGGAAACCTCAAAATCCGCTGAAACTTGGCTCACGGGAGTTATTTGACATGCTAATTGCGAAAATAATGCTCACATGCTTTTCTTGAATCAACAAGGGAAACTTGGTCTGTACGAGATCAATGATGGTTATGACCAGGGTCAAGCGTGGGGTGTGAAACGCCACAGCTGGAGGATGTAGAGGGCTAGTAAGAGGAGGGGTCGTCATTGAGGATATAAATATGTTATCAACATGATGTCAGTCAATAATGTCTGATAAGCCCATATATAAGATACCAGCACTGATGTTTAGGCCTACCGTCATTCACGCACAGTAAGAAAATTTAAAAAATTCCTTAAGAAATTTGAAAGAATGTTGGCTAATTTTTAGACGAATGCTCGAAGAACAGTTGCGGTTTTCCCATAGATTAGTTGTGGCGCAGTGACCGCATTCTCGCGGACTCTCCGCGAGTCTCATTAGAGTCTCATCTTAGCTCGCCGTACCCCCAAAACTGCATTAAAAGAGTCTAAGCGCTTGCTGAAAGTTTGGCCAGCGATCGCTGAAAGAAATTATCTGCCGAGGAAATGCTGTATTACTGCTCGCTGGCACAATATGCGAAAAGGAAGTACCGCCCGCTGAAGGTTTGGCCACGCCCCAATTCTGCTGACCCCCTGCAGAAAAGCGCAAGTTTGCGGGCCTCCTATCCCCGTCGATTATCTGAGTATATAGTAGAGGTTTCATAGCTGGTTTGATTATCCGAATTTGGGGTACTTTTTCTCTGTGGAAGGTACCTACGGGCTGTGCGGTCCTTTACAAAGGAACGTGCGGCCCCCAATATTTTCGCAAATTCCCGCGAAAAGTCCGCGAGAATGCGGCCACTGCGCCGCAGCTTTTCTACAGAAAACCGCGACAGTTCTTCGAGCATTTGTCAAACATCTAGTCAACATTCTCCCAAACTTCTGCAAGCGGACTGCAAGAAATTAGCGAATTATTAGATTGGAAACTGCGTTTTGCAACTGGTCTCATAACTTCCCTCTTACTCAACATGGCGCACTCAAATTTTGCCACTGCGTTGGTCATTACGTAAGCTACAAGCGCAGCTGCTGTCCTACCAAATTCTGACGTTGCAGTGAGGGTTGCGGTAGGTGCATGGTATGAAGGGGAAAATGCAAAGTTTGACGGATTTGGCTGAAACTTGGCATAGGGGTGTTATCCGACATGCTGACCACGAAAACTATAGTGAAATTGCGTGATAAGGGCTTTTTTGTAGGATTACTGTAGGTGTACGATATAGGGTCTCACCCTAAACAAGGAAAAAGGCGTTGATTGAACAAATGAATGTGATATACGCGTTGGCAGGTTAAACAACCTTACTATGTGAAGTCTCGGCGTAATTTCAGCTTCGGACTCTTTAGTCATTGACGGTCGTCCCCAGCAGCTCTTGCGTACATCGACTCTTTCGACTTTATGAGGACGCCGAATCTCGACGTACCCCTAAATTTTGTTTCTTTCTTAATAGGCCAAAGGAGTCAACCTTCAGCAATGAGATGTAGACGAATCCGAATTACTGCGCATGGTTTAGGCTGTCAAAGGCTTCATTTTAGCTTGAAACCCCAAAAATTCTCAAATTTCACTACTTTTCGAAAAACGTCTGAAACTTTTCTATTTTGTGTTCAAAATTTAGACAGTTTGTGCCATCTTGTAGCTCACATTGCCTTCTAAATAATTCCAAAGTTCGAGTGCGCCATATCCAAAGAGAGTGAAGTTATGAAACCGGTTGCAAAACTTAGTTTTTAGCCTAATATTTTTCCGGTGCCCGCTTGTCCAAAAATCGCATGGCCGCTTGCCATGCGATTTTTGCGACTATTATCTGAGCATATACACAACCATACACAACCATACACACCATACACACCATACACACTATACACACCATATACACCATACACACCATACACAACATACACACCATACACACTATACACACCATATACACCATACACATCATACACACACTATCAGTGCGTTCCACTTGAGTCAAAATAGAACATCGGACAGCAAAAGCTTTTATGGATAAGTGAGATCGGGTCAACCTTAGTAAAGCTGGCAGCAATAACAGTTACTTACAAATTCAAAAGTAAGATATTGAGTTAAACTTTCAACTATAATCGTGTATCACATAAAACTTTTCATGTTAAATGAAATGAATGATGTACAATATTTAGTTAAAGAGAGAGAGAATTGAAAGAAGACAGATTTTTGGTTACACTTTCTCGACTAAATGTAGAAAAAATGTGAGAAATACTGCTTTTGTAGTAAAACGTCGAAACCTTGCACTATCCAAAGACCATAAAATGTTGTAAGTAGTAAAACAAGTAAACATCACCTTAGTAGTTTTATGGGATAGTCACTTTACTAGCTGATTTGAAAAAGGAATAAACGCTAGAGTCTTGCCAACAGTCGGCGCTAGAAGCCGGCAAGCGCTAGCCAATCTTATATATAAAGCTGAATGTCTGTTTGTCTGTCTGTATGTATGTGTGTACGTATGTTCCGAATAGAAAATTCCATTTCTGAACCGATCCGGACCAAACTTGGCACACATACACTTCGGGCCCCGGCGGGTGTCATAGGCTACTTTTCATCATCGATCGATATCGATTTTATCGATTTTTATCGATTTTTTTGCTGAGTTCACCTACGGGGCTGGGAGTTGGCACAGGGGGGTAATCGAGCATGGGGATTCCAAATACAATATTGGTTTTTAGGATTATCGATTACTTTTATCGATTTTATCGATTTTTTTGCAAAGTTTGAGCTACGAGGCTGGGAGTTGGCACAGGGGGGGTAATCGAGCATGGGGATTCCGAATACAATATTGGTTTTCAGGATTATCGATTACTTTTATCGATTTTATCGATTTTTTTGCAAAGTTTGAGCCGGGGCTGGGAGTTCGCACAGGGGGGTAATCGAGCATGGGGATTCCGAATACAGTATTGGTTTTCGGGATTATCGATTACTTTTATCGATTTTATCGATTTTTTTTGCAAAGTTTGAGCTAGGGGGCTGGGAGTTGGCACAGTGGGGTAATCGAGCATGCTGATCATCCCCAAGGGGGGTGATCAGCATGCTCGATTACCCCCCTGTGCAAACTCCCAGCCCTGCAGGTCAAACTTTACAAAAAAATCGATAAAATCGATAAAAGTAATGGACGATCCTGAAAACTAATATTGTGTTCGTAATCAGCATGCTCGATTACTCCCCTGTGCAAAATCCCAGCCTCGCATGTCAAAATTTACAAAAAATCGATAAAATCAATAAAAGTAATGGACGATCCTGAAAACTAATATTGTATTCGAAATCCCCATGCTCACTTCCCCCTGTGCCAACTCCTAGCCCTGTAGGTGAACTCTGCAAAAAAATCGATAAAAAACGGTAAAATCGACATCGATCGATAACGAAAAGTGGACTGTGACACCCGCCGGGGCCCGAAGTGTATGTGTGCCAAGTTTGGTCCGGATACGGCGGAGCCGGGTAAGCCAGCTAGTTTCTCATAAAGAGCCAAAAATAACACATTTTTATTAAGCTTTATTTATTCAGTTTACTTGTCTTTCCCGCTCTTTCTGTATTCTAACAAATTTTTTCTAGGCATAAGATCGTTTGAGCTTGTGCAGAGTACCGTCTTTTTGTAAACTGCATTTCAAAAATTTTCCATGCTGCTTGCTTGAAAAAGGGGCTCATTAAAATGAGCTTTAAAAAAATTAACATTGTTTTGATCTTCGTAAGACTGCTTCAATACTTATTATGCGTCAGTCACCAAACTTTTTCATACATATTATAATCTACTTTCCCCTGATTGCTAGTCAATTATTGAAAATGAAGTTTTGAAAACAGCTATTGTTAGTGTTAATCTCAGTAATTACAAATCACCGAGCGCGAATAATGGATATTCGCACCCTATGGCATAAAACGCTTGTTCGTTGCTCCTACCTTTAAAGCTTCTTACAACGCTTGCCGCTCCTAGCTACGACTGCTACTGAAGTATGAAATGATATGATAACAACCAAAACATTAGAAACGGCTTTTTCTTTAGCACCACTACATAATCGAGATTTCTTTTGAAGATAGGAGATCATCAGGCTTAGGTTGCGATTTTAAGAATAGGGTCAGGAAAACCGAAAATTTTGTTTCACTTTGAAACATTAACTCTTTGACATTCGTCATCGCTTTTTTAGAAGAAGCCAACACTTACTGGTGCCAAAACAAATGTGTCCTGCAAACGTGGAAACACATCTTTGAATTGGCGCAAAAATTTGACTACGTGAGCTATATAACCATCTTGCAACGACAAATAATGAGTTCTGTTTAGGGTTCTTGCAATTCCATAACCGGAGATGAGGTGAAAAAGCTGAAGTGAAGAGGATTATTGGTACAATTTTAGCATTCATTAAGTCACCTGAGCTCCAAATCGACCTTTGTTCATTCGAAACCCCACATATTTCCTTGACGAGTCAGCCTTCTCAGCACAACGCCAGTTGAATTGAGTAAGAATTATAAATTGAATAACACTTAGGCTTAGGAGAAGGATCATTGGCGGTTGTAAGATATTCATTTCTGAATGTATGTTCTTATTATTCACATACTGCTCTTCCACGGAGCAGTTGCTCTGTGTTAGGTCAGCGGTAAGCACTTGAATTTTCCAAAAACAGATTATCCTTCAACTATGGTCGCGGAAAATTATGCCAGTATCATTGTATCGATATCAGCGTGAAAAGTATCAAAAATCGAACAACTTAATAGCTGCTCCAGGTTTTTGCCATCGAAAATCGATTGCTTACATGAGCTGCACTTGTCTGCCTCTATTATCTTGGGATGCGACAAAATAGTAGTAGTGCACTCAATACGAAAGATTTGCTATGGAAAAGAGCTGTACCTACTGAATTATTTGTGCGACACATCTACTGGCGTTGAAAAATCAAAGAGATTTCTCGCTTTTTTTGTTTAATAAAATAAAGTAATTGATTAACAAGAAGTCATGTCACAATCTCTTTCCCTGTAAATCAAAAATGTTAAGCCACAACAGGTTTTTATAGCAACAGTTTATTGTGCTGTTCAACGTTTTAGCGGATACGCCGTCCTCAGAGGCCTGAAAGTGAGTCAGCCATCTTCATCAAACGCATCATGCAATCAAACGCTTCGACCAATCCGACCCCTAATATTTTTTTAACAATTCGTATATTACTAGAACGAATGGTGAAATCTTAAAGAATCTATACATATCCTTTTTTGAGAGATTGTATATGCAGTGCTGGACATAACTATAAAGCCACTCTTGGTGCAAAAGTTTTGTCAGTTTTTTTTCCATCCATTGGCAAGCACGCTAGAATGAAGATAAACAAACACTTCAAGAAGTATCCGATGCAGAATTTCTTTCCCTTTCCAGCTGCTAAACTCGTTATGTTTTATTGATAAAATGACGAGATATTTGCCGGAAATTACAACCAACCACGTCCAACTTTCACTAATTTTCAAAATTTTTGTATAAGATTTTCGGAGGAGCCCTAATAACCACCAAATAGGGCAAACCTTTTGCCAACAAAAGCCATTTTTTGTAGCCTACGCCTTGTCTCCTAGAATTTCTACGAAATATATGGGGAAAATCGCAGTATTTCTCAATTTCATGAGTGCGCACTGACGTAACCTATGTTTCAAAATCTTCATAATTTAAAGCGAAAATCGCTCATTTACTTTGTAATGGTGGCGGTAGTAATAATCGAGTGTTGAAATCCCAGTAGTCTGTAGGTTTTGCAGTGTTTGGTACAATGAGAAGTTATGCGATTTTTCCAAAACACAAGGCTTTCAGAAAATTATTAGCAAAATTCTGAAAAAGCAGCTAAAAAAAAAGAAAAAAAAATTGCTTCTGTTAGCAAAAGGTTTGCCCTATCTGGAGGTTATTAGGGCTCCTTCAAGAATCTTATACAAAAAGTTTGAAAATAAGTGAAATTTGGACATGGTAAAAACGAGTGATTGTAATCTCCGGCAAATATCTCGTCATTTTCTTAACGAAGCACAATGGGAGTTTAGCGGCTGGAAACAGGAAAAAATTCTGCATCGGATACTTCTTGAAGTGTTTGTTTATCTTCGTTCTAGCGTTCTTGCCAATAAATTGAAAAAACTCACAAAACTGTTGCACCAACAGTGGCTTTATAATTATGTCCAGCGCTGTATCTCGGTTTTCACCTATGCAGGTACTAAGTTTGTAACTTTTAATCTCAGATAATCTGTCATTACATTGCGTGCGCGCTCAGCACAGATGTTTCCACTTGTTGCACCCCAGCTTCTGATATCCACAACTTCCTTGCTAGACATCGGCTGCCGCGTCCACAAAATCCAGATGAGATTGTTCAGGAGGAAGAAGGGGACTTTCAAATCCTTTAATGTTTGTAGAGAGTGTCTTAAACGTCTTCCAGTTTTGCCTTTTTACACTCAAAGTCTAGTAAAACAGCATAGAAAGGATTTGGTACGGGAGGGGACGCAGGAGTTCCTAGCACCTCCATTCGCGTCAGCATTCACACTCCAGAAGGCCCCTCGCACCTTCGCGCAAAGGTCAAGGTCCGCCCATCGATCTATTCCCCTAACGGTCTCATTCGGAGCCTGAGGGGTGCGGGAATAACATAGACGTGCAAATGCGAAGAATCATGGCATGCAAATTCGTGAAAAATCGTCCTTACAATGCAAATCCCCTTATTACTGAATTTTATAAGTAAAAACACTTTAGCATACCTGCGAAGGCCTTACAGTACTCGAAGTAAGCATTGAGTGATATTTTTGGTACAACTTTCTCTACAAAGGAATATTTTTCACAGTTTTTGTCTCTATATTATCATCGTTTTGGCATGCGTTTTAGAATCTACAAAACTTCAGCGGATGTTTAGCCCTAAATTTTTTTCTGCAAAAGTAGTACCATACAGGGCTCGGCACACAGGTGGCTTGTAAGCAAGCTGGATATCGTTTTTAGAAAAGAAAGCAAAGGGGGTATCGTTTTTGTGGCCGAGACACAAAAATTGTGAACTTTTTTTCTTCTTTTTTTAGTCGACGTTCCTTGTTTGAGGGTTTTTACGTTTAGGTTTAAAGCTCATGAACTCGAGCACAAAGCAGCAACATAAACTCATTAACACTTTTCATCCATCATTATTCATCCAGAACATTTGAGAAGTATCCCCCAAACCTGTACGACTCGTAATGAGACTAGCCGGTGGGCGGGGCAAATGGGCAGAGCCGTCTAAAAGTGCGAGGCGCCTTGGAGGTGCTAAGTACCCCTGCAAGGAAAAGCGGCGAGGCTTTAGGAACTCCTGGGCCGCCGCCTTTGGTACGTATGCTTATAATGCAGGACGCGCAGGAGGAACCAAGGGCTCAGCCGTCTGTATTCACAGGAGATAATCAAGAGCGCGAGCACTGTAGAGAAGATTTGGCAAAGATCCAGGAGAACTTGGCAAGAGAACCCAGAGAAAATCCTCAGAAAGTAAACCACTGTAACTTTGCTTGGAAAAGTATTCAAAAGATAAGTGAGGCAATTTTGAAATCAGCTCTTATGGCGAATTCATTTAGGAAATAAACGGATGCTGAATGTCGTTAATTTCTCAATCAAAACATTACATTACAACTTCCTAATCTTGCTAGAAAACTTCGTCGCGCAACTAAAGAGCTATGATAGCATATGACTTTGGAAACAAATTAGGATTATTCTGCACTTCTCCTAAGACCAAAATAATTTTCTAAACTGCAGTTGCAAGTATCAACAAAAACGTGCATGCAGCGTAGGAATCGAATGGTTTATGTTTAACAAATCTTATTCAAATTTCAAACGTCAAAACACATCGTTTGAAAATTTCGGCAGATTTGGAACCTGTAAGAAAATCTTACACTGATGTAAAAAAAATTGAATCTCAATTTTTGTCTCACCATTTTGATTAGAAGAACAATTTCAAAAAGATTTGAAAAATGGACCTTGCCAGAACGTATTTCCATAAGCTATCAGAGTGAATCGAATTTCTGGGGCTGTTTCTGACATTTAATATCCAAATTCTCCAGCAACTGTAATAAACATTTTTTCGTTTGTCCAGTAGCAGTATTCCATTTTTCAGTTGCCAGCTTTGAGTTTGCCTTCCAGATTTCCAGCGATTTTCCAAATGAAAAAAATTTTTCGTTCTGAAACTATCATTTTTTGTGTTCTTATTCTATTCGTGAAGGTCTTAAAAAGCGAAATCCAAAACTGTTTCCATAATTCTTCAGCCCTTTCTCAGACAAAGTTACGGGGATTCATTATTACAATTTTTCTGTAAGTTTCTTTGCCAAATAGTTCTGGATCATTGCCAAATCTTTTCCGCACTGCTCCTCTTGATTATCCCCCGCGGATATGGCGGCAAGGCCTTTGGTTCCTCCTGCTACGCCGCCCATTATAAGGTTATTCATATAGAATAGCAACGAAAACTCACAGTTTGCATTATCACTGATTTTTACGAAAGCTCGCACATTCTTGAGGGACCCACCGAAACGCACCCACTGGCAGGGTACTTAGCGTAAAAATGTTTCGAAGCTTTTTGATGCACGAGCTCAAGATTGTCAAATACTGTTTCCGAAAAAACTTTCAAAAAAAATTTCCTTTGATCCTGGAAACTTCTGTATCAAGTCAATCGCTGATGAGTGCTAAAAGCTTGCTTTTTTCGCTCAAAAATATTTTCACGCGTATTTTGTTCCCGAGAATGTGTTTTTATGAAAGACTCCGCAGTTTTTTGAATGGTTTGGAAGCGATAGGGCTCCATTTATCTCATAGATGCTTAGCGAAGTGAAGACTAGAAAAAAATTTGAGTTTTCATATATAAAGCGCTCCCGACATAAACCTAGCAGAAGGCCTGCGCTAAAATTTTTGCCTTTAAAATTGATTGATGTTATTTTTGCAAACTCAAAATGATGTAAGCATTATTTAAATAAAAAGAAGTTTGCACACTATACTCGCATTTGTTCGCAAAGTTACATTTTGCTTCGTTTTCAAAGCATAAATCTTCGCGGTTCAATGATAATATTTCGGCAATCCCAAAATACTTACCAGTTGGTACCTTTCCTAATTTTTTGCCACTATTTAGCTGCTAGAAGTGAAAACACCCTGTATTGTATGTTGCCTTGTGACTCACATGAGCATCACGGTCAGAAAAAATAAGTTTAAGGATTCTTGCAAATCGGTTTGTAGGATGAAGTTCTCAATTGGCCTGCATGCTAGGACCTGCGAAAATTTGCAGCCATTGCATCCGGACTCTCATACGTACAACAATGTTATTATCTACTTCGTGCTCATGAAAACATAGCAGAGAGAATTTGAGGGCATATTGCGCGCAGACCCGCTGTTAGGTCTATGTCGGGTGCGCTTTGGATACGAAAACTGGATTTTTTTTCTACTGCTCACCCTGCTAAGCATCTATAAGATTGATGGAAAGTTATCACTTTCAAACTAATTAAAAAACTGCGGAATCACCCATAAAACACATTATCGAGAACGAAATACGCATGAAAGTATTTTTAGGCGAAAAAAAAACAGATAACTCTCTTATAAAGGTATGACACAGTTGGACGAAAGCAACGCTTTTGACTTTTGATCATGTATATGCACAAAAGACTTTAGAAGCCGAGAATTACTTTGGTGGACAGAAGCCTCGAGAGCCAGCCATGGAATTATTTTTGGCCAATCTTACAAGGGAATGATACCAGCATTAGTTGGCGACTGAAGATGAGATGCAGGTCATTAAACGCGCCTTTGAAAGCTGATTCCAAATCTGCTTTCCTTTTCTGCGGAATAAGTTTCCGAAAGAAGTTATGAGCGTATGAATGTCCATATTTTTCAAGGTTTAGGTGACCTAAAATTGGCGAAAAGCTGTACGAAAACACCGGAAGGTGGAAAATCATTTTTGTATCGAGTATATTGCTTGCAAGGAAGGAACAAAGCTGGTGGAAATCCAATGGGTGTTGTTTTAGAGCTTTTTCGCTGATTTTAAGCCTGACAAATTTGGACGTTCAAACGCTCATAACTCCTTTCGGAAGTTTATTCCGCAGAAAAAGAAAGCAGATTTGGAATCAGCGTTCAAAGGCGCATCTAATGATATACATCTCATCCTCAGTTGCCAACTAATGTTGGTATCCTTCCCTTGTTAGTCTGCTTTTTTCGAAATTTTTGATTTTTTCCTGAATAAATAAACAAAAACGGGATTCATTCTAGTCACTGATGGTTACCTGTTAAATACACAACTGTGCCGAATTTCAGATCAATTCGTTGAGAAGCAATGAGGGAAATCGGCGCACAATTCAATGGTTTTTTGAGGACTACGTTCGTCCCTCACCTAGCAAAGCTCCTCTGACTGAATCTCCTTAGCCTTTGACGCGTTTTCATATGGCAAACACAATCGAACACATACTGTTCACCCAATGCTTGCTTTCGACGACGATAGCGCCTAGGGCACTCGTCCACGGTCCTCACATGGTAGGCTCAGAAAAATTTTTTTTTCTGAATCACGCTGTTCAAGTGCCAATTTTGTAATCAGCGACATAAAAAGGCCTGGAATAAAGCAAAAAATTGGAAGTTCAGAATCTGCCCAAACCCTGCCTTTTGAGTGATCGTAAAGCTTTTGAGGTGGCTGCAATGTCTGTGCTAGCCTAAGCTGCGCAGAGTAGAACAGATGGGTCAATAGCACTCGGTCAGCTGGTCTGCCTTTCTTCGAAGACTCGAAAGCATCCCAAGCTGCCTTTTTCCTATTCAGATCTCCATCGCTTGTCACATTTACCAAGCGCTGAAGACGCATGCAAGAACCCCTTTTTCTCTTGAACTGTGCTTGCTATTCTAATTCGGTCTTTGCAAAAGGCATTTTCGGTCTTCGCCTAACCTATTTGCAGTCTTCCTACTTTGTTCGTTTTTTTTCAACTTTGCTCAGATAAAAGGGATAAGTTCTGACAAAAAGGGAAAGTTCTGGCAAGGGATAAGTTCTGACAAAAGATTCCTTGTAAAAGATCTTTTGTCAGAACTTTCTTTTCCCACCAATTCTTTCAAAACCCAAGGTAAAACTGCTGTGAGCTTCGCAACTATTCTGCTCGGACCCCTTCTGAATTAATGTTTTGAATGATTGATGGGAAAGCTGTAATGTTTTGAACAAACTTCAGCAAACGATGTCAGCACACAAGGTGGGCCTAATTTTTAGTCGATTGAAGCTGACATGTCGTTGATCTGACATATTGCAAGCTTAGGTAGTATTCAAGCAAATTTTTACCTTGCTTGATTTTAGCTAATTTTCATAATCATTGTTTCATACCTCTTAAAGGGCGTATGAAGTAAATGTCCAGTATCTTTCTCACATTTTCCAGTTAACCATTTTTGTATCTTTTTGAAAGCTGTGAGATACCGAAAAATTCGCGTGTTCCATAATTTTGTCAAAAAGCCAAAAATTTGAAAATTGTTCCATAATTTTGTCAAAAAGCCAAAAATTTGAAAATTGTTCCATAATTTTGTCAAAAAGCCAAAAATTTGAAAATCATGAAATTCAAAAATTTGTCTTGTTTTGCGCTTATAAAAAGTAATAATAGTTATGACCGAGAGAATATACGGTATATATTATTAAGATTACAAAGTATTGATATTAGTTGCTTACCAGTTGGTAATACGAATATAGAATTCGATACCCAAGAAATAATGTGTGTCAATGTTGAAATTAATGTTGAAGGAAACGTCAGCTGTAGAATTACAAAAAAGCATTGCATTGCAGAGTTTTTTCTATTTTTACTGATTAAAGCTTCTTCACAGATATAAGACAAAAGAGAATTAGTTGAGGTTGAACAAGATGAGAACAACAAAGAGTTTGAAACATTGTGTACTACTAAGTGCAAAAAAATTACTAAAAAAATACCGGCAATAATAGTAATTCATCAAATGATGGTTGAAGTGTTAGTCCAACTTCGATCTAAGAAAATCATAAATTGAATTGAAAAGGGCACAAAGTCGGAACCACATAATTATTGGAAATAAGCGAAACTACCACCATTTGTGTTTATTAGTCCTTCCGAGAAATGATACTAAAAAGGTTCTTTCGGCACCTTTGAGACTCAATGGACGTACATATTAACGAAGCTTGTGCGATTCGCGGGTATGCTATCTTGTAATTGGGATACTCATAATCAATGTAAATCCGCGCCCATCAGGCTGTCTGTCAATGAACTATATTCTTTGGAACTCAAACAATTTCTCTTTGCAAACGCTTATAACTCCCTTTAAATGATTGCTTGGCAGATTATAAGCATATATTTGAAATCATCGTTCCTAAGCAATTTCGATGATATACACTTGTTTGGAATGGCTGGGTCAAGTTCTGACCATTTCTGAGTAAGAACAACGATAAATAAGTTTTGCTAGATCATAATGCAAGAGCTTGAGGAATTGCAAGGCTATCAAAGGATATGTTTTGGTGTAGTACATGTTTTGTAGATCGTCTGCAAGTATGAGGCATTGTTGAAAAAAATCACAGCAAATGAAAGGGCTCAAACGCACACTTTACCGCTTTGACAGATCCACTACTCGGCTATACCAATGCACTGCGGTCTCGCCGTTTCTTTATGTCACAGTGCGTCTCACAACCCGCAATCGGAAGTCCAGCAACCGCAGCAGGTACCAAGGTCATAAATGAACTCCTAATCCAAATTCTCTATCGTAGTACACAAGCAACTGCTCATTCTTTGAGCTTTTTGAAATGTAAGATTAATAGTTTTGGGAGAAATACTTTTGTGTAGAAGAACAAATGTGAATCTAAAAAAGTAGTTACTATCTATCTCGGTTTGGTGGTTGTCTTAAGAATAATAAGCACTTTAAAGTACATTTCTGTTCAGAAAAATCTCTTAACTTGTCGGTAAATCTCTGACCAATCATTCATTTCTCTTTAGCGCAATTTTAGCAAAAAAAACAGAGTTTTTGATCTTTTTGGGCTTGAATTCATGGCTTGAGATTTATTTGTCAGCTACATATATGGCTTTGCAAAAAGTCAAAGCCATTTATTTGTGCGCGTCGAAACTCGCGTGGACCCGTTTCACTGCCATCAGCGACCCGTGCATTAGATCGGTTCACGCAAGGTGATATCAGATGCTGCCAGCGTACATGACCTGATCTGTAGCTCGCTCTATAATTTTCTTGACAGACGGACCTACATACTCAGACAATTATGGCGAGCACCCGCCGGCCACCCACTGGCGACGTTATACCTATCCGGAGGGCGCGCCGATAAGTGCCCGGTAAACGTACGACAATGCCCGCGGGTGACCCGAAATCGCCCGAACAGCGCCAGCGGGCTCGACAAGCGCCCGATAGGTGCGCAATATGCATCTGGGACACCTCGGTAGGGCAAATAAGTTTATGCATTTCATTCCCAAAATTTCGCGACATCTACACTACTATGACAACGTTTCTAACAGTCCATCTGGTCTCAAGACCAAGCGGTCCTATGGAGGTCATCCGAGAGGAAGGGACGCAGGAGTTCCTAGCACCTCCGTTCGCACCAACATTCACACTCCAGAAGCTCGCACCTTCGCGCAACGGAGGTCAAACCCCGCCCCCGCTCCACTCCTTCACTGGTCTCATTTGGAGCCTGCGAGCTGAGGGAATAAGATGGGCATGCAACGAAAATTCATGAAAAATCGTCATCTTACGAGGCAAATCTCATAACTAATTGCACTTTAAAAGCAAAGACACTTTGAAACCCCAAAGAAAACTTACAGTTCTAGGTAAGCAGTGAAATTTTTGGATCAAAACTGTTTTGTTAAGAAAGTGCGTTGATAAGTGGATTTTCACTTTCAAAGGATTTTTCACAGTTTTTGTTTCTGCATTACCATAGATTAAAGCTTGCCAAACGTGCGGAGCACTGCTATGAACGTTTCAAGGATTTCTTGAGGATAACTATCCAACTGTTCGAAAAATCCGAAAAAATTAGAAAGAAACTCCATCAAAAAATGCACTTGTGCAACTTGCTCAATGGATATGTTTCACATCAGAGGTACCTGTATACATATTCTCTGACTGAAAATCGAGAAAAGGGAGGTATCTTTGCTTCCGACAAAGCGATGCCCAAAAGTAAACTTCATAACTTCTCATCTGTCGCCTTCCATCTATCATTGTTCATCCATTTAGCAGAACACATTGGGACTATCCTCCAAGCCTGCACAACTCGGAATAAGATTAGCTAGTGGGCGGAGCAAGTGGGCGGAGCCGTCTGAAAGGTGCAAAGGCCCCTTGGAAGTGCTAACTACCCCTGCAAGGAAAGGCGGCGAGGCTTTGGGAACTCCTGGGCCGCCGCCCATCCGAGACACTATTGATGAACAGGAACCTGAAGCTACTTGACTTACTAATGACGCAAACGTTAAGAGTAGCCCTATTACCACGGCATATCCCACGCGAGTAGCGTTCTCTCCTACAGCGTGTATTAATTGTGCGGTCAAGCAAGACCTGGGGCTCGTCGAGTGACTCTGTCGGGTCCTGGCCTAAAAGGCCGGAGCTTGCCCGAGAACGAATATGCAGTGCATTTAGTAAGGCCCGGAGCTCGCCCGAGTGTTTTTTCTTGGGCCGCGTGTGTGCCGATAAAACTTTTAAGGTCCGCGGTCTTTCCTCAGTGATAACATTGAGCCGCGGGTCGCCAAGCAAATACTAGGGCCGCGGATGGTCAATCCAAGAATTCAACGCCCACGCACCGCCGAAAGGCACCGCTTAGCGCTTTCTTAAAAGTCATGATACATTGTTTCTGGAAACGTCACCAACGTTCCATTTGGTATCTTTGCTTAGCGAGATAACCTTCAAATGATATAATTTTTGTATATTATCTAGTGTTCGTTCAATAGTGACATCGAAAATTTGAGTCTACACGCTGATCATCTAAAAAGTGATTTTATAAGCTCAAAGGCTGTGGCTCGGCAACTCCTCAAAGCATCTCTTTCTTTGAGTCTACATGCTAATCATCCAAGAAGTGATTATGATTTCCCAAGCTCAAAGGCTGTGGCTCGGCAATTCCTCAAAGCATCTCTTTCTCGCTTATCTTTTGTAATTTGGTGCGCTGGATTTGAATAACACCTTAGAAAGCACGTATCCGGCTAGAACGAGCATTTTTCAAAACCATCAAATTCAAACATGGACGAGGGGACGCAAAGCCTGCCATGGCGAAGACACAAAATTGTTGCGGAATCCTTATGCTTATAGCATTGCGGAATGCGCATCTGACGGTAGAAGGGGATATCTCTTTGAAGGTCCTCTCAAGGTATCTCTGGGAGCTGCAAAGAAAGGCGAAAGAGCTGCTTTTTGCATCGATTTTCGGGAATTAGAGGTGGCGGTGAAAGATCATTTTGGCTTATAGATTTCGTTATGGGAGCTTCTACTCTGTGACGCTGTTTCAACAGGGGTCTCTCTGTCAAGCCACTGCCTTTGACCATTAAATGTTAACCAAGGTTTGCAAATTGCAATTGATCCCTCAACATTTCGCGTTATGACAATGGCGCGCTCATATTTTGTACTGTATAAAATGTAATGTCTAAGCTACGCTACTGTCAGCGTAAACCTCTTCCTTTGCAATAACAAGCTGCAAGCTTTCGCCGAGACCTCGCATAGCAAGCTATTTGACCTGCAACATAAATATCGCATTCATTTGTGTATTAAAAACCCTTACTATTCAAGATGAGACCTCGTATCGTAAACCTACAATCTTATAAAAAGTCTCTTCACGCAAACTCGGCAGTGTTTTGTTATCAGTATGTCAGGTACTTCCGCCCCCTATGCCAAGTTCCAGCCCAATCTGTTATAATCTATAATTCTTCTCCTTTTACCATTAACCCATCCTAACTCGAAAAAAAACGGGGTTTCAAATAGAATTTATTCAAATGTTTTATTCGAATGTTTATTCGAATTCATATTCGAATGAACTCCGTTTAGATTATTCGACTTTGTTGCAGAGCCAACTGCTTAAATCAAGCTCACTTCGTTTTTTTTTCTCTCACAAAACTTGATAATACATTTTTGCAACGTATGAATTTTGAACTGTGGAGGGTCGCATTCTTCCGACTGCTTGACAGCAAAAAAATCATATGTGGATTCTAATTTTTGATTTTTCGATCAATGAGATTGTTCGCATTGCTATTGGCACCAAATCAGCAGAGAAGTATCAAATTCAAGCTCATGTTCCAAGTTCATTTATTGAAAGTGTTTTGAAATGCCTGTTTTTCTTTCTTTGCATTGCTCGTGCTTGTGGTACGCAAAGCCCACACTAGTGAGCACTCTTGCTCGCATAAGTTATGTTGCACAACGCCTCTATTCGCTATCTTAGAGATGTTTTGCGAATTGGTGTATTTTGAGTGGACATCGCAAATGTAGTTGAGGATTAGACGTTTGGATCGCCGTACGCGATTTGCCAGTTACGAGATGTCTTTAAATGTAACGCCAGTTTAAAACAAATGTTTAGCGTGTACAGCTTACTAGAAAGATAAATGCCCTGCATTCTGTACTTTTAAAATAAGTTTATGGATAAAAATTTACTTTGTCGATTTTATCGATTGGAGAAGTTTTAGTTGCGGGGCTGGGAGTTGGTACAAGTGGGTAAGTGAGGGTGCTGACTATGGATAAAAATTTACTCTATCGATTTTGTCGATTGGAGAAGTTTTAGTTGCGGGGCTGGGAGTTGGTACAAGTGGGTAAGTGAGGGTGCCGAGAATGGATAAAAATTTACTCTATCGATTTTGTCGATTTTTAGAAAATCTTGAACTACGAGGTTGGGAGTTGGTGCAGGGGGGTAAACAAGAATGCTGATTGTTACTGCGATGTCAGAATTAGGCAAAACAAGAGCAGCATTGTAGCTTACTTTGTGACTTACGGCAAAATGTGAGTGAGTCAAAATTGTTGAGAGAGAAGCAACGAAAAAAGTTACCAAACTTAGCAACCTAATACAACGCAGTTAAAGATTTTATCCGTATTTCCGTAATCAACCTTACTATACTTTCCGCCATCATTCGTTTGAGAAATCTACATAGAAAGCTTTTCACATAGCTTCGGATTCGTTACTTGGTTGATTGCAAAAAAATTTCTTAAGAGAAAATGAGTAAGTCCGACTTTCATTGCGTTTATTCTCAACAAACGGATATGCGTACAAAATTTTCCAATGCTTGAAAATACTTCGTAAATCCACAATCACATATTTAGCACAGGCTTGACTCTCCCAATGGTTGAAAGCTTTTACTTAAGACCCTATTTTGTTGGTGCTACGCCTTATGCCTGCTATCGTCTTGCAAGCTTTCTTCTTGACAAATCCAGATTAGATGCTTATCATGAAAATCTATGCTATATCAGGTCGGTGCAAAAGTTTTGTCAGTTTTTTGAAATGACCTGCAAATCCTGTACAGTAGAGATAAACAAGCGCCCCGAGTTTATTCGATGCAGAATTTCTTCCTCTTTTCAGTTACCATATATGCAGTTGATTCTTCGGGAAAGTGCTGAGATAATTGCTGGAAATTACAACCCTTCAATTTCACCGTGTCCAACTTTCGCTAATTTTCTAAATTTTTATTTGAAACTTTCGAGGAAAATTTGGTAACTAGCAGATAAACCGAACCTTTTCCCAACTGAAGCAATTTTTTGCACCTCTGTGGCTTGTGTTTCAGAATTTTCATAATATAATTTTTACAGTGACCAAATTTTGAATTTCGCCTTTTCTCACCTCAAAAAACATGAAGAGGCAAAATAGTTCATTTACCATTCAATGCATCCCTTTTCTTCTTTCTAAGAGTTGTCTTTTCTTGGCGAGACATGCGATATTTGCGCGGAAAATCGCAGTATTTCTTTACACGAGTGCGCACTGACAAACCCTAAGTTTCAAAATCTTTATAAAAGCTAAAATCGCTCACTTACTTTGTAAGCTCAATAAGAGTCATAATCGATCTTAAAACCTCATTGATCTGAAGATGTCTGGTGCAACAATAGGTCATGCGATTTTATCAAAACTCAAGACTTTTAGAAATTTATTTTAAAAAATCTTAGAAGAATAGCTGAAAGAACGAAGAAATTTTGCTTCGTTTGGCAGAAGGTTTGCCCTACTTGTTGGTTATTGAAGCTTCTCCCTAAAAGTTTTGAACAAAAGTTTGAAAATCAACGAAAATTGGGTATGATGAAAACGAAAGGTTGTAAACCAGCGATTATCTCAGTGCTCTCTCAACGGATCAAATGGAAATAAAGCAGCTGGAAAGAGAAAGAAATTCTAGAAGAAGTACACTTTGGAGTTTTTGTTCATCTCTAATCTATCACGTTTGCCTGTGGATTAGAAAAAATTACAAATCTTTTGCACCGACCTACTATATTACAATACCGCTCACATTTTTTGAAAAAAAGACGCGAATGTATGGACATGTATGGACATGTACGGACATGTCCGTACATGTCCGTACATGTCCATACATGTATGGACATGTCCATACATCAGCGTCGCGTGGCCATATCTCGCTTCTGAGTGGACGAATTCTGAATCCAAGGCCACCGTTCGATTCAGCTCGGCGCGGAGAATCTTCTGATATATTGGAAGTGGGGGTACGATGTTTTCGATATTCCGTTTCCAGTTTTTTTCAATTTGTTCTGCGGAGGTCCTTTCGCGAATATGTGAAGCAACGCCTACCCAACATAGAAGACTTTACTAAGTACTGTTCGATAATACTGTTCTTGTAAATTATTGTGCGCTAAAAAATAGGCTCAGACTTCTTTCCAAAGGAGGTGAAAGCGTTGGTGAATTTTGGAAAAATCACGCGTTTCTAAATTCTACTCGCCATAACTTCCTTCGGAATAAGTATATTTTGAATCCGAAAACTGCGCCTTGCTCAGCTCATCAAGTCGAATCTTCCTATGTACAGCATGTCCTTGGTATTTCGATTTCAGTATACTTGAATCTTTCTGAGGACGTCTTTTCGCGAAGGTGTAATGCAGCGAACATTGTCCCGAGTACATTTCAGCAAGGATCTTTCGATAGCACTTTTCTGTAGATTATGATGTGCTAAATAGTAGTCGCAGGTTTCTTTTCAAAGGAAATAGAAGGGCTGGTGAATAGTGGAAAAATTTTGTCGTCCCAAATTCTACTCGCCATATCAGCAGGATACGAAGCTATCTTGCTAAGCAGATGTGAGTTTCGAAATCAGCAGGTCGCATAACCTCTACGAGCAAGTTTTCCGATATGTTCGGGTCATTTCATTTTTTCTCGCTTTACGCTCCGGAAGCGCGCCGATGGATTTTGGTCAAAATGTTGATGCTTTTGAATTGTAAGGAAACTTCGCCTATAGAGGTTTTCGAACACGCTCTTTACAAAATCGTGGTCTTTGAGGATTACAAGGTCTTTTTGGAGAGATACGGTGAGGTGACTGTAACTTCATCACGAAAGTACGTAACTTTGGCCGCACTTCTCGCGTATCTGTCAGAAACCTTGCCTGCTTGCTTTTCTCAGTCAAAGTTACTAGGAACTGTGCTATCGAATGGTGTATTACTCAGGCTCCAGTCTGTGAAATTCGCCGAGTTACGAGCCTACAAATACACGTCCTCATGAAATTTTGCCCAAAATGTAAAGATCGCATATTTCGTCGAAATTCCTCCGCGAGCGCTTGTATGGCGCTCGTTGCAGATACTATGTTCGCTTCGTTGAACGTCTCCCACTGCACTGAATATGGTGCTTGCGTCTGCTTCAGCTGCTCAACTGAATATCAAAGCTATTTCGTGGCTAGAGCTTAAAGCACCAAATTTAACACAATAAGATCCATTAAAAATATGGAAGGATTTGATCAGCGCATTGTATTAGGTCATTCGGATAGTTTTTTCCTTTTTGCGCCTTTGATATTGATACCATATTTTAAGAGGGTGTCAGGGGGCTGTTAAGGGTTGCCATATATGGATCTGTAGAGGAAGTCTTCTAGTTTCTGGGATCCCACCGAAATTGCAGAAGACGCTTTGTAGGGAAGTTTACGCGGCTCTAAATTCGACATACGAAAACGCGATTATCGAATAATTGTATTCTCTAAGCTTAAATTTGAGCGTAAGACCGTTGAGGAAACCATCATTGTGCGCAATGCATTTGCCAAGACCACGTCTTTTTTGAGGTAGGTTCAAGTTTACTTCAGAAAGTTCAGATCTAGAGAAGTGAAAGCTAATATTTTGCAGTGTCCTGGAAGGTGTTTCTGCCATATAAACGAGCATCTCAGAGGGTCATTTAAATCGCAATTATAGCTGCGTAAAATTATCAGCAGGCCCTGAAGTGTCATATGAGCTTATTAGAAGCCACCTTCGCTAAAGCTGCAATACCGAAAAATTTCAGCGACATGTACCCACGAATTGTCGCAATCGCAGTTTGAAGGCGCATTGACTCTGCTTTCGTCGCTCATAATTTTATGTAGCAATCTTTTTCCAGCCTGAGTTATTAATTACAGCAAAAAATTGACTAAGTGCGGCAATGAGAAGCGACAATGTGGTAAATTATTTGGAATAAGCATTGAAAGCATGACCAGAACAATCTGTCATTCCAAAAGGTTGATGCACTCAAATTAATGTAATCCTGCTGGTCTTGTACGCTATAACTTGCTAAAATGCTATTGTACTGTAAGAGCAGAGTAGTGTGATGTCGCTCTGAAGACTGTTTGTCAAAATTTCAAAACTGAGCAGACTTGCACGTATAAGCTATGAGAGATGCCATCCACGCTCATGACTCCGCCAAACCACATGTAAGAAAAGTGGCTCTCACAAAAGGGGTTGACTGCGCACCGACTTCCTGTTTATTTTTCAAACTCTTTAGACCTTCCTTTACCAGTCACCGAATTTTCCAATTCCTCGGTGCCTATTACAAAATAATAGGACCTAATAGAGATTGACTAATCAAAAACGCCTTTTCAGGCTTTAGTGATTCCTCTGAGATCATTCCGCAAGAGAAAAGCACAAGAGCACTATAAGAGTGTAACCAGAAATTTGCTGAACACAATGCAGTTTATTTGATGAAAAAGGCTGAATCAGGGAAAAATTGTGCTCGTTTGAATTTGGAGGTGCAAAAACGAAAAAACTTTCCGAATGACCTAATACAAGCGCTCGCGGAGGAATTTCGAGGAGATATGCGATCTTTACAATTTGGGCAATATTCATGAGGACGTGTATTTGTAGGCTCGTAACTCGGCGAATTTCACAGACTGGAGCCTGAGTAATACACCATTCGATAGCACAGTTCCTAATAACTTTGACTGAGAAAAGAAAGCAGGCAAGGTTTCTGAAAGATACGCGAGAAGTGCGGCCAAAGTTACGTACTTTCGTGATGAAGTTACAGTCACCTCACCGTATCTCTCCAAAAAGACCTTGTAATCCTCAAAGACCACGATTTTCGTAAAGAGCGTGTTCGAAAACCTCTATAGGCGAAGTTTCCTTACAATTCAAAAGCATCAACATTTTGACCAAAATCCATCGGCGCGTTTCCGGAGCGTAAAGCGAGAAAAAATGAAATGACCCGAACATATCGGAAAACTTGCTCGTAGAGGTTATGCGACCTGCTGATTTCGAAATTCACATCTGCTTAGCAAGATAGCTTCGTATCCTGCTGATATGGCGAGTAGAATTTGGGACGACAAAATTTTTCCACTATTCACCAGCCCTTCTATTTCCTTTGAAAAGAAACCTGCGACTACTATTTAGCACATCATAATCTACAGAAAAAGTGCTATCGAAAGATCCTTGCTGAAATGTACTCGGGACAATGTTCGCTGCATTACACCTTCGCGAAAAGACGTCCTTAGAAAGATTCAAGTATACTGAAATCGAAATACCAAGGACATGCTGTACATAGGAAGATTCGACTTGATGAGCTGAGCAAGGCGCAGTTTTCGGATTCAAAATATACTTATTCCGAAGGAAGTTATGGCGAGTAGAATTTAGAAACGCGTGATTTTTCCAAAATTCACCAACGCTTTCACCTCCTTTGGAAAGAAGTCTGAGCCTATTTTTTAGCGCACAATAATTTACAAGAACAGTATTATCGAACAGTACTTAGTAAAGTCTTCTATGTTGGGTAGGCGTTGCTTCACATATTCGCGAAAGGACCTCCGCAGAACAAATTGAAAAAAACTGGAAACGGAATATCGAAAACATCGTACCCCCACTTCCAATATATCAGAAGATTCTCCGCGCCGAGCTGAATCGAACGGTGGCCTTGGATTCAGAATTCGTCCACTCAGAAGCGAGATATGGCCACGCGACGCTGATGTATGGACATGTCCATACATGTATGGACATGTCCGTACATGTCCATACATGTCCATACATTCGCGTCTTTTTTTCAAAAAAATGTGAGCGGTATTGTACTAGTAAAGTTAAATAATGAAATTAAACATTCAAATTAGTGTGGACATAGAGAAATAGAAATATGGTGACTTTTCGAGGATAGACCCAGCACAACATAAATATGAATGAGACATAGACATATAGTGGCATTGAAAACTTTAAGAACTTTCCAATGCAGGAATTCGCAGGCCATGGCATGAAGGTGATCGCATTGGAAAATGCTTGTTTAATTACTGAGGGTTATAGGCATCAGCCTGATTGTAAAGTAAAAGCTAATTTTCAAAAAGTTAGATGTTGTAATACTCTTTTATTCATACAAACGTGTATGTAGTGCGTGAAAAGCTTTTGTCCATGTTACAACGCTCAAACAAAAACTGCGACAAAAAGAAAAGTACCATACTGCTACATACGTTTGCGTTTCGTGCTTCACGTCATGAGTTATTTCAATTGTCGAAAGTAAAACGTTACCTAGATCAAGACCAACTGATCGATGTTCGAAACAAATGTCAAATGTTAGAGTTTTGATATGACTTATGTCTAGTTTAGAGGGTATACTGAAATTTGAAAATGTATATTCTATTTCCAACATACAATTTTGAATAAATTTTTACAGGAAATGATTGCTCTTACTGTAGGATTAGGTCTTGATTTTTCTAGTTAAATATTTTTAGTTTTTGGCTCGAAATTCGAGGTGTTCGAAAGCCTTTGCAAAAACAAAACTGCCTTCTCGTAGAGTTTGCTTTGCTTATCCAATAGTACTTTGCGACCTATTTAGAAATGAGAAGTGTGGACTTATTGCGGTAAGAATTTGAAAAGGACAGCAATCTTGCAATCTTCGGACAGCCTAGTAGTCAGCAAAAACCATGCTTCAGAACTTTTCATTTTTTCTTTAATATGCGCAATTTTTTCGTACCTCCAGTAAACTTGTCTTTCCTATGTTGCAGATATCGTCGACAAACTTCTTTTTCTAACTTTGCGAAACCTTCAATCAAAATAAGCACAACACGTAGCGAATTTTCTGCTTTGTTTCTAAAGAACCAGTGCAAGACTCAGCGAAGCAGAACTAGTGCTTTAGGTATATTGCAATTTGCGTTGCTTTTAGGGAGTGCAATATGCTTATCGACCATATTTTTTTATTTTATTGATTATTCTATCTTTTGAATTTTGTTTGAAACCTCCATTTTTAATAATTTAAGTTTCCAATTTTTGTTGACCATAATTTCGATATACTTATACTTCCAATTTTAGTCAACTTCACATGCTTGATGACTCAAGTTCTTCAAATTCTAAGCGCCTCGTTTTCTGACAACTTGAAGTCTTGAATTATATTAGGTTGGTCCGAAAGTTCTGTCCCACCATTTTCAAAAAATCATAACTTCTTCCTAACATGATGTTTCTGCATATCTAAAACCTTTTTAGAAAGAGCAATTCATGCACTTTTTAAGACTATCTTGGCTACTATCTACTAAGTTCTGAATGCAGAGATAAAATTGGGAAAAAGAAATCACTCTATGTTCGGAATCTTTTAGCAAGCCCGTTAAAAAATCCAAATCTGTGCCATAAAATCCAAAACAGCCACTGTTTTAGACTATTTGACCCCATCTTTTCAGCTGAGCAAAATTTGCGCTGATCGAGCTGTTTCTTTGAAAGTTATGATTTTTTGAAAAAATGTCAAAAAATCAATTTTCTTAAAGGCACGGTCCACCCAAAATTTCGACCTCCATGTTTTTGCCGTTCCAGGGCCTTCTCATACCCCTGATTCCAAATATCAAATTGAAATTCCGCGAAAACCCGAAAACCCCCGTTTTCAAAAGCAGAGCGATTTCTTCGGTACGGTGATTGGTTGGGCGCACGGATGGGCGGGACGAAGGTCACGCCCACTCTGAAAGGGGAGGAGCCAGCGTCGCGAACGGGGTCTGAGCAATTTTCTCGGTTCGGAAGCAACTTCAGGCAGCGCGAGTTGGCAATCATACAGTTGGGGGCCCTGCATCTGCTGGGTATCATAGGCCCGTAGTAAACCCCCCCCCCCATCCGGGCATCTCTCTCGACGCGGACCGGAGTTGAGGTCATCACGCTTCAGTCCAGCATCCAGTGAGCTATTGATTTGGATGTGGATCGCATCCTAGACATGATAACCACATGTGTTCTCAAAAAACCAACCGCTTGAGCTGGGCTGGTCAAACGGATAAGCGATTGGAATCACATACGCGCGGTCGTGGTTCGACACCGGCTAGGCCAAAACTTTTGCTGCATCGCCGGACAATCCTTAATAGCGGCCACTGTCGAAAAAAATCGATGATGACCGCTAACAAGGATATCACTTAGCAAATGGACAGATAAAACAAAACTGACATATTTTGACGGAGAATTCATGAAAAACTGAAATTTTTGGAACATAAATAAAATGGGTGTATGCCCTTCTGAACCGCTTCGTCCTAGAGCTAATTACTCTGCCCGGGCGGCGCTAATTACTCCGCCTTTCTTATAATCTGTAAGAGTTTTCTAATATTTCTGAGCACTCGAATAAAGATAGTGACGATGTTTGAATTATAAAGATAAAAACTGGAAAAGTTGCATGTTTTTTACTGACCTTTCGTGATTTCTTCGCCCTTCCCACATTTCAAAACACCATGAATTCTGCACGTGTAAGCTGAAGAATTTAAATATGCCGCCCAGGTATAACATATTTGAGTTTCATAAGAAACTCGAAATCTTGTTTAATTATCTGAGAATGTCTTTGCAGCCCAATTCCGACGTGTCTAACGGCAGCATAGCTCTCGCCTACCCGAGCGCAGCGGCTGCGCCGACCAATCAGAGGCGCGCAGTAATTAGGTTGCTAATGCTAGCGGTTCAGAAGGGCCGTCTCCCGAAGAAAACTTTTATCCTTGCTCTTGTCGCCAAAATCAGCTGTTCATCGATCCTTCCCTTTTCGGGCGCCGGTATTGTGCAGTTTTGCGCCGATTTTTTCTGCATTTTTTGGCAAAATTGTGTGTATCGTAAGTTACTCAGGAGCAACTTATGTTAGATGCAGTCACCTCTTGTCTGCGTCTCCTCTTCTACACACTATTTGGATCACTCTAACATCCGTACGTTGAGGTGACTTGAACGTGAACTGATGTGGAAGAGTTGACTGCGGCAGGTGGACAGATGGTCAACTATCAGTTGACTTGACCATCTTATAGCATGGGAACGTAGACGGTGATCAGTTCACCTCACCTAAGGTGAACTGATGGAATAAGTTGAGTTCACCTCAACTGATCGAGCCTTTACTGCGGGCCATAATCTCACTAACTCTAATTTAAGTGGACGGTTTTTTAAGGAGCTGATTTTTTGGCATTTTTTCTTGAAAATCATAACTTTTCTAGGAAGGGCTCCATTAGCGCGACTTTTGCTTATATAGAAAGAGGAAATCAGAAAACCTAGGATAATGGTTGTTCTGGATTTTATGGAACGGTTTTGGATTCTTTGACGGGCCTGCTTAAAAACTCCGACTTGAAGTAATTTCCTTTTTCATTTTATCTCTGCATTGCGAGCTTAGTAGATAGCAGCCAAGGTAGTTTTAAAAAGCGCATGAATTCTTTTCAATAAGGTTTTAGACATACAGAAACATCCTGTTAGGAGGAAGTTATGATTTTTTGAAAATGGTGGGACAGAACTTTCGGACCAACTTAATATACAAAAACAAAAATTTTTGATTCGCTAAATGCTCTTTCAGCCGATTACGAGCAGCCAAATGCTTACATTGCAACATTGCCATTTATCAGGCGCTTTTTAGACATGGATAAACCTAAAATGATCTTCAAGGGAGGACTGAGAACACTGGCTAAATGTTTATACTGCAGCATTCCCATCAATCAAGAACCTCACGTATGCAGAAACATGAATAAGCTTAAAATGCATTTTCATTTGAGGAAGGGCTGATTATACTGGGAAAGATCATTTTGTTCTTGAAATCGTCGTTCTCAAGATAAATTTGGTGGAATACTTGAATATTTTATTTCACTGCACTACGTTTACGTAATGTAACCAAGGTCATGCGTGGGGTGTGGCACGCAACACCTGGTGGACGTAAAGGGGTCAGGAGGAGGGGGAGGGGTCCCTATCAAGGTGATAGGGATATTAGCGACATGATGTAAGTTGCAATGTCTGATAGGTGCAAGGTACTAGCACTGAGATTTGGCTTACCATCGTGCACGCACAGTAAGCATATTAAAAGAATCCTAAAAGCATAGGAGCATCATTTACGTAATTAGCATGTCAAGTAACCCCTGCGGGCCAAGTTTTAAGGTTTGAGGTTGAGGTTTCCAAATATTACGCTCAAGTGAGGTGATCACTTTCGAACATGCTGACTTTGTTTCAAAGTTGAGTAAACTACTTCTTTTTGCACTCATTACAACTACCACTTTTTCACTCACACCAGGGATCCCACTTTAACTAACCTCCAAACTCCGAATTAAAAGCAAGTCAAAATTTCGTTTGTCCCAATTTTCGCTTTCAATTTCTCGGACTAGAGAAGACCAATCAGGCTCAAATCACTTTTGTAAAAGCTACGAGAATCAGGCTATTGAACGTACTTGTTCTTTGTCTTCCTTCGTAATTCATATAGTAGCGCAGACATTGCCATTATCATAATCCAATATTTTCGCGGTGTTTCCCATTTGTTTAGCTAATGTAAAACGACTATCTTTTCCTACCCAGATAATAGCCGGGAGCAGGCGGCCATGCAATTCATGGGCAAGCGGAAACCGGAAAAATAGTTCGCTGATTTTTTGCGGTCCGCTTGCAGGAATTTGAAAGAATGTTGGCCATTTTGAGAGAAATGCTCGGAGAACAATCGCGGTTTCTCCAAAGCCTAGTTGCGGCGCAATGGTAGCCTTCTCGCGGACTTTCCGCGAGAATATGCAGAATTATTGAGGAACGCGCGGTCCTTTGATGAGGACCGCACAGATCGTAGATACTTTCCGCTGAAAGAAAGTACCCTAAACTAGGGTAATTAAACCACTGATGACCCCTCTGCCACATCGAGTCTTGCCTTCGTTCGGCGTACGCCCGAAACTGCGTAAAAAGAATTCGAGCGCCTGCTAAAAGTTTGGCCAGCGCTCGCTGAAAGAGATTACTTGACGAGCGCTTGCACAGAATTTTGTATTGCTGCCCGCTGGCAGAACACGGAAGTACCGCTTACTGAAGGCCTGGCCACGCCCCAAAATTTCGCTGATCGTTTGCAGAAAAGCGCGAGTTTGCTGACCGCCTGCCCCCGGCGGTAACCTGAGTAGGAGAAATCGTTCTGAATGAAATTTCTGCTATGTGAGAAGAAGGTTTAGCAGTAGCAACCATATAAAAAAGGCAGAGATTTGAATGCTTTGAAGGTAAGTTGATGGGGTGTGACACAACCCCTAAAAAGTCATGGCAGCCACAGCTTTTTAGGAGTTGTGCCACACCTCATTAACTTGTCTCCGAAAAAAATTTTAGCGAACAAAATACATATAGTTTGATGGACTTAGTGTTATAGTTTTCATAAAGGTAATTTGGGCCTCATTCATCTTCTTCGCTCTGAGTAAAAGCTGGTGAAAGCGCAGCCATTGAAAGCGAAAAATGGGACAAACGAGATTTTGGCCTGTTTCTAATTCCACAGTTTGATGGTTATTTTGCTTTGTATTGAGTAAAGAAGATATTAGCTAATTCACTCTTGGAATATAGTTAGTCATGTTTGGAAATGATCACCTCATTTGGGTGGTCCCAATATTGGGAAGCCTCAGAATTTGCTAAAACTTGGCTCATGGTGATTATTTGACATGATAATTACAATATGTGCCTAATTATGCATGGTAGAGCCTTTATGTCATGCCTACGGAGGGCAAACGACAATGCTAATGAGGGAGGGTATCCGGCGCTTTGTGCCACACTTCTTGCTCAACCCTGAATGTAATTCAAGCAAACTCTGCTGAGAAGGCCGTAAAAATTAACACACTCACATGTGATAGAGATCCTATCCTTAACAATATACTTTGAATGCAACAGCCAATGTCGATAAAAGCCTCACCAGTAATAACTTCTGATGAGGGTAAAGCGTGGGGTGTGGCACTTGACATGATAATTACAATATGTGCCTAATTATGCATGGTAGAGCCTTCATGTCATGCCTACGGAGGGCAAACGACAATGCTGGTGGGGGGGGAGGGGGGGGGGGGGGTATCCGGCGCTTTGAGCCTAATTACAATACGCTACACTTCACGCTCTACCGTGGTTGGTTTCAATTCTGAGGCAAAATAGCTTTCAATGGTCTGGAATCCTTGTCAATGTTTTCGCCGTAGTTCTGTAGTAATAAAAAGAGATTGACGATTTGCTCCACACTACAAATTTAAGATGAAGCTCGCTCCACAGATTGGTACAGAAGATTGGTAGAAAAAACATTGAAACAAGGGAGTTGTTAATCATATCAAGCAATGTGCACATCTTTTGGGGACACTTATATAAACCATCTTAGACTATTTAAAACTGGAGGCTTGGTTGGCGAGTAGTATGGCCAACCATGCCTAAACCGGTCTGATGGGGATAGTCCTAATGACCAAGTTCGATCGGTCGTACTGAGGAGTCAGAAAGGCAAGGAGGTGTAGTTGAATAACGATAATAGCGATAACATGATACTGATAAACGGCTTACCAGATAATCCTAGTATGCGAAATATAAGCACACGAGATATTAAGGTTGCTAAACTGAGGAATTAGAAGCTAGTCAAAATCTCGTTTTAAAATCTCAAAATCTATCATTTCTCAAAATCTTGTTCCATTTTTCGCTTTCAGCGGCGTTTTCACCAACTGTTACTCAAAGCAAAGAAGGCAAACAGGGCTGAATATACTCCTACGAAACTACGACGTTTAAGCCACCGAATCATATATGATCGTCTCCACGATTCGTGTAGAGGTGTATTGCAGACTTTGCCTGATAACACAGGTAAACTTATTGAACCTTCACGTCATACCATTGTGTACCATTGTTTTTTGTACTCTCTCGCTATCAAAACCGCCACGCTTTGAGTTGGCAAAACCCCGCCTCTGAACGAATTGTGGAGCCGATGATATGTAACATTCGCCAGAAATGTTTTTAAAGGTAAGTTAATGGGATATGGCGCAACCCCAAAAAGGTTGTGGCTGCCACACCCCATCAACTCACCTTCAAAGCATTCAAATATTCATGTTTTTCAAAACTTCGTTCCTGCTAAACCTTCTTCTCTACACAGTGGGAATTCCATTCATGTCGTTTTTTTTTTTCAGGGAAAAATACAATCGTTCTTTTTACCTATGCAAATGGGAAAGCTGTAAAATATTGGATTACGGTAATGTGGTGAGGCTACTCTATTACGTCTCAGACACTGGCGGAGGACCCGCGGCTCTAAAAGCCTTTTCAGCCGGCCAGCGCCCACAATTTAGGGGCGTGGCCAGAGCCGAACCGCGGCCTTACCTTACTTTGAAGGCGAACTTAAATCGCAACAGCGATCGACCCGCGGCTCTTCGTCCACTGCATCGGCCCTTATTTATTGGGAAGGCCGACCCGCGGCTTTTGTTCATTGCAACGGCCAATCCGCGGCGCTTTGCTTCTATGACCAGCGACATGCAAAATAACACGGTATCCGTGATCTCGCAGCGATCATTACTAGAAAGTCTCCATTCAAAAAGAGCGTTGGTATGGTTGGTTTCTTTACTGGAACGGTATTCTTGGATGAAAACGCGCTATTCGCAACAGCACCGGCATCCATTAATGGTGAGTTCATAAATAGTTTGCAAGGCAATCAAAAACTCCACACTGGAATAGAGTAACGCACTCATAGCGGGGCGTGTGTTGATAAGCTATTTTGTTCGAGACACGCAGTTTGCACGTTTTCAGTTCTTCTTAGCAGCTTTTATGACCTGCCTTAACTGTTATTAAGAATTTTGGGATTTGAGTCAAACTTCGCATAAAGCGAGGCGGGTCGGGTGTTACTAACTTTCATATTTCCGCACTACAGAGTAAGGAAAATTCAGAGGCAGCGAAGCTGCCGGATAGCAGCCGAATCTGCCGCGTAGCGGCAGAGAGCAGTTGGTAATCTTACTATAATATAATCTGGTAACTGCCAAAGCGATGCGACGGTGGTAGTCTGCTCCCCCCTATGCTTTACTGTTGGCTATGTGTTCTCTTACAGTATTAACAGCAGGTTCGCGACAACGAGGGTAGTCCAGATTATACGTCATACAAAATATAACTGCGGCACATGAACTAACAAGGATGTGCAGAGAAACGCCCCGCCTGGCCGAGAGAGTAATGGTGCGCGCATGGAGAATCCATATGGTTTGCATAACAGCGATTGACGGTGTTCGCAGTTATTTTCCGGACTGTAGGGCTTGCTTCGCATGGAAGGTGCAAATATGAGTAGTGTCTCCAAACCGTCAAAGATCACCCCTCAGTTCCAACAGGCATGAAACAAGAGATCAAGTGCGTGTCATGTACAGTTCAAACAACAACGGTTGAGAAACATTGATTCCAGACTGCCAAATTAGTGCAAATGTCTGGCCTCGTTGTTAAATAACTTGAGAAACTTGGAAAATGCTTATTACATTAGAATCAATTTTCGAAAAGAAGTCATGATTCCAAAAGCAAGGTGTAGTTTGATTGAAAATAGGATAATGTAATCTATCAATTTTACGGGAATTCTCTAAAATTTCACTTTTGAGTGCTTTTACTTTGCGAAAATATTTGCCTTTGCCTCTGGAAACAAAAAACAGAGTGAGTCACGTTTTGTTAGAAGAAAAGAGTCATCACTTGATGCGGCAGTAACATTTTGCTAAACTTCTAAGATAAAATGCTAAATGTCACAAAACCTGCTAGATTACTTTTGGGTGCTTTTACCTTGTGAAAATCTGTTTTTGTCTTCATGGGCAAGTGAGCAGAGGGAGCTCAGTATACTGAAGGGACCTAAAAACCTCCACATGGAAACACATTTTGCCAGCTGGATTTTGGTGTCAAATTTCACGGGAACTTGTTGAACATTCGTTTTCGGCTGCTTCTATTATACTTTGTGAAATTCTACTTTATAGATAAAAACAACACAGTGGAGGAAGCTTGTCTCTAGGAAAGAGAAAGACTCAGTGAGTTCATGCGGTAGGACATTTATGATATGATTCTTGCGCTGAATCTTACTTATAAGCTGCTTGAAATCCGCTTTGGCCGCTTTTACTTTGCGAAAATCACTTCTGCTTTGAAAAGCAAAGAAAGCAAATGGAGTTTAGTCTCGAATGAAGGAAAGCTTCAAGGGCTTCATGCGGCATGACATTCTTGCTAGGATTGTCCAAGAAAATGCTTTGAGCGAGCTCTGGTCTCGCTTTATGAATGACCGTTTCTCTGCGAGATATAATAGAATATAGGAGTGTGCATGATCGCGAAGGTCAATTTGTTTGCGGGATTCTTAGTGTCAGCCTGAGTTTCGGGTTGAATCAGCTATTTTACATAGATGGCTGCTGAGGTGATCTCCATCTTTAGGAGCTGTGGTATCTGGGGTAGGATGTTTGCAAGAAGAATTGCGTAGATGATTTGGGAGTTACTCACTGTAAAAAGTTTCCTTGAGAGCATGATCTTACTCCTACTACTACATACTTATGTCTCGCCAAAAATCGTTGAGAAAATAGAAATTCAGTTCTTTGCTATATTTAGTTGCACGCAGACAGTTATCAATGTATCTGCCCCAAACCACTTTTTAGCGACCCGTAGGGCTACTGCGGCAGGACATTCTTCTTAACGACTCCTTGTTTTCAAAGCTAAGTCATAAAAAACATTGCGACCCATTTTAACCGCACCTACTTCGTCAAAATCATGCTTGTGCTCTTAAAAGCGGACAAAATAGATAATTTTAAAAGGAGGATAGAGCCAGCAGCTTCACAGATCTTTTTGCTACACTATCCAATAGAAAGCTTCAGCAAACTTTAGTCTCGCTACAAGAAATTACCTCATGTGTTAGGAGATATTATCAAAGTGTAGAGCTGTGCATGATTGCGATGGCCGGTGCGTGCTACCATTGCTTGAAAAGCATTATAAAGTTCTTTCATCTAAGTGAACAATTTTTTAGAATCGCTACAGGTAATCAAAAGCTAACGTACGATTGCGGAAAAGTGTCCAAAAAAGAAGGAAAAGAACTGAGAGAGCTCAGTGCATAAGCAATGGTGAACCCACCGATCTTTGCTATCATGCAGAGCTCTATGTTTTCGTTCGGGGATACTCCTACGAAACTTAGTAAAAGCCGCTCTGAAAAATTTACATGTCTGGGTTTTCCTGTTGCTGGAAGCTTTCTAAGACACACCCAAGTTTCGGATCGTATTGAATTTCAAGGTAAAATTCACGGAAATGCTGAACATTCGTTTTGGCTGCTTCTGCTTTATGGAAATTCTACTTTTGCCATAAAGCAACACACACCCAATGAGTTTGTGCCGCAGGTTTTTAAGGTTTCAACGCTGATCACAAGAGCTTGCTTGAAATTCATTTTGGCCGCTTCTACTTTGCGAAAATCGTACTTCCGCCTCGAAAAATCAAAAAACAAAACAAAAAGGGGATTGTATCGAAGGAAGGAAAGTACCAGAAGCTCTATGCAGCAGTGTATTTCTCTTGATAATTTCTCGGTTTTAATGCTAATTTATACAAAAGCTTGCTTGAAATCCACTTTTAACCGCTTTTACTTCGCAGAAATCATACTTCTGCTTCCTATGACAAAGAAGCAAAGGGAGCTGGGCCCGTAGTAAACCCCCGAAATATGTCGTGATGTAAAGAAACCGAGAACACGACGTGTCCGACTGAAGGACGTGCTGCTCACGACCATGTTATGGTCGCCGCAAAACACACGACCGCACGCGCGATCGAACTACTCGGTGGTCGTTGACGGCGCGCACTGCCACTGCGCTATTGATTCTCGTCGAACCAGAAAAAATTAAAGCTAAAACCAGCGAAGCAAAGATGCGGCAGGCAGAACACTTGCTTACTGCTTGAGAGCAAATCCATAAGCAAGCCTTATGTGTGTTGACCTTTATGTAAGTTGTAAAAGTATACACAGCCTTCCCCGAGCCACTATCAAAGCGCGGTACTGGCGGCAGCTCTACAAGAGGTGAGCATAGCGCAGTGCCAGTGTTGGGTGACGCTGAGCTAAGGGCGGCGGGTACGAGTGGCATGTGGGTCACTGTTTTGCAACTTGCTGGTTACTTAGTTTTTATGTAATTAAACAAAATTTGTAACTTTTGGTAGTGGGAGTCATTGCAAAACATAAATTACTGACAATACACGAGAAATTTAGAATATTGTAAAACTATTACTACTTTGTTTGGTGCAAATATGAGCAATTTCATTAGCCGTAACGCTAAACGGTTCCCTTCCCCAAATCATGAGGGAAACGCTGGACGCACAGCCAATGAACAGCATTTCAGCGTATAAAGATTATAAAAGGTGTTCAAATAAAAGAAGTAAGAGACTAAGACATGCAGAAGGAAAAATTTGGTGCGCAAACGAGTTGCGATTTGAGAATCACAAGAGAATAGTTCAAACACGCTAAGACACCAGAAAGTAGAATTCTGGAGTAAATCATAGTCAAAATAAACTCACCTTTTTTCGATTACAAGAAATATAGCAGTAGAAATGCTAAGAAAACGGAATAAGACGTTCGGCGCGTTACATTTGGGCGCTTATCAGCTGTTGATATCGATTGCATTCGGCGTGCGTTGAACTTATTGCTGTGTGCCTACGGTCCTTGCACAAGGTCGCGAGCTCGGCGTACTCGACCTCTAGTCACTTGCGCCTTCCTGCGTCTCCACGCTGGGCCCAATATATCTATTTCTCTGCCGCTTAAGTGACGACGTTCACGACGTGCTCGTCCTCTGCGCGCGAGGACGAGCACGTCCTGCAGTCACGACGTCGTACGATTTCGCCGCGCGGCTGTGATAAGAGATAGGCGCGCGACGAAACGCGGCCGGAACGACACGTGCTGGGTACGTGCGATGTTTCGAACGTCGCGACCCTCATGACGGGGGGATTACTACGGGCCCTGGTGTCCAAGAAAGGAAGGTTCCAAGAGCTTCAAGCGGCAAACATTTCTTCTTCTAGGAATTTTTCACTTTTAATGCTAAATTATACAAAAGCTTTCTTGAAATCTACTTTTGACTGCTTTCATTGTTTCGTAAAGAAAGTTCTCGGGCACACGCGAAAATTTTTTCCATGTCCTGTAACTTCAAGCAAATCGATTCTTTCTTGAAGCTACAACTTCGTTGCAAAGACAATTCTTTCTACAACATATGTTTACCTTGCTGGCTTTTCAGCACCTCACTGCGGCTGCGGTCTACTGTCCACCAGCATGCGCAGAAGGAAAAAAGATCGACGAGAAAAGTGGCCTATTTGCGCAGAATATCTCAGCCATGATGAGAGGCTGGACAGCTCATATGCTAAAGTTGTATAGAAGTCTGTTGGGCTATCATAGAGACTATTTACGCCTTTGAGCGACTATCTGCAAAATAAGTTCTTCCACAGAGTTTGAAAAATCGACCTTTTTTGCCCCAAAAATGCCTACTTCGAGTAAGTGACTTTGAAGTCTTCTCGTTCTACATAAGATGAACCAAATCTTTGATTACTGCGAAGATTGTTGGGGTAATGCCTTATACATCTTCTGGACCCATTATCCAAGTGGCGGTCCTCGCAGAAGCGATGTCATAGCGATGTCATCTGCGAAAGTAGTTGCAGTCAGAGTCAAGTTTGACAAGTTGTAATTTCTAAGCGTAGGTCGCAAAACTCGAGTGCGACTGCGGGTCAGAAGCTAACAGTCTTCTCGATTGGATCACATGCGATTTGAACGAAAACCTAAATTGCACAAAAAATGGTCGCAGGAAGAAAAATTCTGAAATATTTATGGTTAGAAAGATTTCGTTTTTTGAAGTGCAGATCATACATGTTTTGGCATCGATGAAAATTAAAAAGAGCTTTGAAAAGATTAGGTCTCCTTCTACTGAACAGTGTAAAAAATGTCAAAGTCCGACGGAGCGGAAAAGAAATGCATCAGAAAATGAAATTTTCAAAACTGCTTGGACTCTCTTTACAACCTAATATAATAGTTCGCGGAAATCATACCTCTATCTCCTATAATAAAGAAGCAAAGTTAACTTTGTCTCGAGGGAAGGAACCAAGGGCCTATGTGGCAAGGTCAATGCTAACTTTGAAAAAATTGCTTGAAACCCACTTTTGGCCGCTTTTACATTGCAGAAATCATGTTTCTGCCCTCTTTAGCAAAAAAGCAAAGTTTTGGGACATTCCTTCCCTCGAGACCAAGTTTACTTCGCTTCTCAAAGTGATCTCCACTTTTGACCGCTTCTACTTCGAGTAATCGCACCTCTGCACCTAAAAGCAGAAGAAGCAAGGGAAGCTTGGTCTTAGGGGAAGGAAGACCCAGAGGGCTTTATGCGGCAGGAAATGTTTGCTAAGAGTGTCTAGAAGAAAGCTTTGAGCGAGCTTTAGTCTCGCTTCAAGAAATGACTTCGCGAGATATTATTAGGTTGTTACATAAGTCTTGTTACACTCTAATCTCTTACGGCGATAAGTCATGCACCTCATATTCTTGACAAGGCTCCAGGGAACCATTCGATAGAGCAAAGCAAGCTCTACAAGATGGTCTGCAAAAGTTGGCACCAACTTCGACCCACTGTAAGTTTGCATCCAAAACCTGACTCGTACTGAAGGCCCAAAAAATCGCGAAAAATTCATATCTTTGTTCAAAAAAATCCTTACGAATCTCCAGCTTGCTCATAAACATTGCACACTGAATCAAACCCTCAAATGTACCGTTGCTGTATTTTTTCCTCATTTCAAAATCGAGAAAACGAAAATTTTCTTGATTATACAAAAACGAAGCTATGCTGTTTCTATTTATGTAGCTGTATACTACAAGCCCTTAGAAGTATAACCGTAAATTTTCACCTTTCCAAACGCCCTAGTTTTCGAAAATTACCTAATTTGGCAATGACCACCCGAGTGGAAGAATCTCCTACGATCTCCTTACCTGAAACAATCTTCGCACCTTTTATAACCTCGAGTAAGACCACCTTTTATTACGCCAGACTCGGATACTCAAATTACTTTCCATCATGCATAAAAGTTTTAGCAAAGTAGATGCAACCAAAAAAGCATTTTCATATTGTAAATGTGTTTCGAAAATTGGAGTTTTTTTTCCAAAAATTTAGATAGCTCAAAAATTGTTTTTCATCGAGTAATATACAAAAATGTGTAAGAACGGTTTGGAAGTCACATCATAAGGTTGACATTATGGAAAAGATGATATGCACATTTGAAATTCATATGACTGCAATCACATTGAATCGTACCAGCAAAACATCTTAATGCAATGATGGTAACTTGCTACTGAAATAAACAGATAGGATAGGTAGTAGCAGCCACTATCCGAATCAACAGGCTTTTGCACAGTCTATAACGGTATTTTTTTGCCTCTGCATCACGACCGCGTCACGTCGAAGTACAATTGTTTGACAGCGCTGCTCAAGCATCAAACGCCTTTCTATGCATGTTTTTCTCCTCAGCAGTTGACATTCTGCAATCTGTTACCTTACGTTTATATTAAATCATTCTAAAAGTTACTTCTCTATTCTAAAGGGGACGCCACTTTTAATGGAACAAAGATTTCTAGTGGAGCTTAGTAGCATGCAATGCAGCATTCCATCATCTCTCTAATAACAAGCTTTTGAAACAACCAAAATCCTGCTCAGGTTTTTTGGAATGCTCAAGTTTCACGACTTTTTCCAAATTTTTATGTCAGACCTTCGAAAAATTCCGAGTAAAGGGTGGATGGAACAAGCTCTACAGGATACAAAACAATGTTTCTCTCATTCCTCAACTCATAATAATTTCGAATTTCAAGCAATGCTACCAACTTCCATTTTTGGTCAACTCATACCTCCAAAACTCCAAACGGTAAGCATCTTGGATGTCGTTCGGTGCAGCTTTTTCTCCTCTGTCTTTTTGTTTCCGCTTTGTGAAATCTCCAGGGATAAAAATATCGGAATTTATGTTTTCGAACGTGCGCCGGGCTGTAATGAAAAATTCGAAATTAGATATACCAATTCCGTAGACTCTCTTTTGCTCTGTAAAAGATTCATCGGTTCGGTGCGTTTGTATCTGACGTAGGCCTGCCAAAATCCAGAGGTTTTATTAGAAAAAAAAATTCCAAAGAATGGTGAAATTTGGAAGAAGAGAAAAGTCGTGCTGTTTTTTTAGGGTTTCACTTATTATTTATACTCCTTCGGAGGCTTGACGTAAAAGTTTAAATTTTCGAAATTTGAGCATCTTAAAGTCATGCGTAGCGAATTTCTAGAAAGCTCAATTATTATATTGCAATGAGTTTATATCCATTAGAACGAGAATGAAATTCTGCATCGAATGCTATCAAGGTTTCTCAGAAACCTTTGTTCCATCAAATATGGCGCGCTTTTGAAAAAAAAGCTTCCGGAATGACTCAATATACAAGGGTCCTAAAAAATGCGCCACTTCGTTGATAACTCCCTTGCTTCCATGTCTTTCGTCGAACTTGAGTTACTGTTCTGTGGAGCGCGGTTCATCTTATTGTTAGATACACAATGAGCCAATCACTCATTTCTCATACTGTGGGACTACGGTAGGAACTTCGAGAAGGATTTTAAGTTGAAAGCTATGTTTTACCTCAAAAAAAGTCAAACAAGCCAGAAACATTTGAAGGCCTACCGAACCTCTACACTGTTACATCACATACTCATCGCCGCCCCATAGGCAGGGGAGGATAGAGCAGCGTTTTAATGAAGGATGACTTAAAGAAGTTGATACAACTTAAGCATATGCATGTTCTAACTCGGGCATGCCATTTAAGGATTGTTAGTCCACTCCAAGAAAAGACATATGGTAGCCGAGCCTTAACAACAAGGGTGATCACGCAGACTCGTAAACAAGGGTGATCACGCAGACAAGTTTGGTATGAGCTAGGCAGAAAAAAAAACAGCAAAGAAGCTTTATTTGTCATACACATATTGTCTCATTGGGGAGCATAGTACAAAAATGCTAGATATTTCTACTAGGTGGGTCCAAAAGTCTGTCGTTTAGGAAAAACTGGAACGCCGCAGAAAAATCTGAAATAGAAGTACATATATTTTATGGCCTACTCTTTTGCAACTGTGAAAAGTTTGTGCTGTTTGGACGCCTCTGTGAAAAGTTATAAAATTCAAGTTTACTATGGAAAACGCTAAAGTTAAAATATTCGCCAATTTTCTCAAAAATCACTTCTCACAAAGACGTCCAAACAGCATACATTCTTCAAAGTTGCAAAGAGTAGGCCAAAAAAACATATGTACTAAAGATTTCAGATTTTTCTGCAGCGCTCCAGATTTTTGTGACCTAACTTAACATGCTCAAAGCTTACATGGTCTTAGTTTTCCATTATTAAGTCCGCATCCAGTGTGAAACGGAAGTTTGACAGAGTGATGTTTGAAAGCGAAAGACTTGTTCTTTGTAATGAAATTCCAAGCAAGCAAATCCTTTGAAATAGCGCAAAGTTATAAATATTTGAAAATGAAACGACAGAACTTTCGGACCCTTAGAATTTCATCATTGTTTCCCTTTGTCTTGATGCAGCGATTCTTTATTTAGTTCTTGAAGCAACTTCTCTATAATCCTTTTGTATAAAGGCCGTAAAAGCTCGATACCGACTGTGGTCAGATGGGTCCCATCTCCAATTCTTGCAAAATAAGTTCGTGGGTCGTAGGCGAAGAAGATGCCATTTTGAAAAAGTCCCTGAAAATATATGTGCGACTTTAATGGAAACTGTATACAGTGCTTGCCGAATTATAGGTCTATTCAAAAAGTGTCGTAGCTCATCCTAATGCCGATGAATTCCAGCCTTCTATCAAAATCATCAAAACGGTCTTCGAATTCAAAAAATCAAAAATTTTGAGAAGGACTTAAAGGTTGACCAAAATTATGGGTCTATTTGAAGTTTTTATATCCCCATTTGACTTCCGAAATTTTCCAGGTATATGTACACATTCAGAAGTGTCAAAGAGTTCTGGCCAGACTATGTCGTACCTTCAAATGAACGATTATTTGCTTTTCTTAACTTGAAGATGCTTCTACATGCACTCCGCTCCTGAAACCTGCGTTTGGTTTAAATATTCGGTTAGTTCGGAAGCGACGAATTTCTCCCATGTTTGGTGATGCGAGAATGAGTAAAAAAACTGTCTTTTTGCTGTCGGATCAAACCCGACATGGATCTTACTGCAAGTCTAAGGTCGAACTTCTGCCTTAAGTCTATTTCTGCAGTGCCCTCAGAAGCACTAAAGAGTAAGCAATTTTTGTACGAACAAGAGTCCATACTCCATGGTTACAATTTACTGGAGATCTTAGCAAGTAGGCACAATTGCGGAAACAACCCTGCAGAAATTGATTGATACAAGGCCAAACTCAATTCGGACCTTTAAAATTAGGAGAATTATGTGCTAACATACAAAAAAGCTGTTTCCATTATTTAGTGGATGATAACCGCTAAAAATCCAAGTGAACTAACACTTTATCCGCTATCTTGGAAGTGCTCAACATCATCACTGGGTTGCACAACTCAGGTTTCGAATTGAAGCAAAGGGCGGCTTTGTGAACACTTGCTGGTACGGCGTACAAATTTCTTCCGTGCAAAAAATGTTTCTACTGTTTTGAGCTCAAGAAGTACTTTAGGGCAGGAATGGACCTTAGGCTTGCGATTCAATGCCAATTTGTTTCAGCAGCAAAAATTTAGGGATTTTCTCATAAGGGTTGTTTCAGACTGCAGCACTGACCGCAGCAGACTGCAGCAGACTGCAGCTGACCGCATCGGTCGCTGCCTCCTTTCGTAAAAGAAAAAAACAACCGCGACAATAAAAACACCGTGATTTACGCATAAGAAGATTATAAGTTTCATCAGAATTTTTCTCAATCAAATTTTTGAGATAGTTTTCCTTTCGTATGCTCGTATTTGTTCTAATTCCTCCTGTCATTGCATACACTTGTTTCGTAACATTCTAGCCCGCGTTGCCTTTTGGTCTTAGGTATATATATTGTTGTTTGTTTGAGCCAGAACTATTGTCCTCTCCACCTGTAGCTTCAGCCGCTGCGGCCGTTGCAGTCAGTGCGGTCAGCTGCAGTCTGCTGCCGTCTGCTGCAGTCTGCTGCGGTCAATGCGGTCTGCTGCAGTTTGCTGCAGTCTGCTGCGGTCAGTGCGGCAGTCTGAAACAACCCTAACGTGCACGTCAAAGAGCATCCAAACACAGATAAGATTACAAGACTGCAGAATTTCCTACTTAAACAGAGGATTTCCTAGTTATATGTGCGGAGCGAAATGCACGTGAAGGCATCTTTGAGTCAAAAAACGGTCAATCGATTCATTTGAAGTTACGACACAGCTTGACTAAAGCAACTGTTTAACACTTTCGAATGTGTCTACGTAACAAGGGAAGGCACGTAACTTACAACTTAACTTACTTGTTAGCTCGGCCGTTTGGAGAGAGACATACATATTCTAAATCAGCTCTAAACGCTAATTCCAAATGATTATACTCAGCTGCGGTCATCAATCTAGAGCGAGCTATTGACTTTTTTCTGTATAAAATCAGCGTATTTGACTTACTGGCATCACGGCATCATCATCTAAGTGCTGATACACTTTGTTGAGTTTATTGTTACTAACAAGGAGAGGATACCTAGTCGAAGCGCCAATTCAAATGAAACATATATCATCTTAAAGCGCTTGAAACGCTGATTCCAAATCTATAGATTCTAGCTGCGGAACGGTTTTGTAGAAGGAGGTACGTGGGTGTTCCCCTTTGCAGTCGAGGCGCCCTCCAGCAGGTCATCCCGTATGTATGAGCACTGTAGAGGAGTACCAACTGGTGGCAACTGGCCTAGTGGTAAGTGACTTGCTTGATAGGGGATGTGTCAAGATTTTAATCCCATCGCGCAACTTTATCGCAATTTTTGCAAAATTGAGCTTCTAAATGGCTTTGGAGCCCCAAAGCCTGACATTTCTGAAGATATTGTTAGAAGTGTTGAAAAAAACCAAAGTATTAAGAATACTATAATCTTTATTAATCTTCATTCAGACTACTTACCATTACACCATTTTGTGTTTTTATAATGCTCATAGCAAGGGCCAACATCTGAAGGGCGCCTCAACCCCAAAGAAAACACCCCTCACAACTCACTCTACAAAACCGCTCCGCAGCTAAAAACTATAGATTTGGAATCAGCGTTTCAAGCGCTTTTAGATGATGTATGTCTCCTTTAGATTGGTGCTTTCGACTAGGTATCCTCTCCTTGTAAGATAAAAAGTATGATGTTATTTCGATTCTTAGCATCTTTTTCGAGCCGATTTTCAACTACAGGCGGTCTTCCCATGTTATAGTATGTCAATTTCGCACAGTAAAGACGCTCAACTCGTTTCAAAATGATGCGCAGCAGCAGATGCGTTTCAAGCTAATTCAGATATATCTCTTTCCAAAAGGCCGAGCTGAGTTGGGTGTCTTCAGTCATAAATAATTTCTAAAGTTAATAAGTGCTCCAACAAATAAAACTCTAGGTGGACCTACATCTTGACAACATTTATGTTTCAAAACTGCTTTTTTTCAGAATTTTGACTTGTTCTTAAATAGTAAAATGGAACGAGGCTTGTTTTGATGACTGACAATATTCTTGTGAACACAAGCTGTACCAATTAGAGCAATTCGTCGACAGCCACTAAGTTACGGCATTTCATGGTGAACATATAATTCTGCCAACAGTGTATTCTGATCTATGTTAACAACAATTAGATCATAAAAGTTTTGATTGACGTATGCTTATAGCAAGCAAAGACACTAACAACCTTGGGTACGCTTAGCATAATCTACACGATGTCAGAGTTCAGAAATGGTCGAATGTGTAATATTTCGAACAACGTCAAAACGACTTGTACAGATTATGGAGCAAATTATCTTGCTATGTCGAACTTCTTGATTGCTTGACTATAAAATGGTTATATTAGCGTTTCGTAAGTTCATAAAGTTTTTATTCTTGTTCTTTTTTGGTGAAAAGCATAAGTTTTCATTCTTGTTCTCATTTTTGCGAGGAACGGAGGGTTTGAGGCAAGATGCGCATATCACTGAGAAGAGCTGATCATGCTTTTTAGAAATAAGCTATTCAATCTCGAGGAAAACCTAATCTGCTCTAATTCCTCAGCTTCCAAAGAAGGATTTTTTGAGACGAAAAGGAAACATTTTTGGTACTTGCTCTTTTTTTGATAAAAAGAACCGTTTTGTGCAGTTTTTTGCCTATTATGGACGATGGCGTTTTGCTGTCAATATGAAACGGATCGTGTTCAAAAAACAAAGGGTTTGCAGAGTGTTCCGTGAACAAAACTTTTGAAATACGCAGGACTTTTTGCATTGAAAATTGCTAGACAAAATGTTCTGATAAAGGTGCGGGACGTTAGCTACGCACTCCGAGAAAGTTTTTGGTATGCGCTCTGAAATTTTTGGGGGCCCCTAACCCCGAAAATCCAGAAGAAAAAGCGTAATGCCAGTTATCTCCGATAAAATTTTTATAAGGCAAAACCGATTTTTTTGAGAAATTGAAAAATTATTTCTTTTTTTCAAGTATAAACAAGTCATTTGCAAATTTTTATAACACATTTAAGTAACTTCCAAAAATTTTGCGACCCATTCTCGATAGGCCACTGCCCTACGGCAAATGGCGTGATGGCTGCCGCAAGAACCTGACCAGAAGATGCATTGATATCCAATCTACCCTGGAGATCTCGTGCCAGCATATTACCATCCATTTCAGTTTACCACAGTTCATGTGGACGGGGTCTGTTTTGAGACCGAAGACCATCACAGCCGCTGGTTAGACTTTTTTTGGGACCACACCAGCTGAGTTTTCGGAAGACGGAATTGAAAATTCGACGACGTCGTGGCAGAAGGTAGTGCGTAAAAACAGAACATGCATCGTTGAAAGAACTTTGTAATGTTGTCATTTGCTTGATTTATCGAATCCCCATGCTTACTTACCCCCCCTGTGCCAACTCCCAGCCCCGTAGCTCAAATTTTGCAAAAAATCGATAAAATCGATATCGATCGATACGAAAAGTAGCCTATGACACCCGCCGGGGCCCGAAGTGTATGTGTGCCAAGTTTGGTCCCGATCGGTTCAGAAATGGAATTTTCTATTCGGAACATACGTACACACATACAGACAGACAGACAGACATACAGACAGACAGACAGACAAACAGACATTCAGCTTTATATATAAGATTGAATTATTTTTAGGTTTTTATTCTTTTATTTCAAAGGAGACAGCTTTTTTAGTGAGAAAATTTTAGATTTACAAGAAATCAAAAAAGTTGGGTCGGTAACAAACTTGCCGAAACTTAGAGTTATAACCAGGGTCAAGCGTGGGGTGTGGCATGCCACACCTGGGGGGTCGTATTGAGGAATTAAGGGGGGGGGGAGGGTCGTTATCAAGGCGTCCGCTGTTCGCATAACATGATATTCGTTAACACAAATAGGCCCGGCTTGCAAAATACTAGCACATTGATGTTTGACCCCTTATCGTTTACGTACACTAGCATAATTAAAGATCTATAAAGCATAAGAGCATTGTTTTGTAATTTGCAAGTAAAATAGTTTCTGTTCTCAAGTTTCAGCGAATTCTGAGGTGTCAAAATACAGGACCACCTAGGGGGGGGGGAGGAGGGCACGCGGAAGGGGACAGTCGCCGCAAAGTGGAGGCACTGTATCAATCGTTTCAATGATTTTCACGAAATTTTACTTGTGGCATCGAGTATTGTATCAGCCCCCACTATACTTGGGTAATTCTATAATTTTTCATCGAATGAATGAATATCGAATAAATTCGAAAAGGAAAAATTTCCAATAAATGAAAATCGAATAAATTCGAAAATAAAAAATCTCGAATAAACGAATCGAATAAATTCGGAAAATCAAAAATATCGAATGAATGAATTTTGAATAAATTCGGAAAATCAAAAATATCGAATGAATGATTATCGAATATATTCGAACCAGGGCCCGGCGGGGGTGGCGCTTTCACAAGCTGGATATCGTTTTTGGCCCGAACCCAAAATACGACTTCCCCTTTGTTTACCGATAAACAATGCACATATCATTCTTTATTCATCATTCCTTGTTGATGCTACTGTCCTATGAACTTAGATTCCAGCAATGTGAAGATTCTGTGCTCCGATCGCTAGCCTGCCCACAAGCGGGAATTCAAATCGCAGTTCTTGTAAGAGGAAAATAACAAAATAGGCTGGTTTTCAACGATATGGCACCAAATTTGTAATGTGTAGTTGGAGGACCATGAGCACAAAAAAAGTATGAAGAATTATGAGAAACTTATGTGAATTTAAAAAATGTTAAGTGTTTTTCGAAATTAGGTGGCTCCCGCGCCACCTGGGAGCCACCTGGGGTGGCTCCCTGCTTCCCTTCACATAATTTCCCGGATTTCTTTACATAAATTTGGACTAGGTTGAGAGTATTACTATATATTCAAATCCGCTTCCAAAACCACCAAGGCACCGTTTCGATACAGCCCCAAATAGGATTCACAGCGTTATGATCGGCCTCGGAAAGCGCGCTCCAATCGCAATCGGTTATTGTAAATTGTAAAGTTTCGCAGCTGACTAATAAATGAGTAGTATCTTAGATATATAAACGTCAAAGTATGTGCAAATCTTGACCCTATGTTTTTTTATAGATTCCTTTGCGGATGAACCCATTGAGCTGAAACCTTGATGACCCGGGCTGGACCAGGAAAGCCAGGTAGTACCACTATAATAAGCGCTGAGGCCGCCCATCTTATTATTTGTGTATATCTGTTTGTCAGGAACTTACGGGGGTCAAAAATAGGGTCAAAGGGGAAGTCGTAAGAAATTTTGGCTTCAAAGGGGATATCGTTTTCAAAATTCTGAAATGCCACCTCCTGCCGGGCCCTGATTCGAACTGGAAGTCGAATTTCGAATAAATATTCGAATGATTTATCGAATAACTAAAGCAATCACATCTCAAACTTGCCGACATATCTGGCTAAAGCCGATCCAATCATAATCAGCCCCCTAGTATCCCCTATACCAACTCCTAGCTCAAAATTTTCCAAAAATTGCTGAAATCAATAAAATAAATTTTGGTCTAATCAGCACCCTCATTTACCCCTTTGTATCAACTCCCGACCTCGTAGCTCAAGATTTTCCCTTTTATCCATGATCAGCACCCTCACTTACCCCCTTGTAGGGTTGGGCCAGACTGCGCGGCGTACGCTGCGTACGCCGCGTACGCCGCTTCCCCGCGAAGTCTGGCTCAACCCGTACCAACTCCCCCCGCAGCTTTTTTCCAAAAATTGATAAAGTTGGTTGGTTGGCAACTAGTCTCCAGACTTCATAATCTACCTCCCATTATTGAGCGATCTAAGGAGAGGCAGTCGATATATGCACCGTACGGGTAAGAACCGCATTTGTGCACCTCGATCCTGCGGCTTTGGTAGGGCACCTTACTTGTTTGTCACTATATACAAAGATAATTTAGCAGAGTAATAGCAAATGAAATTGACTGGAGCTAAAATTTAAAAATGAGAAACCCCGCAACTTGGTGTAAGCATCTAAATATTTCAGCTGAAAGAGCTGTTTGGATTCATAGCGCTAAGTGTGCGATCTTTTGAAGAAATAAGGTGGCCACATATGTACTTAAATTCCACAAATGCTACGATACATTGCCTGTTCATCGGAGACTTTCGTCTTGTGTGGTATAAGCTAGTCGTGGAAGAAGGCATGTGGTTCCCGCCGCGAAGCGAGCCTGAAGAGAACTCGTAACTGGCAAATCGCGTACGGCGAACTAAACTGTCTAATCCTGTACTGCAACTGCGATGTCCTTCACTCAGTATACACCAATTCGCAAAAAACTCCAAGGTAACGAATACGCAGTTTTGCAATGATTTATGCGAGCAAAAGTGCTCACTAGTGTGGGCTTTGCGTACCGCAAGCATGGGCAATGCAAAGAAAGAAGAACAGCCATTTCAATTTGGTATGAACTCAGAACATGGGCTTGAATTTGATATCTTCTTTGCTGATTTGGTGCCAATAGCAGTGCGAACAATCTCATTGATCGAAAAAACATCAATTAAAATCCACATATGATTTTTTTGCTGTCAAGCAGTCGGAAGAATGCGACCCTCCATACAGTTCAAAGTTCATACGTTGCAAAAATGCATTACCAAGTTTTGTGAAAAAAAAAACGAAGTGAGCTTGATACTCAGCAGTTGGCTCTGCAACAAAGTCGAACTGAATGCGGAGTATACTTGGGTCCGAATCGAATAGAAATTCGATCATTCGAATAAAACATTCAAATATATTCGTATTCGAAATTCGATATTCGGAGTTCTTCCATTTTCGAATAATGTTCGAAACTCGAATAATCAAAAAACAGGGTTTCGAATAAAATTCGAAAACTCGAATAATCAAAAAACGAGGTTTCGAATATTATTCGAAAACTCGAATAATCAAAAAACGGGGTTTCGAATAGATTTTATTCGAATGTTTTATTCGAATGTTTATTCGAATTCGTATTCGAATGACTCCGTATTCAGATTATTCAACTTTGTTGTAGAGCCAATGCTGAGTATCAAGCTCACTTCGTCCGCATTTTTTTTCCGCAAAACTCGGTAATGCATCTTTTGCAACCGTTATACCTTTGAACTGTATGGAGAGTCGCATTCTTCCGACTGCTTGCGACAGTAAAAAAATCATATGTGGATTTTAATTGATGTAGAAAGTAGAGCAAGCCCTTTGCTTTTACATTGTTGATGCTGATAAGAAATAAAGTTAATTCTGGTGTACATCAGTCTCTTTCAGGCCATCTGAAGAAGAATCTTTTGGGCACAGCATAAAAAATTCTATCGACTGCTTTTTAGATCGTCCATAATGGGTAAAATCTGACTTTTTGCTAATGTATAGACTAGACGCCGACCGACCGACTTTATCGGTTTTTGGGGAAGTTTGAGCTGCGGAGCTGAGAGTTGGCACAAGGGGGTAAGTGAGGGTGCTGATTATGGATATCCTCGAGCTACGAGCTTGGGAGTTGGTACAGGGGGTAAATAAGGATGCTGATTGAAACCAAAATCTATTAAATTGGTGCAAAAGTTTCGTCAGTTTTTTCAATCCATCGGCAAACATGCTAGAATGAAGAAAAACAAATGCTTCAAAACGTATCCGATGCAGAATTTCTTCCTCTTTCTAGCTGCTTAACCCACATTGCGTTTCGTTGAAGGTTTGACGAGATATTTGCTGGGAATTACAACCACTCGTTTTTATCATGTCCAACTTTCGCTAATTCTCAAAATTTTTGTATGAGACTTTCGGAGGAGCCCTAGTAACCAGCGGATAGTGCAAACCTTTCGCCAACAGAAGCAATTTTTTGTAGCCCTACGGCTTTTCTTTCAGAATTTCTACGATTTATTTTTTGAAGTGAACAAATTTTACATTCAGCTTATTTTAACATCGTGGAACATAAAATGTTAAACATTTCAGTCACCATCCGATGCAACTTTTTCTCCTTGTTGTAATAATTATCTTTTTTTGCCGAAAAAGGCGAAATTTGTGGAAAAAATCGCATTATTTCCTTAATTTCAGGAGTGCGCACTGAGGTAACCTACATATGTTTCAAAATCTATATAATTTGAAGCGAAAACCGCTCATTTACTTTGTAATGGTAGCGGTAATAATAATCGTGTGTTGAAACCTTAGTTTTCTATAAGTTTGCAGTGTTTGGTGCAATAACAGGTCATGCGATTTTTCGAACAGAAGACTTTTAAAAAATTATTTAGCAAAAATCTGAAAAAGTAGCTGAAAAAAAAGAAAAAAGTTGCATAAGTTGGCAAAAGGCTTGCCCTATTTGCTGGTTACTAGGGCTCCTTCGGAAGTCTCATACAAAAATTTTGAGAATTAGCGAAAGTTGGACATGATAACGAGTGGTTGTCATTCCCAGCAAATATCTCGTCAAACCTTCAACGAAACGCAATGTGGGTTAAGCAGCTAGAAAGAGGAAGAAATTCTGCATCGGATACGTTTTGAAGCATTTGTTTTTCTTCATTCTAACGTGTTTGCCGATGGATTGAAAAAACTGACAAAACTTTTGCACCAACCTAATATTAGGTTGTAACAGAAGTAATGCAGGTTTTGAAGTCCAACCGCAATAAGTCATACACTTCTCATTTCTAAGTATGCTGAAAATTACCATTCGATAGAGCAAAGCATTCTCTATAAGGTGGCAATCTTGCTTTAGCAGCAACTCTGATCCAGTACGAGTTTCGAGCCAAAAACTAAAAATATTCAATTGCCCGAAAAATTGAGAAAAATCGTAACTCAGTTCATATCCTACAAAAAGTCTAACTTGCTCACGTAAACACTATCCACATAAGACAACTATGTACGCCGTTGCCGTCCTTTTTCACCTTTTGGAAATTAAAACGAAGATTTTCATGTTCTTGCTAAAGCAATGCTGTGTAGTACCAACATGCGTAGTTGTGTACTACAAACCTGTAGAAGTACAAACGTAAATTTTCAGCTCTCTACAAGCTTTGGTTCTCGAGAAATATTGAATATGGCTTTCCCTGGTCAGGTGGTCCAAGCCAAAATTCAAATTTCTCGGGGATTAAAGCTTGTAGAGAGCTGAAAATTTACGTTTGTACTTTACAACTTTGTAGTACATAATTACACATGTGGAGACTGCACAGCATCACGTTGAAAAATGCGCGTAAATTTCCGTTTTCTTGATCTCCAAAGGGTAAAAAAGGACGGCAACGGCGTATATTGATGTCTTATGTGGATAGTGTTTACGTGAGCAAGTTAGAATTTTTGTAGGTTTTTTATGAACTGATTTTACGATTCTATGTTACGATTTTTCTCAATTTTTCGGGCTACTGAGTCTTTTTAGTTTTTGGCTCTAAACTCGAGATGGGTGAGAGCTGTTGCAAAAGCAAGATTGCCACCTTGTAGAGATTACTTTGCTCTATCGAATGGTATTTTGCAACCTATTTAGAAATGAGAAGTGTATGACTTATTGCGGTTGGAATTCAAAACCTGCATTAATTCTGTTACAACCTAATATTTTATCGTGAGCTAGGAGTTGGTATAGGGGATACTAGGGGGCTGATTATGATTGGGGCTCTAGCCAGATATGCCGGCAAGTTTGAGATGTGATTGCTTTAGTTATTCGATAAATCATTCGAATATTTATTCGAAATTCGACTTCCAATGCTCGAATATATTCGATATTCAATCATTCGATATTTCTGATTCTCCAAATTTATTCGAAATTCATTCATTCGATATTAATTTTCCGAATTTATTCGAAATTCATTCATTCGCTATTTTTGATTTTCCGAATTTATTCGATATTCGTTTATTCGAAATTTTTCCTTTTCGGATTTATTCGATATTCATTCATTCGATGAAAAATTCTCGAATTACCCAAGTATAATGCGGAGTACATTCGAATACGAATTCGAATGAACATTCGAATAAAACATTCGAATAAAATCTATTCGAAACCCCGTTTTTTAATTATTCGAGTTTTCGAATAATATTCGAAACCTCGTTTTTTGATTATTCGAGTTTTCGAATTTTATTCGAAACCCTGTTTTTTTGGTTATTCGAGTTTCGAATATTATTCGAAAATGGAAGAACTCCGAATATCGAATTTCAAATACGAATATATTCGAATGTTTTATTCGAATGATCGAATTTCTATTCAATTCGGACCCAAGTATACCTCCCACCCCCACCCCCGTAGTCCCCCGCCGTGTCCCTTTGACTGGGGAACGGAACTTACCTACCCGAGATGTTCTCGCACCTCATGGGTGTTTGTCTGCGGGATATAATTAGGCTTGGCGAGCTCGATGATTCCAGATGCTCGTTAGGATACAGCGCTAAGCTAAGCCCCGCCCATGTTTCGAGAAATAGAAATTATATAAAGTTCTACACATTTATAAATATATAGTAATTATATAGATAAAATATTTGAATCACAAAAACATGTGCAGCGTCCTGTATACATTGATAGTTTGATAGACTAGCTGTCCTTCATAGTCGTTTATCATTAAGGTTACATCGGGCCTGGTGTTCTCACTAGAAAAATGGGTCATTCTTCAAACAATCTGAGAGAATCAGTGAAAAAGCAGTTTTACATGCATCCTAAGGCATTCTTTATTTTTTTGTCGAAATTTCTTAAGCCAAAAGTCGATACACCGAAGTAAAATTTCAGCTCTTTAAGAAAAAACAGCGCAAATCCAATAGCACATCTGAAAAGAGCGCCTACGAAAACCCCTAAATCCTTATTTTCATTGAGAATGAGCAGATATTGTTGCTAAACATCGATTTTTGATTCTATTGAATTCCCGGTTTCATGAAATGGATGCATCGCAAAAGAGCGAATGGGGGCGGGGCTTAGAATACACAAAGACTAGGCTGTACACTATGCCAATTGTGTATCTGACTGCTCGTGATACCTAAGGTACGCTGCGGCAAGTCTTTCGGGTAGGTAAGTTCCCGCACCTCCTTTGACTCCGGAGAGTTTCTGATAGGCACAAAGTTGGGGATTGTCGCCTTCCGCACACACCGGACCACCTAAGTGAGATGGTCGTTTTTAAACAGGTTACTTTGTTTCAAAGGTATGTTAACTACTTCTTTTGCGCTCAATACAAAGAACTACTATTTCTTCGCTTACCATAGGAATCCTACGCAAATGACTCCAAATTAAGGAATTAAAAGCAAGCTATAATCTCGTTTGTTCGATTTTTCGTTTTCAATATCTCAGGCTAGAGAAGACCAATCAGGAATCACTTTAGTATAGATTACGAGGCCTAGGCTGTCGAATATATACATTGTTGTCCTTCTCTTGCGATTCAGGTAGTAGCGCAGATTTAGCATGTTACCGTATCTCAATATTTTCGCAGTATTTTACCAGCATTTTACATTTGCATAGGTAAGGAAAAACGATTATACCTTGCTCTTGAAGAAACGTTTTCATATGAAATTTCTGCCATGTAAAGAAGAAGGTTAAGCAGTAATAACGATTTGAAAAAGCACTAATCGATCTGTTTGAAGGTATGCTAATGGGGCATGGCACCACCCCCAAGAAGCTGTGGCAGCCACAGCTTTTAGGTGTGCCACAGTTCATTAACCATATAAAAAACACTTTTAACGAACGTTATTTATATGAGTCGATAGCCTAGACCTCATAGATTTCATAGGAGTGATTTGAGCCTGCTTCTTTTCTTAGCTCTGAGTAATATCTGGTGAAAGCGCAGCCATTAGAAGCGAAAAATAGGAAAAACAAGATGGTTGGCTTCTAATTCCAAACTTAGGAGGTTTTTTGAAGCGAGATTTCTGAAGTGGCCAAAGAAGGAGTAGTGCTTTGTCTTGAACGCAAAAACAGCTAGCTACTTTACCTTTGAAACAAAGTTAATTATGCTAGAAAATGGCGATTTCACTTAGGTGATCCATTATCTTAAAGCTTCAGAATTCACCCGTACATATCTACAGGGGTTAATTGACATGCTAGTTATGGATATGTTGCCCGTTATGTTTGACAGGGCCTTCAAGTAATGCTATCTTAGGTATATACTTCAGGGGTCTTAAAGACAGCAATAAGAGGAGGGGGGGGGGTCGTAACCAGCGATCGTGTGCCACACTTCTTGCTTGATCCTGGTTATAATTCAAAGTTAACTCTGAGCTATCTTTGAGCTAATGTGCACCTTTTGGACCCCTTTACAGGTGCTTGAACAGACCAAATCTGGAAAGAGATAATATGGCAGGATACTCCGTAATCGGTGATTTACTTTTGGTAGAACGGCATGGTCCAAATAGCTCTGTACATGAAACAGCGCCGCTAAACGCGCAACTCAGCTCTACGATAACTCTGAGTTTGGTAAGCGTTTCGGTCTATCGTAAAACTCAGAAATAACTCCGAGTTTGGTTAGAGAAAGATAATTAGTGCACAAAAGAAGAGGGGCAGTTGAAAGCTTTTCGGAGTACATCTTGCTTGTAGTTTCAGCAAGCAGGACGGGGGGGGGGGGTATTGTGGTGCGCAGTAATTTACAAAACTTTGTAATTGTAAAATCTTGTCTCAGGGGGGGGGGGGGTGGGGTTATTCGGTGGGCTGATTACGAACATGATACTCATTTTTCACCATGGGGTCATATAGCCGACCTACGGTAGGCTTACGGTAGACAGGGGAAAGTCACAAAATTGGCCAAAACTAGGGCCGGTGGGGTTAGGTTTACTATAGGCAGGAGATTGTCAAAAATTTGGTTGAAAAGGACCGGTGAAGTTATTTGTGGTGCAGATTACGGACAGTCTGCTACTACGCATGGTGTCGTTTCGAGCGATTACGGTAGATATACGGTAAGTGGATAAAGTCACTAACATTGCTAAAATTCGACCCAGTGAAGTTTCGGCACACCAACCACGGTGAAATTTCGGCGCACGAACCCTTCATGCGGAGGTGCCATCTGGCTGGGGTACGGTAGGCATATGGTAAGTGGACCCGATATAGAATAAGGGCAAATTTCGCTCGGGGTTTATCCTGTACGCAAATCATCCCACCAGTCCGTTTTTATCATTGCGTATACCATCCGTTCTCTATTGCTTGAAGCTTTCAGCTGCGCACCGCACAATCCGTGCGGACCACCACTTCTCGACAGAAATGAAAATGAATGAGGCTTTACTATATCTTGTTTTAACATTCTATGTGTTGATGCATAAGTGCATTATGGCAGAGTGACTTCAAGCATCAAAGATGTGGCATGGCCTAGCGGTTTAGTGATAGAATATCTGCGCTAGACCATTAGTGGAATTGGCTGAGTGAACTTCTAAGGTAGCTAACACTTCTTTACTCGCCAACGTTTCGACGCTTTCGCCTTCTTCAGAGTCTGCAAGTCGAAATCGTATGAACCTACTTGCCCAGACGCCACCGAATGACCAAAGTATGATTTAAAAACAAAGCTAATGCTAATAAAATCATGTTCACAAGCACAGTACTTACCTTAGATAGCACAAGATGGTAGTCCGAGGAGCACCTGTACACTCCTCCTTCCGAATCATTCAAGGAATTGGCGTTAATCCAAAACGCTTCTGAAGTTTAGCGCGTGAGGATCTCGGGTTCTAACGACAAGATCTCAACAGTAACTTGTATTGGAGCTTTGAAATGGCGTGTAATACGATGTTCCCCTAGTGGCGTAGCGCTTTTAGCTCATTTAAACCTACTATATGCTCCTTAACGCGACAGCAGAGCGGACGTCCTGTATCGCCAATGTAAGTGTCGCCGCGTGATAAGCATGTAATGATGACCCTGGCTAACATACAGTCACAGTCAACACATCTACCATACGGGCAAAGATGCAGTTTGGAGTAGTGCATTTGCGGTCATAAGCTCGATAACGAACCAATTGGCGCTTGAGATTAGCGGGAGGAATATCGACCACTCTAACCACGCCAAATCCGCCTGATGTACGCCTCGCCGCACTGCGCTGCTCAATTCATCAGAAATGAATGGCAGGCAGAAGGAGATCTCGTTGTCAGGGCTTATATCGTGGGCTCTGCTCCGAGAAGACTCGCGCGCTCCACAGTTGTTCCCAGGTATGACATAGCCATTGGAAGCCGCAATCCTCTGTGCCAAGGCAATGGACTATGATCGTCGCTGCCGGAACATACCCGCAGAGCCGTTTTGTACATATAGCCTACAATAAACCGCTTTGTGCTCTTTGGATGTGCAGACAAAGAATGTACCAAGATGTTTTTACTGCTGGCTTTGCGATACCACTTACAAGGGGGTCGAAGTGGCTTTCTAACAAAGGAAGGATACAGTGGCGTACCGAGGGCGGGGGGGGGGGGAGAGAACGGGTCGCGAGAATTTTGAAATCACTCACATGAGTCATAAAATTGTGCAAAAGACTTTTCTGCACTTGTGCATAATTGAAATAATCTTTATAAATTCATTTTAGACTTACAAAAAAATTTTTTTCGTGGGCGTGGCTGACGCCAAGCCCCCTTTTTAGAGTTTTGGGGTTGTGGACCCGCGAAAATTTTGAAAGCGTACCAAAAATTTTTTCTGGTTGCGTAGCTAAGGCCACGTACCCAGAAAAATTTTGAAATTTTGAATTTTTTTTCACATTATGTCAATTATTCGAATAAGATGTTTCGCTTCAACGAATGCCGATTGAAATGATTATCTATACATTTATTCGACTATACGGATATTTGCCATAATCAAATTCTTTTTGAAGAGAATTTAAACGATAATCGGTATCAGTCATGGTACGTAATCTCTTTCAAAGCCTATTTCAAAATTATTTTTTTTATCAGATATCTGTCTAATTGAAAGAGCATGCACTCTACTCAAGTACTGCTTCATCCAACAGAACTGCCCAATTTCGTGAAGTTTTCAACAAGGGAAGGGTATTTGGTCAAAGTGGAGTACTGTGCAGGATACTGTCTTATAGTGCAGGGAACGCTGATTCCCTGTCTACTTTCTGTATCTGCAAAGTGGTTCCGTAAGCGGAGTCTTGGCAATTTTTTGAGGCAAATATCTAAGGGTTTAGCCAAAGTAAACACGTGTTTAGGTCTTTCTGGCGCTTGCAAGGGGGGATGATTAGCATAGTCTTATTAAACTAGATGTATTATCTGCATAAAGCGCTTTGGCATAATCACGGCTCATTCGAGGCTATGGACTACAGTTCTAAATGATTTTAATGTAGCCGCGCATTCAAGTTTTTGCCTCAAAAATTCCCATAATCCCCTTCACAAAATAAGCAGACTTGAAACAGCGTTCTACGCTTCATAAAACAGGATACATTTCATATAAAAACACCACTTCGACTACCCCTCTCCCCTTTTCCCAATTCCACACAACGTCTTGGCTGAAGATCACACAGCATGCACATTCTCTAAAGCCCCCGCGTAGCCGTTGATAGAAAACAAGCTAACAAGCATCACTTTAAGTATTAATCTGACAAGAACCGTTTCTACAAAGGTCCTTTTTAGATTTTCTTCACAAATACTCTCAGGCATTTGCCTGAATTGTTTCGCCTAGATGTCAAAAATAGAAATACCTCCGCAACATCGTTGATGATGCATTTGCTGCACACTAGTGAGCTTATACGCTTTCTGTGATGTTGCGCTTGATCGATGTATTGCTGAATTTACAATAGTCAAGGCAAATAAAAGAGTTAAGTAACGCTACCTGCCAAGTTATAATAAACTCATCGCCTAGAAAAAGACCATGCTGAAGTCTCCTCGCAAGAACTGCACCACTATTGAAATCCGGATATTTGAAGTAAGGCATGTCAATCACAATATATTTTGTGTAGTTACTTAAAAACAGTAATAAGTGCTTTCAAAAAGCAAGAAATTGGATTATCTAAATAAGAACAATCTTTCATGCTATAAATGCTTTATATAGTCTTGCAAAGAAGCGTCGTACTTGAGATGCAACGAAAGTTTGAATCACAGCGTTTTTTTGCAATTTGAATACCAGAGTAAGTTTTCACCTGAGATGGTCATTAACCTCGACCTCAGCTTCGCGCAACAACAGCCAAAGCAGATGTTAAAAAGATACCTGATGAAGTTAACGTTGCTTTGAAACTGATTGTAAATCAGGTCTGTTTCGAGATCCTCGACAGGCTTTACATAAGACTCGGCTCTAAATGAATATTGTAACAACGAAGATAAAAAATGTATGCGTGCTTACAATGTGATATGTATGCTAAAGAGAATATCTGGTTTTTCGTGTTGCACTACCTTTCTCATCGCTTCCGAAAAAGAGGGGCACTCGTTCGACAAGGCAGCACAATCTAATACAATATTGATAAGCTACGGCTTTTATTCTTGACTTACTGTTTCTTGCGAAGAGTCGGAGTTCGTTAAAGCGCCCTTTGAGTATGTCGTAAATCAACAAATATGCTCGTTGTGCCACTGAGTTTCCTATTACCATTATATTGGCGGTACCTTTTCCTTTCTGAAATGAAACCCTTGATTGCTGGACTCAATTTTCACCCATTTTTTTTCAAATCGATCGATGAAAGCTTTGCAAGAAAATTTTACTTTCACTCTCTCCATTGTATTTTGCCAGACTGCTAGTTAACGAGGAACGCTTATTATTGATGTATGGTACAAAGTATAGAATCAAAAACCCAAAACCTTCCATATAAAAACTAACAGGCAGAACCAAAGACCAATAGGCAATAGGCTAAGATAACTGCTACACTCTTGTACGGAAAATGAAGGACCAAGACTGAGGAATTCATGACATACGGCAGTTCAAAAGCAGGAACTCTACTTTACTTCTATACCTCAAAATTAATACAAGGACAAACAGCTCTAAAAAGTCTATTCTACCAAACCTTAGAAACACTGTAAGCCAACTGCATCTTGATTTAAACGGAAAATTGACAAGAACGATATTATCTGCAAAGCGCTTTTGATTGCCTTTTTGATTTTTCAAAATACGTCGAGCAGCATACATATGCGACAACGCCTGCAAAGCCTGTCATCTTAATTGAGTCATTAATTAACTTTGCTTTACACATTTCTGAAGCTTACAATTTCCATGTACAATGCGTTTAATAAGGCCAGCGCCGCGTAGTGCAGTCACACATCTACACGCGAGCGTTACCGTAGGCGCAGCGTGCAGTGACCATGCTGCGCACAACATCGCGGGCCTTGTTTTTATCGTTGTATTTCGTGATTTTTCCGTTTTTGCAGCAGTTGATCGTTATTTTTCTTGCTTTTACCTCATATGCGATATGCCTTAATACCGGATATGGTTTTCTTTCCGCAGCAAAGGAAGGAAGTATCAGTTTCTTGAACGTGCTTCATAACATCTTTCAATTCATCCAAGCCTTCCTCGGGAGGCTGATTCCGGATGTCATGATTGATTATATCGACTCGTGTTCCAACGGACATGATATCTTTTATCGTTTAGGTTTGACTGAACAGCGCCAACGTGCTGTTCACTCAAACTGTTCTCTCAACCTACACGATACACGTTTACAACTTACGATGTAACCTTTAGCTGTAAGGAAAAAGAGCACAAGAGCGTTCTCAGAATCTCAAACAAAATGATTAAATTACATTTTCTTTGAAAAACCTCAAATATCTTATCTTCCATTCGCGCGGTGATACTTTAAGAAATCTCAGATGGACCATCGAAACCACCGAAGTAGAGTTTTAGATAATAAATTTCAAAAATTTGGAAGCAGGACAGCAAATAAGCTAAGAAAGAAGAAGGAAGAGTAACCGAATCAAGGACCACGCGGCTTTGCGCGGCAGGGTCCCTTAACGCTGCAGCCCACGGTGGCGCTCGCGCGCAGGTGTGTGACTGCACTACGCGGCGCTGGCCCGTCGAACCCATCGTACATGAACTAGCTTTGGATTAGCGATTGGCGTAAGTTTCCGCAGATTTTCTGCGAGCGGAATGAATAACCGATATTATCTTGCATTGCTCTTGTCGCATTGACATTACATCGCAGACTGCCTAGTGACACCCGCACAATCCAAGATGGACGAGTGTTTCGAACATTCAAATGTCAATCCGAGTGCATCAAGCTTACCCGCCATACATTACACGACATTTGACTTCCTACCTCAACGCACAACTAAGGCTTCAGGTGAGGTTGCAAGTTTTGAACGTTACCGCAAGAAAAGGCTTAAGAATATTTTTGCTGATGTAAAATCTGCACACCACATCTATGAAAAAAAGTGTATTTGCAAATATGTACAAAACAGCGATGTTGATGTGTTCCGGAGAGCATTTTAATGACACAGATCACAAAAGCTTCCGATAATGCTGACAAAAAATTTTTTAGAGCTTTACCAGGCGTTTGAGGTTCGGAAATGTTAACAGTGCTTGAAGCACTATTTCACGCTTTGACTTTGTCAGGCAGTTGGTCTGTAATATCTTTGATGAGTTTTATCGTCAGAGCAACGCATAATGTGCCCAAGTGGTAAATGAAGAATTGCACGAAGGTGAAAGTGGTGTACTTATCTGAATGTCCAGCTGCGAGGCATTTTATACGGAGAAGCTGAAAAATCATTTAAGATTTTGAAAAAACACCTAGCAAATAAGAGCCGCCAGTTGGCTTTAGAATTGAGAGGCGCATAGGAGACAGCTTTGACATTATATGAATAGACCAATCACACTTACAACGTTCACAATCACAATCATCTGGTCAAATTCTAGAATATTCGAATTTGTTGCTTAGAATAATGAGTCAAGGAATCAAAAATTTTGTTTTTCGGACTTGTGCTAAATGATTCAGCAAGAAAAGCATATGTCTTAGGTTGAATTGAATGTCGCATTACACGCTACTATCGCAGGATGATCATTAAAATATGTAATTAGAATAACGATCGATAGAGCAAGCAAGCTCTACGAAAACCTTTCAAAAAATTGTGGAAAGCTTGATTTTTTTCAAAGTTTGAAGCCAGAATCTAGAGCTATGCTTTCATCTACGTTAATCTTGTCTTTGCGCAAAAATTTTTTACGGTCCAATCCAATAAATCCAATAAAAACAGCATAAGTTTTTTTTCTTGTGAAGATAAGCTCTTTGCAATTTTTCAAACATTTGCAATTTTTCAGATATTGGCTTCAAGCTTCAAGTATTAAAGTTTGTGCATATGTTCGAATGCTAGTTTGTAAAACTTGCTTTGCTCTATCAAACGGTTCGCTTTTCTGGTACTCATTCTGTCTCCGCATTACATCCTGGCATGCGAAGCGACAAGATATACAATTGTTTACGTGCGGAATGCTCAAAGAAGCTTCTTTCAAGTCTTGTGATTTTTCATTTAATTTTATATAACGGGAAGATACTTGGTAACCGTGGCTTTTCGAAATGAGAACATATCATTAAATGCGTCTGGAATCGCCAGTAATCTGATTTTGCCTTCTGATTTGAATGTCTGATAAGTTATGAACTTTTCCCGCAGACTGAGTCATTCCGAGCTTAAAGTAAATATGCTGCTCTTTAAGTGTGTTCCAAGGACCGAAAAATTTGAAAATACTTCTGTTTATTCGTAATTAAAGAGTCTATTTTGAAGAAAAATTAGAATTAGTTAGTTAGTTATTGAAAGCAGTAAATTATTAAAATTACTCATGCACGTTTTTTTTTTGCAAAGACGTGCATAACTAATTTGATTGGAATCTACGTTTTGGTGGTTTAAAGTAGATTAAACTATGCTGTCAAAAACGTACTGTACATCTTATTTTCTCTCTTAAACGGCCATGAAAATCAAAAAAACTAAAGAAGAATTGTTGGAGATGAAAGAGAGTTGTAAAACTATACAACACTATCTTATATACAGGGTGTCCGTAAAAAATGTGCCTACTGTTTGATTGTGAATAACTCTCTTCTAACGAAGTCTTTCGAGAAAAAATAAAAATAAAATAAAAGATAAAAATTACGGTATGCATACTGTGCATACTGCACCTTCGCTTAACTCAAAAAATACGCGAAAAAAACCAATCACTATTACAGACAATGAAGGCGTCCCTTCTAGTCTCAAGAAATTTTCCAAATCAACAAGACAAAGTTTATCCAGAAAAAAGCAAACTTCACAATTTTACAGAAATTAAATTTACGAAAAACTTATCTAAACTAACAATGCCCACAAAATTGTGAATTCTTGCTAACCTATCGCATACTAAAAGCTGTCATCTAACGCAAGTGTTCGAAATGTCCTCCGCTGTTTTCTAGGCATAGCTGACATCTTTTGGCTATCGAAGCGCAGACTTCACGTAAAGCGTCAAGCGATATTTCCCGACATTCCCTTTCGATAGCACTCTTCAGCTCTTCCATGTTTCTTGGTTTTTCAGCATACACCTTATTTTTCAGGTGGCCCCATAGGAAAAAGTCCAGCGGAGTTAGATCCGGGGAACGTGGTGGAAATTCCCTGGTACTACCACGTCCAATCCATCGTTGTGGAAATACCGCATCTAAATATCCTATAACATCACGGTGAAAATGGGCGGGGGCTCCATCTTGTTGAAAATAAAAATTTGTTGTGTTCTGGAACATTTGCAGCACGCTTGGTACAATGTCTTCTCGGAGGAGGCGAAGGTAGGCGGCTCCCGTTACCGTGGAGGCAAAGAAAAAAGGTCCAATGAGTCCTGACTGATAACCCGCACCATACGGTCACTCCGGGTAAATTGAGATGTTTGAACTCCGTGATATGTGGATTTTCTGGTGCCCAGTATGTGCAGTTATGCCTATTCACCGTCCCATTTAACTTAAATGTCGCCTCCTCGCTCCAGATTATTCTTTCCATGAAGGATGCGTCGGCAGAAGAGCTTTCTAGGCACCACCTGCAAAACTGAATCCTTCGCGGGCTATCATCTGCAGTCAATGCTTGGACCAGTCGTGGAATGTAGCTCTTCCATTTGTGTTGTTTTAGTACTATTTTATGGACAGTAGATTTTGACACGCCAGCTTCACGAGCAGCTTGCCGTAAGGATTTCCTAAATGAACGGCGAAACAGTCCAAGCACTGCATCGGAAGTCTCCTCGTCATTACAGATATTCGGCCTTCCTGACCGTCCCTTGTTGCAGTTTTGCAGCGTGAAGTCCGTTTCAAATTTTTTTAAAATTCTCTCAATCGTATGCCTAGCTGGCGGTGGAGCTTGGTATTCCCTCGTGTACGCCCTCTGTACTTCGGCAATGTTCTTCGTCTTCGCGTGAGTCTCCACTACAAACTCCCTTTGTTCCACTGTCAACCTTCTGTCCATCACGCTAGGTCACTATCACTAGTTAGCGGACTCAATGCCTCAAACTACCTCTTCGTTCCTTTTTGAAATCCTTAGGTGTTGTGTCTTGAAGTATACGGGGGATAGGATGTGCAAGAAACTCATAATTGTGGTTAAGATGATGCTCTTAATTATCTTCAACAATGAGTTTTCTCGGCGGCAAAGGGATGTCAGCTATGCCTAAAACAAAGGTGGACACTTCGAACACCTGCGTCAAATGACAGCTTCTAATATGCGATAGGTTAGTAAGAATTCACAATTTTGTGGGCATTGTTAGTTTAGATAAGTTTTTCGTAAATTTAATTTCTGTAAAATTGTGAAGTTTGCTTTTTTTCTGGATAAACTTTGTCTTGTTGATTTGGAAAATTTCTTGGGATTAGAAGGGACGCCTTCATTGTCTGTAATAGTGATTGGCTTTTTTTCGCGTATTTTTTGAGTTAAGCGAAGGTGCAGTATGCACAGTACGCATACCGTAATTTTTATCGACAAATTACGGTAATGGGGATGTTGCAATCAGAATCAGCATCCTCAAGAACTTTAGTCTGAACTTTCACAGAATTTAGAAAGGTTTTTACAAGAGTTTTCTGGCTGTGAAAGGCTGAAAAATGAGTTCAAAGTTTCTACCGTAATCCTACAGTAAGAGTGAGAGATCGGCGATTCACTCTATGCTGTAAATCTGAGTTGAAGCCAGCTCTACAAAATGGTGCCTAAAGCTTCTCGAAAGACTTCGTTAGAAGAGAGTTATTCACAATCAAACAGTAGGCACATTTTTTTACGGACACCCTGTATAAAACTGGATGTGTGGTGTACGTTTCTATCGATGTCTGTATGTATGTGTAAACGGTGACTTCTATTTCTGAACCGATCCGGCCCAAATTTTGCACACATTCGGCCATGTAGTCTACTTTTCGTCTTCGACAGATATAAACATTATCGATTTTTTGCAAAGCTTGAACTAGGCTCTTAGTTGGCATAGGGGATAAGTGAGCATGCTTCTTATAAATACAAAGTAAATGTTCGAAGTGATTGATTACCTTTATCGATTTTATTGATTCTTTGCAAAGTTTGAGCTAATGGGCTGAGAGTTGCGGAGCCTAAGTGGGCATGTTGATTGCAAGTAAAATATTAGCTCCTGGAGTTATCATATTTTCATTTTACTCACATTTGTGTTACGGGGCTGGAAATTGGTCAGGAGGGTAAGTAAGCACGTTGATTACGATTACAGTACCATTTTTCAAAATTATCGATTACTTTTACCGATCCCATTGACTTTTTTGCAAGTGGGCTACGGGTTGGGAGTTGGCATAGGGTGGGGGGAGGGGAGGTAAGTCATGCGACTACAGAGAATAGTAGGCAGGTACCGACGTACAGATACATACAGAGTCGGGACTAGGGACGTGAAAATGTAGGAAAGTATGATATGATGACTTTTATTATATTACTAGCTGATCTGCCCGGTCCAGCCCGGTAATGATCACTGATCGGGAATGAAGATAAGGTATTCGGTGGCATTGTAGAAACTGTGTAAAGAACAAAAACAAAATGTGAACACTTATTAGTCGGTAGCATATCTCTCTTTCTCAAAATCAAGTTCAACACGCAAAACCTAAGCAAGCAGCGCGAGTTGATTGATAGCAGCGCTCATTGTTATTATGAGGATCATTTTTTGTGACACTTTGCCGTTAACCGGCTACTTCATCTTCATTCACTGCTTGCCGTCAATTTTTGTGGAGTCGGCAGTACTTTGCACTCGCGCACTTTCCTGTCCAAGGGATCAACTATAGCGAATGTGAGTTGTCGCTTGTCTTGACATTATTTCTGGTATTGACAAATAATTTGTGCGCAATCTCATGAAAAATTTTGACCCCTCATTGTTTAAATTGAGCATGTAACGAAGAAAGCATTGATTATAAGCGTAAATTGAGCACGCTTCCGTGCAAAACACTCGCTACAAAGCACTCATGGTCTCTTGCACGCTAAGGTTTCCGCATAAGATACATTTAGTGCATCCATTTAAATGAGCAATTGAGACTTACATCAAGAACACTTTTCACTGCACTTCGTCAACAGAAGTTCACAATGAGACATGCCAGCCTTGTTTACATACCCCTGTTTTGATAGCAAATGATAAGAATCATTTTTATTGCAAAGTGCTGCAAATCAATAAATCGATAGAAGGACCCAACGAATCGCTGCAAAAAGTAGCCTATCATCTGCGCAAGGCTCGAAAACATATGTGTGTAAAGTTTTAGCTTAATCGGTTGAGCGGCGCGCGTTTCTATAACGCACATACCCTCCAAACTGACAATTTTTGAGTTTTATATATATATACCAGTGCTTCACCTCTGCTCCGCAGAGGTTCGCACTGGCGTCATAAATCGTAATAAACTCACTCTCTGAGATTGTCTCTTAAATCATTGTTCGGATGATTGCAGCGTGAGAGCCTTAGTTAGAAATGAACCATACTCGCTGTCTTAATCTCACATGATGTTAAGTATCGTAAATCATTCCTCACTGTAATTTCGTAACGGACAAACTCCACACAGCTTCAAATTAAGCCGCTTACTATATGTCATGATAGATAATGCATGACAGGGTGGGCGAAGCCGGGTATCCCAGTTATTTTGGAAAGCAATCTGTGGTTTAAGTGCAATGAATAGCGGCACATTCAAAAATGACTTTTTTAACAAAATATACTAATACTAACAAAATATACTCAAAATATAATAGCAAGTATTTGATGATAATCACATGATAATAATGCTCCAAATTTGCCATACTCCATAAATTCATCTGTGTTTTCTTGACACACAATTGAATGCAAACCGAGATTTCCAAAGATTAACTTTGAAAAATCCTAGAATCCTTTCAAAAGTTGAAGCAATTGCCTACAGTCTTGAATCTGCTTTAAACACGTAAAGTTTATGTAACCTTAGACAAAATGGAACTCTCTAAGAAATCTCAAACAATTGAGGGGTGGTTAGCTTGCACTACAACACTCGCACAACTGCACAGGAAGCGCACGGTAAAACGCGTTTGACAATTTCGTACGCAAGATGCGATACTTGGAAAACGAAGAAGGTTTAGAAGACTTGATACTTTTGTGTATGCGGTACAGTTAGCACAAATGGTGGATTGGAGTAGCATCGTTATTTTGCTTTCTTCAAAATGCAGAAACTATGCCAACTATGCTTACCGCAACGCATCGCCATTGCAATTGTGCATTGAATTTAGCATATGCCGTAGTATAATCTTTTTTACAGGGTAAATCGAATCCCTTACGGGCATTTCTGATATTCCATTCAATGGCATACTCGATTTCTGAAATAAAAAAGACGGCAATAGTTTTGAAAAGTTGTTAATAATGCATAAAAATGCAAATTCAACTTGATGTGCTCCGATTGATGCTTTCCAATGGCGGAGCGCGAAGATAGAATGGTTTAAAGCTAAAAATACACGCATAACACGCAACAACGCATATAATGGCTGGCAAAACTCCTTTTTTGATAAAATAGTTCTGAAGAATCACATTATGTTTGTTTTATATAAAATATTTACTTCTCACTTCAAGCGTATGATGGGATGCTGCTGATACGGTGAAGCTGACAAAAAGAACGATGAAAACACCTAAAATTTGACTTCCTTTGGTTGTTAGTGTAATTCCGGTGCATTTACGGCTCATACAAAAAACCTATCTGGTTCAACAAATACATCAGCGTAAAAATTCGTTAGTTTGCGTTTATGAATAATTACACATACAAACGCCCTTCAGTGGATAAGCGACAAATGGTACTTGCGGATAGTGTGAAATGTATAATGTGTTTTGTATTTATGTGTTTTTTGTGATCTCACTTGGCACGTATTTTGAACAAGCTAATGTGCTTACTGCTGAATGCTAAGAAACAAAGTTAACTTACGCAAAGAAGTTCACAACCTTCTCGTAAGCGCTGCTATCGACGCAGTCAACTACGTGCTAATGGTAGTGGTATAGCATAAGGCTGCGTAAGACTCAAATAAAAGACAGTTGAGGCAAGAATTTAGGTTCTTGGACCTCACTAAAAAGATTCACGTCAACGTCCTGTCCTAGTCAATTGGTTTAGATCCCAAAGCCACAAGTTCATTCGTCGTCGCCATCATAGATTATTGTCAACACAAGTGTTGCCTCCTCGACTGCAGAAGACCCAGCAGAAGTCCCGACAGAGCTCCCGACGACTCTTCAGCCATCTCTTCAGCCAACCCGCGAGAAACCGGCTGTTACCACGACAAGAAGCAGGCTCGCGCGCAAATTACGGTTAGTTTCTACTCATAGTCCATTTGTTTATCCATTATAACTCGTAGGGTTATAGGTAACATTTGAGGTTCATAGGTAAAAACAGTAAATTTGATGACTACCTCGCAACCTTTTTCTGCCGTGCAGAGTGTCGCGAATTGCGTGATCTTTTCGAGAACTCCGCTGCCCGTCGCGCGGTGGGTCCTGAAAGTCAGTCCCTCACTGCCCCGTTTTTCGCGCCTGCATAATACCGCCCTTAATTCAAATGTGGTATTCTTGCCACACCTAGTGACCTGTGGTACACCCTCGCTTGCCACAGCACGGCAAGTGGAGCAACCACAGAAACAACTTTAAATAACCTATCGATTATTCCATAATTAATGCACGTTTTCCACCTGTTCCTACAAACGCTACTTTTCGAAGTAAGCCCGTTTCTTTGGTACATATCCTCGGTATTTGAAAGCCCGCTTTTTCTGAACTCTTGTATATATTCATCTTCAAAAATCTTTGTTCGAATGGAAATATATGCTTGCTAAAAACAAAAGAGCAATACTAGTAATTATTACAATCCAGTTGCATACATGTAAAAATGTGATGCCCTCACAAACTAGAGCTTCTCAGGGAAAGCTTTTCGGAAACCCTTTCCAGTTGGGATGTCAGCGGGCGAGGGAATAGCTGCAACATCATTGTACAGTCCTTGTAGCAGTCGGCTAACGTCCTCACACCTTTCGACGCCGTCGAAGGCTTCTCGTAGTCGGCGAAGGTTAGGACGAGAGGCAGTCGGTATTTCCGGCAGACTTCTATGACCCTCGAAACCATCTGGATGTGGTCCATGCAACTGAATCCCTTGCGAAATCCAGCTTGATCTTGGGGTTGAGCTTCATCCAGTGTCCTAGATATGCGAGCGAGGATAATTTTCGTGAAAGTTTGTACAGCACACTCAGCAACCATATTGGATGGAGAAGGACGGTGCTTAACGTTCTCCACTGGTCGAATCCTCTTCTTCTGGAGGTAAGATATCAGAGGCGACGCGATCTCGTGTAGACGTTGTCCTCCGGCTCGCAGTGATTTGATGGTCTGGTCCTGAAGCAGTGGACGTCTTTATGGTCTAAATTGCCGTGCGCACCTCAGCAGATAAAATCCTTGGTGGTACATCTCCAGTGGGAACAACGGGCATCAGCACGCATGTTGATAAGCGAAAGAGATTGGTGTAAAAGTTCTTCGCGGTAGATTCCATCTTGTATCGGGAAGCCGTCGAAGTCCCGTCTCCGTTCAATAGTGCAGCCAGCGGAATGTGGTATTCACAGAAGTCCGTTTGGCACTTTTTGAGACTTCGTCTTGCTTCTGCTGCTTCCAATATCTTGGCTTGCCTGTACTTCCTTGGATCTTCATGCAAAGCTGTCCAGCAACTGGCGTCGGCTGTCAGTCGCTCAAGATGAGTTACATTCGGATTCTGCCTCAGTAATCTTCTTCTTTCAAGCAATTCTTTGTTGGTCTTCGAAATACGTTCCAAGTTCTTCTCAGAAGTCACTGAGGCACATTCTCCGCAGGCTCGCAATTCTTTCAGAAGCCGGTCATAGCCGTACGTTGGGTCTCCTCGATAAGCCAGTCACAGCTCGATATGAGCATCTCCAGCCTGTTACCGTCATAAACGACATTCTTCCTTCTTGCAGCACTGTGGCAGACCTTCTTTTTCAGCCTTCGACTGAATCGTACCTTCGCTTGAGGGAGGCGGTGATCGTAGCCACTGCAGAAGGATGGAACTACTGAGACATCGAACAAGCTCTACCTTCGGTTGGTGAGAATGTGGTCGATCTCTGCGTGAGTTCCGTTGGGCGCTCATGTCCATCGGCGTTGTTCTTTTTTCATGAAGATGGAGTTTCCATGGAGAAGTCGTGCGGCGGAAAGAAGCCCAGACGGTTGCCATTCCGGAGCCATATCCGAACATCCCGATCCTATATTCCTTTTTTAGTGGCATTCCGATTTCGCATTGAAGTCGCCCACAGCATACTTGTAGAATGACTTCTCGTCGCGGACGACCTGCTCCACGTCTTCGTAGAAAGCATCTATTTCTGTGCCGTCAGCTGCTGATGTTGGAGAGTAGCAGCTGATGATGCTGACGGTCTTCTGACGTGGAGGTCGTAGTCATAGGATGGCTAGTCGGGGTGATAGGATCTCGTGCGAATCGAGATGGACGATAGTTGTGTGGACGACAAAGCCAACGCCTCCCACGTTTCGTGATGGAACCTTTCCACCACGAATGATGAGGGCCCCATCTGTCCTGGCGTTGTTAGTGCAGAGCATGAGGCAGTTTCCATGGCGTTTCGTCCGGGCGACGTGTCGTTTTTGTCCGATTTAAAAGGCGCCCGGACCTTGACATCGTTCTTGCTACCACCCGGCGCCGTAAGCGGGATTGTTGGGATTGTGTGGAATTTATTTCTCTTCCTTTTGCTATTGAGTAATGAAAATGTTGCCCCTTTAGGCCTATGGCATGGTGTACACGATTCCGTCACGCTGCGATTTCTGTAAAACGACAACTGTTACGCACTAAATTCATGTCCTCGTGTCTGCTACGGCAGTTGTGGTAACCGTCCGGCGCGACGAATCGCAGACCCTTTTTGGCTAGGGCATAGTTCTGCAGCAATAATCGTCGCGATTTCGGCAACAACCAGCGATGTCGCTTCGCGCGTGCTGCACAGACGAATGGGCGATATCACTGAGGTGCGATAAACATCTTGAGAGTTTTTTGTACGCAGCATTGTTCCTTCACCTCGTTTTTGTTTGGAAAAGAAATAGAACTTGTTTAAAATAGCTGTACAAAGATAGTTCTAGTTTCGACGCCTTTCCTTAATTTCAAATTGTCGGATGACTCCTTTTTCGAAAGTGTAAGCATTTTTGACGAGATGTTTTTTTTGGAGTTTTTTCTGGGTGATTTTTGGGTTAGAGTCTTTGCTTTTCGGAAAGCTAATAATTATCATTTTGCTTGTTATTCTTACTTTTTGCTATCAGTATAAATACAGGAGAATTTTCGTCCTTACTAGTGCACCAACTTCAAACGGTTCTTTTTTCGCTATCTTCGCAGTGATGCTGTGCTTGACTTTTTCAAAAGACGTTTGATGTGGGTCTTTGCTAAAGCACTACAAAATCCACTTACTAGTTTGTTCCATCTAAAAATGGTTAAGAGTGTTTTGAAAGTAGCTATTGTCTCGCTAAGCCGACGTTCCCAGGTGAGATTTACTTTGCTTAGAACTGGTAAGCTCGTGAAAATTGGATTTGTTGAAAGTTGGGCAAAATGTGAGAATTTTTTGCACTCGATTTCTTCACGATCGGCATGAGGCTCTACGCTGAGAATGAAGTGAATCTGATAACGCATATCGCACGGGAACAGCCTGCTTAGTTTGCGTGCACCTGCCCGTGTGGGCAAAGATATGAAATTGCGAGCACTATGCCCATGCACGGGCGACTTCGTCGCGCCTTTTTATCGCGGCGATGGATTCGCGACGACGAAATCGCGAACACTATGCCCGCTGCCATAAAAGCAGACCTATTAGGCCAACTCTTCTCTTGATTTTCACGGGCGATCGCTGACCCGGATGTGGAGCGGGGAAAACCGCCTAGCGACCGGAGAAAGAGCCGGCCAGACGGCGGGGGATCTGGCCTGGTCGGCTCTTACAAGAAATGACTTCGAATCTGTCTTCCTTATCTTCTTATCGCTTCTGTGGACAAAGCGAGAAGCGGTTTTATTGTTTTAAAAAGTCATACATAAAAATAGCGAAATTGAGCACATTGTTGCAGTTTTAGCTCAGCTTATGGCTTTGAAAATTTGAATTAAGCCAGCTGCATGTTTTGGCCCAGCAATAAGCCGAACGTGGCTCTGTACGGCTAAATTTTCAATTTCACGCACAATTTTTTAGCAAAATAATGGTCTTTAGTGGCTTATAGCTTCGTCCAAAAAAGCGATAAGCATGTAAGGAAGATAGATTTGAAGTCAGCACTTCATGCTGCATCTAATGTCATGCAGCTTGTCTGGATTGGCCACTTCGATTTCTGACATTCTCTTGTTAGCTTGGCATCCGGGGGAAGCCGGAAACGTCGAACTCCTTCACAGCTCGGGAGGTTCTGCCAAAGTATACACTCGGCTGTGCATCGCAGTTCAACACCCAGTGTCACACCCACGCCACGATGAGGCGGCCGACCTTTATGGAGGTAAACCCATTTGAAAGAGCAGAACTTTTCCTTTTTCGACACAATAAATGACCTTTAGGAGTAAGTTGAGAATTTTCTGGAATTATTTAGAGCGGTATGACAAATGTAGCTTTGGCACTTTTTAGATTCTCTAGAAGGTTGACTTGAACTTTTTCTTGTCAACGCTACTGTCCTAAAGTTTAGATTAGGGAGTTAATAAATAAATTCCAAAGCTTTGAGACGGTTTTGGTCGAAATTAGCCCAAGCTAGAAATTTTTGAACTTTGTTCTAACATCATCCATCGAGGAAGTCTTGCGCTTTTGAAGGGAATACTACCTGCAAACTCGTGCGACAACTGCTAGTCGGGTAATAAGTTTGCCGATGTTGAGGTCAGAAAAGAGCAGCGTTAGGCGACAAAGCGTGCAAAATCCAGGTAACTTAAAACCCCTGATTTGCAATACCGCGCAATTCTCACGGGAGGAGTCTGCCTCCTGCCCTTAGCCCCTACTTTGGCGCAGTGCCACTTTTATACCGCGTTAATACCGCGGGGTTGAAACTTTTGGGAAGCTCTAACACTATTCCTATTCACATTAATTTTTTATTTTTCTTTCTGAAAACAAGTTATAGAGAGAGCGATTTGTCGGCAACGTTTAGTGGTGTATCAAATAAATTGAGATTGCGCCTTTGAAGATGAAGAGCCGGAATTCATACTAATTTTGTACACCAACAATAAGGCCCATCTAAAACCCCGGGAAGTTTTGCAATTGAAGACCTCGAGAACTTTCCAGGAGCGATATTTATCGATCTTCCACTCGCTGTCTGTTCGGGCCATGATTAACGAGAGCCCGGACAGGCGAGAGCGCCATTGCCGTGATTTGTCAAACTTCAGAATGTGATTCGATCTGGTAAGTTTGGTCATGTCGGGCACGGAAGTCGGAGTCGGGCAGCAGAGCCCGATCTCGACAGGTTGAGCTCTGCTGCCCGACTGCCATGCCCGACATGGCCAAACTTGCCAGATCGGATCACATTCTAAAATTTGACAAATCACGGATCATATTCTTATATATAAAGCTGAATGTCTGTTTGCCTGTCTGTATGTCTGTATGTGTGTACGTATGTTCCGAATAGAAAATTCCATTTCTGAACCGACCCGGACCAAACTTGGCACACGTACACTTCGGGGCGGGGCCGGTGTCATAGGCTACTTTTCGTCATCGATCGACATCGATTTCATCAATTTTGTCGATTTTTTTGCAAAGTTTGAGCTACGGGGCTGGGAGTTTGGACAGGGGGGTAAGTGAGCATGGGGATTCCGAATACAATATTAGTTTCCAGGAATATCGATTATTATTATCGATTTTATCGATTTTTTTGTAAAGTTCGACCTACGGGGCTGGGATTTGGCACAGGAGGTAGTCGAGCATGCTGATTACTAGTTCGATACTAGTTTGGCCTATTCGGCTATCCGGGCCCCAAAATTTTTTTGTGGTAGAGCTTGCTCAAACTTCGTGTATAAGGGTTACCTTAAGGGCCGGGCATACTTCAAGCGATTTCAATCGCGACGCGATTTGGCAATATTCCAGGTGTCCATAACTCATTGTAAGCACATTATAAATGTAAGAAAATAGGGAATTTCAACAGTTTACAATCATACACACTATGCATGTGCAGTTTGCTTATGTTGGATCCGAAGACTTCTGGCGAATTGCCAAATCGTGTCGCGACCGAAATCGCGTGAAGTATGCCCGGTCCTTTACATGCTGATTACAGATATCACACTTTCTCCGCAGAACGTCTTCACGTGTGGTTACGATAGGTGTACGGTAAGAAGTCAAAACCATGAATCTGGCTGCAGTTCGGTCCATATGGCTTATTCGACATGCTAATTACGATTATCATCTCTCTCTGCATATTGAGACCTTTTTATAGAGTTGTGGTGGTTATATGGCATGGGGTCGAAAACATAGATTTGCTTTAAACTTCGTATAGAGTGGTCATTTAGCGCGCTGAACATGAACATCATGCTGATTTCGCAGGATAATGCATTTCCCTTGGGTTACGGTGGGTGTAGATGGGTCGAAGTTCCAGATTTGCTCAAAACCTTGACCTGCAACGGTTCACAAGTATAGCTTATGAATAGATGTTTGCTCGCTGTCATAACGCTATAGTGAAGTAATGGTGAGTTGCAAAGTTTGAATGGACATTTTTTTCGCTTTCGGGCCAATTTAGATCCCGGATACTCAAGAGATGGGGAAACGGTCGTTTTGCATAGCGGTCTCCAGCGCCATCCTGATAACCTGTCCCAACGCGTAAAGCACGCGGCAAATCTCCCTCTTCCTGTTTTTGCTTAGGCGAAAGCCACCGAAGGGTGTATCTCGCGCGGCAGTGGTCCTATAAAGGAAAGCGTTACGGTCGTGGGAAACTTTTATACCACACGAACTGCCTTTATCGTGGGGAGTTAGCACGATATTCTTGAAACAGCACTTTAGGTAATTTTCTGCCAAGGTTTCAGGCAGGTCCATGTTATTTACCCGCTGCCATGTACCTACCGTAACTCTGCGAAAAGGTCTCAAATCGCAACGAGAGTGTTTTAGACGTGGTCAGAAGGTCGAATCTCTCTAAACCGAGTTTCAGCCAAAACTGAGAATTCGCCCTTCTGCAGTATACCTACCATAACTCAGTGAAATCGCCTCAAAATGCCGAAGGAGTATGATATTAGTAATCAGCATGTCAATTAGCCCCCTCAAAGTTTCAGCGAAATCCATGATTTTAGCTTCTTATGCGTACCCAACGTAAACCCAGAAAATGGCGCTATCGCGCGAAATGACTACGATATTCGCCATCAGCGGCTTTGATAATCCCCATGTACCGATTTTGAGCAAGATCCATCACAAAAACATTTTGGGGCGGATAGCCGAATAGCGCCATCAGTTTTCAGAATTATCCTTACTTTTACCGGTTTTATTGCTTTTTTTTTGCAAAGTTTGAGCTACGGGTGGGGGTTGTTGAGGGAGGTAGGTGGGCATGCTAATTACTAACACAGCGGGAATAGGGAATTGCATGTAGAAGTGGGCACAATGAAAGGTTTTACAGGGATAGGGATAAGACCTTAATCATAGCATTGACAGGGCCGGGCGGAGCCGGGTAAGTTAGCTAGTTCTCCAGTATACGAAGACCCGATCACCAGCTTGGCTATATATATATAGCGGCGCCGGTGCCCGCGGTACAGGCTATTACAAGAACATCTTCCTAGATAAGAGATTGATAAATACCGCTCTAGAAAATGAGGGCTTCTCAAGTATTATCCGAGTGCTACGTGAGCACTTTTCAGGGGTGACTCTCAGGAAGTTCTCGTAAATTGTCTAGGTATGACAAATTTAACATTTTGAGAGAAGTGTTGTAGAAACCATTCTTTTCACGCTTCCAAGGGTTTGTAGTAGAAATTGACCGATGCTCAAATAGCCCAGCATTACCTGGCAAAAACAAACAATTTCATTTTCTCAATTTCTAATCGCAGAAAAATCAGCATAAGTGTGCATGAATGTCTATTGTGGAAAGTATTAGGTTGATATCATAAGGCCGTGGACTGCGGGTGTAAAAGCTAAAAGTAACTTTTCTTAAATATCAATGCAGATACCAGGCTGAAATTTCGCAGCCATGCTTCGAGGCTTTTTGGTAAACAATACCTGAATTGAGGGAAAGGGGCGGAGTTAGAGGCGGAATTTGCAAATTTTCGATTTTCGTTCTTTTCTCAAATTCTAAGCGACAAAAAATTATAGCAAGTGCTTATATGAACGTTACTATGTGTCTACTATGTGATGACTAAATGGGAGACTTGTAGGTCTTCTCCGACAAAGATCCGATTTTTGAGCTGGCCAAATGCTCACAGATTTTGGCATCAAACTTTACGTAGACCTAAAGTGTAGGTAGATTCTTGGTAGCCATTAAAGCTTGCTTCATTCTATCGAATGGTCCTCATTCGTATATTCTTGTATCCATGTGCTTTGGTAGCGTATTCAACGGCCATTTTTTGCATCAACCTAATATATGCATGAAGTTAGGAGTTCGTAAGACTGCTTTGAACAAGATACGATTATTCTCGATCTTTCGGCAATAAAACTTCTTGAATTTTGGCTTCGAACTTGATGTGTAGCAAATCTGACGAGTGCGCTCAACTGTTTTCTTGTAGAGTTTTCTTTACTCCATCGAAGATATATCGATACAAAAAAATTCCGAACTACTGCTATTAAAAATCAAAGATTTTCATCACAATGCAACCTGATGAGGCGGGAGAAATCATCTATGTTGCTCAATTTAAGCATTCAATAACTGTTGAAAATCACGTCCTCGTTGGCAGAAATTCAGAAAGGAGATGTTTTTGTACGAAAAATCTCTAGCAATTCACAGTACATTCAGTAGATGTTTCTCTTTAAAAAAGTTTAGATCACAGCTGCTAAACCTCAATTCTTATTCTTAGGGCCACATGCATTAAAATCCCCGTTGGGGAGGGGATCGCAGCTTAAAAAGTAAGCTTCAAATTCTAAAGCTCCAGATATCTGGATTTTACGCTGTCTACCTATTCGTAAGTATTCCTACCTTGCTTCATTATGAACATCTTGAACAGGAGCGAAAAGCTGTGCAAGCCGCATTTTCTAGCATTTTGTATGATCCCCTGATGATCACTAGCGGCCGATAGTCTTTTCTCCAAAATCACTTTTATTTCTTCAAAATCAGCGAAAAACATTCCAAAGTTGTTCTGTTCATCTGGCCCAACAGTGCTAAACATGTTTCTGTTGAAAACAGGTAATCTTTTTGAAAAATCGAATTTTTCGATAAACCTCAACTTTCGCCTTGTGGTTCATCGCAAATTTCATAACTTCAATACATTCCTTGTTTTTATCAGCAACATGCTTACCACTGTTAAGATTTCTCGCTCCTTTTTATTATGTTTATAGTGAAGGGTAGTAGGAATACTTACGGATAGGTAGACAGCGTGAAATCCAGATATCTGGAGCTTCAGAATATGAATAATTTTTTTAAAGCTGCGACTCCCTCGCCGGCAGGAATGTTAATGCAGTCAGCCTTTAAAAGTGGAATTCATTTTCAAATAAAATGAGCTGTTTTGTTTTCCAAATAGAATTAGGGTACCATACGATAGAGCGGAGCAAGCTCTACAACAATACCACCAAGGATCCACTTAAAGGCAGCGTCCAGGCAAGATCCATCCACCCAGATTAGCACATAATTGTAAAGGGGAGCCCATGAGTATTCGATCTGCGTTGGTTCAATCCTTTGACGTGCCCTCTAAAAGGAAATACGGGCCTGTGATATGATACGTATCACAAGCAGCCCCTTCGTATCACAAACCACCCCTGAGGACGAGTGCTCACGCAGGTGTGCGGTTGCATTGCAGTTGCATTGCAGCTGCAATGCAACTGCACACTGCTGCAATGCAACTGCATCCGTTCAGTTGCAGCTCCTTCCGCTGGATGACGATGGGGACGAGCAATTTGAAACTCGTCCGCTCCTTGAAGAGAGGGTCCCCAAGAAGCGGGTTTTTGGGAGTTTTAATCAATTTGAACTTTACAACTGTAATCAGGGCCACGGAAAGGCCCCAGAATGGCAGAAACATAAAAGGCAAAATTTTGCCCGGACGCTGCCTTTAACTCCGTAATCCAGGCGAAATTTGGAGCCGAAATCAAAGTTTAACAGTTACCTTAAAAGTCCGGTTCCTTTCAGAAATTTTCTTTAGACTTCAGACTTGGTCTTCATAGAGTAAACACATGGTGATACCCAAAAATGCAATTTGTGGATCTTTTTTCGCTGCTTAAAACTGAGAAAAAATGGTTTAAAATGCCAAAATGGCACTTTTTTGGAGGTTTTCATGTAAAACTTGGTATTTCTCGATCATGAGAGCACATATAACGGTGTTTGAGATTATACTTACGAGGGAAGTTCACTTAGTCGAAGTGGCGATTCGGAAGGAGATCTATACGGATAGAGCTTAAAAAGCTGATCTCAGATATACCTTCTATATCTGCGATGCATTGTTCTGAAAAGAGTTATGAGCTTTTCTAAAGTCAAATTTTCGTGCATTTTGAGTTCCATCAAGTTAATCTCTACACGAAATGTGCAAGCTTGAGCAAACCACCTAGTGAGCATTTTAGTTCTAATTCAAGTTCATCCGAACGTTTTTGAGTGCTTTCCGGACATGATGTTTATTCACAGATCGTCATTTCCTTCCTAGATCACACTTTGATTATGTATACAAAAAAGTCCCGTAACCTCCATCTAGAAAAAAGCGTCGCGTCGGAAACTTTTTGGAAACTCTTAATAGATAGAACGTAAAACGATGTTCTCAAATATATCTTCAATATCTGCAACGCGTTCATCTAGATGGAGATTATGGGCTTTTTGTACACATAATGGAAGTGTGATCTAGGAATAAAATGGCGGCCTGTGAACAAACAACATGGTCGGAAAACACTCGAAAACGTTCGGATGAGCTCGAATTAGACCTACAATGCTTACTAGGTGGTTTGCTTGAGCTTGCACACTTTTGTGTAGCGATTATCATGATTTTGCCACTCAAAATGCACGATTTGGCTGTAGAAAAGCTCATAACTTTTTTCAGAACAACGCATCGCAGATAGAGAAGGTACGTCTGTGATCAGCTTTTTAAGCTCTATTTACTGGTATAGATCTGCTTCCGAATCGCCACTTCGACTAAGTGAACTTCCCTTGTTAGTAATTCTTGTATTACACGATAACATAAGTGTGAGGGACTGAGAGCGGAGTCTGCCATTTTCGGACTATCTTTTTTCTCGTTTTCTATCCGCGGGGAAAATCCATTAAAGACATATTTGAGCATTTCATAGCGATCTACAAGATTTTTCCTCGCAAAAATCAATTTTTAGGTGACAAGAATTTTATTCGATCTCGGCTGCAAACTTTACATGGACTACCAGGGCCCGGCAAGAGTCGGTTTCTAGGGTTTTAAAAACGAAGTTTCCCCCTGACTTTCGGAAGTTTCACGAAGTCCCCTTTGACCAACCAACTTAGGAGAAGATGAAAACAAGAAAGATACACTAGTCTGAGGGAAAAAACATGAGATAAGAGTTCTGTATAAGTTGGAAACGCATACACAAGAGTTCGGCATTGGAGCGCGATATCTAACAAGGCGATTTTCAGGAAAAAAGGATAAAAAACGATGGACAGGGGATGATGTGAAAATATTTCTATGCTCAGGGATGGATTCTTGATTGGGGCATCCGTCCTTGCTAAAAAGATTGGAAGCTCATGTGAAGTGACGAAAATAGATGCTCCAGACGATCTCAGATAATTTTGGAAAAGATATTATCTCACATAAGTTTTCAAATCTTTTTACATAATCCTTACGCAAAAATTTTTTATACATTTAGTTCAATTTTGGTGTATTATGATTCTGTGTACGCTGTAAACAAAAAATTTGTTTATTTTAGCCTTGCTTTCAAATCGCGCGCATTTCGCCATGCAGGATAGAGCATGTCCGTGTGATAACCTGTCGGAAAAGCTTGTGTTCGATTAATTGGCGCTTATTCTTGGTGCTCGGCCCCGACTCGTCAAAAACGATATCTCCTTTGCTTTTTGCTCCAAAAACGAAGTCCAGCCAGTTTCCAGACGATCTGTGCCGGGCCCTGAATGCTGCTTAGGCGGACCCTTAGTGATCATTTTGTAGAGCTTGAGCTGCTCTATCGCATGATATCCCTCAGTCTACCAGGAAATCAAAAACGGTTTGAATTATCAAAAGGAGTTTACTTTGCGGACAACCTAATAATATGAAACGACCTAATCTCTAAAGATCAGCAGATAATTTCATTTAAACTCTAATCACGATATCTTGTTTGTTTCAGTTTTCAAAACATGCTTTACGCGTGGTTCGATATGCAATATCTCAAAACGCATAAAGATGAGTTCTTTGATACAGTTTCTTTCTCAATGCAAATCAACGATCCTGTGCGAATCATCATGACTTGAGTGCCAAAACAAGTACGCTTGAAGAGTTGTGACCAGGGCTCGGCACGAGCTGGCACCAGGGAAATTTCAAAACGAAGTCTCGTTTGATATTGAAAATTTCGTACGAAGTCCCTTTTGACCTGTTTTGAAAACCCGTCATCATTTTTATATTATGTAAAAAATGTAGTAGTGTTTTCATGCATTTATGAATCATGAAAGAACTTTTCACAGCTTTCTGAGCTTTTTAAGTGGTCGAATCACATCTTGAGAAGCAGAAAAAGCCGATTTTTCGACTGCGGAGCGGACCGAGTGGTTTTCAAATTGCTATAAAACGTTAAAAAGAGAACATTATGAAACTGTTTCTTCTCCGTATGTAATCTTTTACAGTGTTGATACATTTTATGTAAAAAAGTATGAAAACTTATGTGAGCAAAGTGTCGGTGCCAGCTCAGCTGGCACCCAGCTAGCACGGTGCCAGCTAATTCAGAAAAAAGTTCGGCACAGCTTTCATTCACATAAGTTTTCATAAATTTTTGGCCCGTAATTCCGGTCCACCAACGCGCATGCACACACCAAATTTGGTGTCATACTATTGCGTTTTGGCTGAAAACAACGCCTTTGTTTGTTGATGGACAGCTTGCCAATGGCATGCCGGTGGCATGCCGGCGCATTTTTGCGGCAGTTCTCCGCCTCGGCCCCTGTATGTAGAAACGATATCCCCTTTGCTTTCCGCCCTAAAAACGATATCCAGCTTGACCCGGTGCCAGCTGTGCTGAGCCCTGGTTGTGACATTGCACTATGTGCTAAACCGTTAGTCAATAATTCAATAGACAAGCGGCAATTTCGCAGGCGACCATTCAGGGGTTCACTTTCACATATGAGCTCCCAGAATTGGAGGCGAAGCTGCGACACCTCCTGCGTTGTGGTTGCCCTGCGCTGAGGCATACCGAACCAGATCTGTCTTAATCAACACGGATTCGCCTCGTAAAGTTGCGGAGTCGACCATAAAATCAGCTATGTTCCATCGCCTTGGTAATGTCCCCCAAATATCAATGTGAACCGTAAAAGAAGCTATTAAAAATGAAAATTGTCATAGGAGTAGGAACTAGTGCAAGGACCCTAAAGGGCAAAAAGGACATCAAATTCAATTATTTATGTAGTTAGGCGCACGAAATGAACCGTATGCTTGAACTCTTGCTGTAAAACATGCTCACCCTTCACATTTTTTGTTTACCTTGGATCAAATCCACTCAAAATATAATGGTAATAACGGAAGCTTGATGTTTTCGGGTAATTTAGAAAAATTTTTGACATTTGTGATTACCGTTCTCTACTCATGGTTGCGTATTCCAAAAATTCTCTAATAAAAAATCCTTTACCAGTAAGACTCAGCGTGTTTGAATCCCAACAATATCGCTCAGCCACAATGACTGGCCAGTGAACAAGATATAACACGTAAGATATATCTCCACAGTATAATATGTAGCTATTTGTGAGAATATACACATTCGCGTCGAGAAAAATTACTGTTCCAGCAATAAAAGTTGCACATAACCTGTCATTGAAATTTTTGAGAGTGATAGGTAGAAATGATCCATGACCTTTACTGCTTCTTCCAAATTTCTTTATGTAAAGAAGGCTTGCAAGTGTTCCTAACCAGACGCCATAAGAGATGTCGTAAACAGCTTACAGCATGCTTTATTGTTGCCTAAGTTTTCTTGCCAAAAAATTCTTCAATTCGATCCCCGCTCATGCGTTGTTGCGAAAAACTTTTGATGTTAATGATAAAGTTAGCAAACCACTCAAAAAATGTGAACTGAAAAGAGAAATCGGAAAGATTTTTGTGCGATAAAGCATGGAGCTCTTTTTCAGCAAACTCAGCAAAAATGCTCAGCATTTATCAATTACTAGCTGCTGCCTAAATTTTTCGATTTTTGTCGCCTTGTGTTTAAAGCAGCTTTTGTAGGTGATATTGACCCCAAATGCGATCTTACCTATATTTGGAAAGCGCTTTTCTCATCTTTTATACGTAAAAAAATTCAACAAATTCTCTCTAACTTGCAAGCCTAGAATCTGGTCAGTCGAGATACATTTCGCCCAAGAATGTTCTTGCAAGAAAATCTCCACGCCGCGCCTCTCAAGTCAAGTTCCTGTTGTCACGGAGTGTGGGTGTAACAGGTTATCATATGCATAGACTTACTTTCCATGTAAAATTGGTCTTGCTGTTAACTTTTGCGAAACTTGGTGGATGCTCTACAAGAGGTAATTTTGTGAACGTTAGGTTGTCCCATAAGTCTTTTCATTTATGAATTTTCGCTGTGATAAGTTAAGGACCCTTCTTTCAAATAGACTCCAGGCTACCATTCGATAGAGGAAAGCAAGCTCTATAAAACGTTTACGCTTTTGCACCAGCTTCGATCCGCCCCAAGCTCAAAACCAAAATCTAAAAAGTTTCGGACGCTCAGAAAATCAAGCTTTTTTATCTTCGTCTAAAAAGTCCTGCACTCTCTTACTCGCTTACGCATATATACTCCACTTAAGACACACATATCTGCTGTTGCTGCAGTTTTTTACCAACTAAAAATCAAAAAAACGAAATTTTCCATGTTAGCAAAGTGGTGTCGTGCTGGTTCTTACACTAAGGTTTGTATACAACAAGCTCTTAGAAGTACAACCGTAAATTTTTGCACTCTACAAACTCTAGTTTCCAAGATTATCGAATTTATTCCTCACTTGAGTTTTTCTCTCTTAACATTTCTCGAAAGCAGAGCTTATAAAGAGCTAAAAATTCACGGTTATACTTCGAAGGCCCTGTAGTATACACCTGTTAATGTAAGATTAGCACAGTGTCACTTTGGTAAAGACATGAAAATTTTCGTTTCCTTGATTTCCAGTAGATGAAAATACAGCAACAGTACATACGAGTGTTCTGGTGTGGAATATGTGTGCGGGAGCGAGTGAGAGGTCCAAATGACCTTTTTAAACGAAGATATAGAATTTTTCGGCTTTTTGAGCATCCGGAGCTTTTATGATCTTTGTTATAAACTTAAAATGGATCGAAGCCGGTGCAGAGCGTAAGCTCTATCGAATGGTAACCTGGGGTCTATTCAAAACAAGAAGTGTATGACTTACCACAATGAAAACTCAAAAATGAAAAGACTTATGTGACAATCTAATAGAAGTAATTGATGAGACCAACAAGGGATACTTAATCGCAGTGACGATTGGGTAAGCGGTGTATACCTCGTATACCGTCCTCAGACGGTGATCTCTAAATCGCATTCCATATCTGCTATAACTAATTCTGCAGAAGTTATAAAGGATTTTTGGTGTAGTGGATAGTGGCTTAGACTGCGGAGCTGGAGAGCTGCGGAGCGTCTTGGTTCGATTCCTCTGGGATGCCACCCGTTCTTGCAAAACCTGTCCACATCAAAAAAAAAACTTGATTTTCACAATATGAAGCAATATACATATTTACATTTATTGGCACTGAACCACCGTTTGACTAAAAACACTCGTTTTAAGCCTTTTTCATTAACATTTGACTAACATTGATCCATTTGATTAACATATTGTGCATCATAAATGACAGATTAGCCGGTCCTCTTCATGTTGAAGGCAGTGTCTTACCAAGATTTAGTTGCCGAGTTTTTTGCATTTTGCAAGCCTGTCGGACCCTGTCTAGCACTGTATGGGCCTAAAATCGCACGAGGTTCCCAAAACCCCGTTCTCTGAAGGCCCCGCGGAAGCAACGTGGACGAGTTGTACCTTCCAACTTCAGCCTCAGCCACAGTGGCAGCAACACAGGGGCGGTGGATGCCAAGTGGAGGGACATGTTCATTTTTCTCAGCGTGGGGAGAGGGTCAAATTGAGTGGGACTTTTTGCAGTGGCATATTTGGAGGTCCCATAATAGAATATGTGAAAATCCGCATGACTTCAACTTTGGTGAGACACTGCCTTTAAGCGCGAATTCGGATTTTTCAATGCAAAATTGAGTAAAGTATTTAATGAAAAAAGACGAAAAACGAGCGTTTCTAGGTTAGACGGCGGTTAAGTGCCAATAAATATTAATACATTGCTTCATATTGTGAAAATTAACTTTTTTGATGTCGACGGGTTTTGCAACTTGCCTGCTAAAATTTACAAAAATGCAAAACGGGCTTCATCCCAGAGGAATCGAACCCACCATGACCAGCTCCGCATTCCAAGCCACTATCCACTGCACCAAAAATCCTTTATAACTTCTCCAAAATGATGTCATAGCAGATAGAATACGGTCTAGAGATCAAGATCACCGTCTAGGGACGGTATACGCGGTGTACACCGCTTACCCAATCGTCACTGCGAACAAGTATCCTTCCCTTGTAAGATTGAAGGTGCTAGAGTAAAGTAGGAGCTAGTAGAGCCCATTCATCAATGTTACACCGCTGTAACGACTGGAAAAATAGCATAAATTGAAGGCATATGTGCATACAAAAGCGAAGTTGAAAATCGATTTTTATTTGATCAAAGATCTCTCGACACTAAAAACCCTGTGAATTTTTTTGCTTATGACGTAAACTTTATACTCATGGCTACCTATTATTCATTTTTTATAAGGAAGCATCACCATGTCAAAGGAGATAGGCTTGAAAAAATAACCTCACGAATTTTCAAATCCTTGCTTCTTTTTTATTAGCGTTTTCCGCAAGTTTTAGTAACCATCTGATAACCAAAAAAGATTACACTTTCGATCTAAAAAAGGTCCAAAATGCATCTTCTCATTCCAGAACCTCTCAAAAAGTTACCAAGATATAAAACTCATGTTTTTTGCCATAATGAGGTCTAGCTATTTTCCCAACTTTTTGTAGCGAATTTCCGAGCAAGTCCAAATAACATTTGGAAAGAGCAGACCCTGCAGGATGCAAAACAATTTTTCTCTTTCAAATCTTGCTTTTTAAAGTTTTTTAAATCATCTTCGATGCTATTGGATTGCATACCTACAAGGTAAGCATGTTTAGTAGAAGTGGCGTTTTATATGGAATGTGAGGCGCTGAAAAAATATAATAGATATCAGGATTACTTCTGTGTTGTTTCTTCAATTTTTGCTCCAAAAGACGAACATAACTCGTCCTCCATAAATGATCCGTAGTTAATGAAGACAGATTTGGTTTCAGCGTTTTACGTCATCTAGTATGATATACGTCCCATCTGCAAAAGCCACTTCGAGTAAACATGCCTCCCTTATTAGTTAACTTCAACCTTATAGAACATCAACCAGCGAGAAATCCAGCTGTCATTCGGTAACAAAAACACTCTTCCCAGAGACCCCAGGCTGTGTTTGGAAGAATCGAGATTTAATTTTTTGAGCCCTTGCACGCTCATCAGCTTTGGATGGGTGCCACCAAGCCCGTCAGACCCCGCACGCACCAAACTGGTAAAGTTTTAGTAAACTAGTAACACCTACCTTGCTACCTCATTGGTTAACCATTTGGGATTGATTATCACTAAAGCCAACAAAGTGACAAGCAAAGTGTTGGTGATAAAAGATCTAATCCACGGGCTTGTTTCAGACACTGCAAAAACTTTGTTGCACAATGCTTTTTAATAGTAGAGCCTGACAGTTCTGCAAAGTTGACATTTCAAGATATTGACTCAAACTTTTTCATGCTAACACCGCCATTTCTAGTTTCTCAAATGGAGACTATCATTTGAATTCAGTAATCAAAAGTTGGCTTTCAACTTTCTATGTGCTTCAGGTAAAGCATCTTGTCAACTCTAATATTTGGAAAATTAGCCGAATACTTGTATCTTTGTCCAAAGAATTTCTGCTGAACTCGATTTACTCATGCATGCCCTTCCAAACAAGACATAGCCTTTACAGGTGCTGTCACTTTTCCTTAGCTCTAAAGCGGCTTGGCAATTCTGACGATTTTGTGGTATCTATCGTTTTCGAATTCCTTTTTGAGCTGAGTCAAAAACTGTGCTTCGCGTTTCTGAAGACATTAATAACATGCTTTTCTGAACGTGGAAACTGCTATTTAAGGGCGGGAAGCAGAATTCAGCTTTTATTTGAATAGAATCGGCTAAGAGCCAATAATTTGATTGCCGCTAAGGCGGATGGAGTGTCTCCACCCATCCGGGCTCCATGAGCCAATCGCACTCTCGTGGGCCGGCTTTCGCTTCCCGCCCAAACAGCAGTTTTCAAGCCCAGAAAAGCGAGTCATAAAAATGAATCTTAATCATCAAAATTTCAAAAAAAGTGTTTTGTATTTTTTTTTCGAAAGCCTCAATGGCTAACGCTTTTTTGATGCCGCTTTCTGCGACGCTTTCTCAAACGTGTCGAGTTTTAAGGCTTAAAGGCAGCGTCCGGGCAGATATAAAAACGTAGCAATGACGCCCTTTTGATAAACTCCTGCAGAAGTGGCATTGCACTGTGTCGAGTTTTACGCACTGGTAACTTGTCCGCTCTGAAACCGATAAGCCAGAGTGTGCATATTGCACGAAGTCAAGACGTACAGTTTCAAAACGACTCTGCATAATTTTGGCGTCTTGCGTCACGTTAGAATCTAGAGCTTTGGAAAAGCTCGTTTTCTACATTTTCATGCTCTCAGAGCAGCATTTTCGGATTCAGCGGGATTCCTTTGAGGTCTTGAACTGTACACGCTGTAAGGCCTTCTAAGGCTTGTCACAATATCGAGATAGACGGACAAGAATTTTCATTAGTAAGAAAGGCAAGAAAATACAGACAACTAGCTAATGTAAGAGTACATCCAGAACAATATGAAATTAATCCCTATGTGATATCCAGTGATCACAAGAATTAGTAAAAGACTAAGTTAGTAAAAAAGGAAGTGAAAGAGAATGTAGTGCATTTTTTATCAGCCAAGTTTAATCATTGATATATATATATATATATATATATATATATATATATAAGTTAGCCAAATTCTTCATATCTTACTCTAAGAAGAGATGGAAAAAAGTCGACTGTCTACTTCTCTCACCTTCAATAATATATGGCATGTTGAAGCTTTTTGCTTTCTGGCTTCAAAAAATCTTTGCTCTATAAAAGCCAACACATTGAGAGATGGAGTGGAGCAAGATAATAGTGAAATATTCCCACCTTTCTGAAGACTTACAAGTTCTTCCGCACCACAATCTAGTAAGTCACCCCAAAAGTGTGTATGTTTGTTTAGACGGCTGTCACAGAATAAGATTTGAAGAAAATCTTGGTAGTATTAGATGCATATTCTATTCCCTTTTGAAAATCATGTTTTCTTCGCAGTCAAATTAATGATCCTTCAAAATCATTAAGATCCTTTACTAAAATCTACGACACATGGTTTTTTTGCCATAATCAAGTTTTGCCTTCTCTCCAGGTTTTGGTACTACCTCGAAGAAGTCCAATAAATGAATGGATAGGCCGATGTTTGCACTTCTTCATAAGATTATGTAGTATTAAAAAACGAAACGTGATCATGGCAAAAAGTAGTTCCAGACTTCGGCGATCTTCAGGAGCCCATTCATTGCACTGCAATGCAATTAAATTTTTCTGAAGAATGAAAAATTGCATTGATTGCTACCAAAATCTTATATAAACCATTGTTCCGAATTGCGGCAGCCGTTCAATGAAAACAAGGACACTTTCGAGACGAAGTAATTTATATTATACCATTCGAAGGGAATCAGGGGTAAGTCCGTTTTTTTCCTCCCCCCCCCCCTCTGCCGAGAGATATGCTGTATTCTATCTGAAATTGTGTCCAGTTTCAACGGCAGATTTTCTCTCAGCAAAAACCTTACTATTAATTGTTCTATCGGTGTAACAGTGGCCTTCTCTTGTCAACGTAGGACCGTCAACTTTCTCGCAGCTTCCATCTTCATTGCGATAAGAAAGCAGAAAGTGAGCACATTGAATCAACTGATGCATCGGTCAAATAAAATCCCTCACTTTTCACGGATCAGAAGACTTTAGAAAATTCAACGCTTCTATTTTCCATAATTTCAGCTTTCGAAATGGTCAGCTTATTAAGACCAGTTACCAGGGCTCACCTAGCCCCCTCACTCTTCACGAACGGAAATAGTTGAGATTTTTCAAATGGAGAGAGAGCCCTCCCTCACATGGATCCAATAATGGACTCCATGACGTTGCTATTGCCATTGTAAAACGGCAGCAACGAGCTGTTCGGTGAAGATGAGTTTTAGACAATTTTTTTGTTCGTTCAGTGGCGGCGTCGAGACGGGATGGAAGAAGATTCTGGTAAAATAGTTGTAAATGGATCCGTTCCCATACGCCCTCAAAAAGACGGCAAGTCTGAAACGTCAAAACCCATTGTTAAAAATGTACTAACCTCCCAGCGGCATAGTGACATATCAACCGCTGTATCAGCACATGCTAAATCTGAGACAGAGAAACTTGAAACTACAGTTTTTATGATTTTTTCGGGCAAAAACTGGAAAAAATTACATGTTTCTTGCTATATCGTTAATAAACAATTCATAAGTGATTCTTTATTTCAAAATTTGAAAGATCCCTTATATTTCTCGATTTTTTGCCTGTTTTTGAGGAAAAGTGAATGTATTGAGGGATCGGAGAAACCTATATTTTTGTGCTTCTGGCCTATTTTATCTTTCCACAGCTATTAAGATGCAGTAACTGTAAGCAAAATGTCTATCGGGGAGATTACATGCGTGGTTGTGTTGGGTTTCGCAGTTTTTTCGGACAAAGATTTGATTACGCGGGTAATCTTTAGATGTTAGAGTTGACGTCATACTTCACCGTAATTACTTTGTATAAATGCTTTGAACAAATGTAACACGATTACCTCAATATATATGAAATTTCTGAGGCAACCTGATATGATCTCCGATCATTAAAGTAAAAGCGGTGCGTAATTGTACGAATACTCCATATTTGGAAGTTTTATAACTTTTTGGAAAGAATTCAAAAAATCGTTTGTACCAAGTGAAAGAGCATAGCCGAAAACGGTCTAAGTGGCACACGAATGAAAATCAGTGTCAATTTCAGGAATATTCACACACCAAATGCAATTTTCATAGGTCCATAATTATACGAATACCTAAAAGAAACTTCTTTTTTTTACTCGAAACTGCATTTCCGGGCAAAAATTTACCGTAAAGTTACTAACAAAGTATGAGATTGCTAAACACTGAATCCAGTGCGGTTCAAAAAGCGTTACTCTTTCTGCAGGGCTCAAAATGCTCTTGAGATTGATCCTTCCCGAAAGCTTCTGTTTTTCTATTCTAGCTCTCTAACAGCTTCTGTTTACTCAGTAGATATTTTGTTAGAGTTTGGAACAATTTGTTGTCTCTTTGTTTCCCAGCCAACTCCTTAACTTACCCCAAAGTTAGCGCGATTTCGACCCTTAGAACTCAGCTTCTGTAGTCCTATGATATAGTAAGCACGAAGTATCTGTGAGCATGAGCTTCGTTGGTCAAAAAAGTTGCGACAGTGAGAGTTTGTTTTGGCCACGCAGTCGTCATCTTACAAAATGGCTGTGCTTAATATTGCAATCACGCATATCCTGCCTTTCGGTTTCAAAGCTCAAGCTGCTGAAAAAGAAATTCAAATACTTTAGCGCGGTTACACCAACATAAGCAATGCACTTGTCCCATCGCAGCTTTTCAAGACGAATCTGTGTCATGATAATCAGTTGTGCTAACTCTCTTGTAAGGTTGGGACTTGGTTGAAAAACGCGACGAGAACACATTTTGCCTCAAACAAAATATCTTCATTGAGCTTAGTTTTTCTTATAGCATAGGTAAAAGCTAGTTAGAATGTTTGAACCAAAGAACAGACGTTTTTGGAGGACACTAACTCCAAAAGCATCTTGAGCAAACGTGAAAAGAGTAATACTTTTCTTTCTGACTGTAGTGGATTCACCGCGTAGCAAATATCTCACAGAGGAAGTTCATTTAATCGAAGTGGCCTTGCCAAATGAGATGTATAACGTATTGAAAGGCATAGATCCGCTGATTCCAAAACGGCCTTCCTTATCTGCAGAACGTTTATGAACCCGAAGAGTTAAGAGCGTTTTTTGAAGCGAAAGATGAATGTGCATTTTAGATGAAATGAGTTGCCTAATTCTTACTAGCTCTCGATCAATGTAACCGTGTAATATATTTTTTACTAGCTGGCTTACCTGGCTCCGCCGTATGTTCCGAATGGAAAATTCCATTTCTCAACCAACCCGGACCAAACTTGGCACACATACACTTCGGGCCCCGGCGGGTGTCACAGTCCACTTTTCGTTATCGAATGATGTCGATTTTATCGATTTTTTGCAAAATTTGAGCTAGGAGGCTGGGATTTGGCACAGGGGGGTAATCGAGCATGCTGATTACGAATACAATATTAGTTTTCGAAACCGTGCATTACTTTTATCGATTTCATCGATTTTTTGCAAAATTTGAGCTAGGGGGCTGGAATTTGGCAGGGGGGTGTAATCGAACATGCTGATCACCCCCACGGGGATGATCAGCATGCTCGATTACCCCCCTGTGCCAAATCCCAGCCCCGTAGCTCAAACTTTGCAAAAAAATCGATAAAATCGATAAAAGTAATGCACGGTTTTGAAAACTAATATTGTATTCGGAATCCCCATGCTCACTTACCCCCCTGTGCCAACTCCCAGCCCCGTAGCTCAAATTTTGCAAAAAATCGATAAAATCGATATCGATCGATACGAAAAGTAGCCTATGACACCCGCCGGGGCCCGAAGTGTATGTGTGCCAAGTTTGGTCCGGATCGGTTCAGAAATGGAATTTTCTATTCGGAACATACGTACAGACAGACATACATACATACAAACAGACATTCAGCTTTATATATAAGATTTTAGAGTAATGGTAATGATTTAGAGTATTGATAATGATCATAGCATTTTTTGAAAAAATGCTATGATCATTACCACTGCTCCATTGAAGAGCTAGGAAAAGTATTACGGCTACTTTTTTCCTACTTGCACATTCAATTTTTTGCCTCAATAAGCGCTCTTAACTCCTCGTCCATAAACGTTCTGCAGATAAGGAAGGAAGAAATCAGCATTTTATGCCCTTCAGTATGGTATACATCCGTCTAGAGAGGCCACATTGGATAAACATGCATTCCTTGCCAGATTTTTCTTACTGTACTCTACTAAAATTTAGCCTGAAAATTCCTAGTTTTGTACAAAAAAGGAGCCATGTTCGAAATGTTTTATACCAGATTGTCTCATAAAACTTTTTCGATTTTACTAGAACCGTTCGCCTTCCTATCTCTTTCTCTTATTTGATGCCGCTTGTCACCTTTCGACAGAGCAAAGCAAGATGGTTACCAAGTTTTCCTAAATCGTACTACGCCCAGAGTATGAAACTGAGATTCGATAGTCGTAAACGAATTCACATTTAAAAATCGTATTTCCTCCCCAAAACATCCTAAAACCCCCATCACCTCATAACACTTTTCATAACATAACACTTCACACACTCTAACACTAACATAATACTTAATTAGGGTACCCTAAGTACCCTAATTTGACGCGTACAAGGCGCGGGGTGGTCCTAGCTTTCATCGAGCTGCTTAGCCGCCCCAACGTGTTTCAAGAAGCAATCCTTATGCCGCACGATTCGTCAGGCAAAACGCAGCACGGTATGGGGTTCCTTTGGTTGCGAAGTCCTTTGCCGTGTTCGGGCTGATCGATGAAAGCTAGGACCACCCCGCGCCTTGTACGCGTGAAATTAGGGTAGATAAAAAGACGCTAATTTCAAATATTTGATCAAAATTTCGAAAAAAGTACTTTGAGCGGAGTTACAGTGATGCGGCACTTTCAGCGAGACATTCCGTTTAGATAGCCGTTGGCATGGGTCCAAAAAAGCTTGAAAGTAAGATTTTGAAGTTTTTGAAAGCTCTTCTTGGTAGCTCAGAAGACGCTGATTTCGAATTTTTTAGCTGAAATTTTACATATTTGGGTTGAAGAAAGTTATGGGGGCGCGGCAATACCAACGCGGCAATGCGTTTATACCGTCGATGGTCCTAAAAAAAGATCTTTGTGAAAGAAATTTTGGAATTTTTGAAAACATTTTCAGATTGTCCAGAAGGCGCTGGTTTCAAATGTCTGAGCTTGAGTTCAATTGGTTGAGGTTTGAGCGAGCTATCGCAATGCGACATTTTCGGCGCGACAACGCGTTTATATCGCAGGATTTCAAGGCGGCAGTGTTGGCACTGTTTACGTTTTCATATTTTCTATCATAAAAGGAATAATTAAAAGGCTAAAAGTGAAATGGTAATCCGCCCCTGACGGTTCTGGGTTCCTCTCACGCTCGTAGACAACGCACATGTAAACAGAAGTACGGTAACAAAACTTTATCCTTGTAAGTGCTTGCGTCTCAATAAATACTGATTTTACGGTTGAATACGAAGAAAAAACTTATCAGGACGTCAAATTACGAACCAGTAGAAATCCGCATCCGGCGCAGAAACATTCCCAATGTTGACACTAATTTTCATTCTTGAGCCGCGTATACTGTTTTCGGCTACGCTCCTTTACGTAGTACCAACGACTTTTCGAGTATCTTTTAAAAATTCAAACTCTCAAAATATGGGTTTGTAAGTTATGATCCGCACTTTATACGCTTTGTGAGAAATATTAATTTAGTCATTCGTCAGTAACTTTCCCTGGAAAAAAAGAACCTGTCTAAACGCTGATACTTCATTGCAACTTTTGATAATCAATAACTGAAGAAGATTTGTTGTTTTGGCTTAAGAAATAGTTTGTTGAGAAGCTTACCTCGACCAATTGCGGGTTTCTTCTGCTCTTCATAGTCTTCATTTATAAGAGGATTGTATTCATGCATGACATTAGATGTCGCTCTACTCAGTTCGTACGCGAGTGACCCACACATGAATTGCCATATCCGAGATAGAAGAAAACCGTAAGATATCTGAATGCAGCAATGGATGAACAAATGTTGTGCAACAATTTCTTGAAGCTAGATTGGTTGTCAACATCATAAATGAGCTCACAACTTATCAATATAACTGCGATAAGCTCTAGGTAATGTCTCGTCGACTGCATCAAGGATATTGTCTGATTGGGGACAGGATTTTGGAAGGTTAATCTATACATCCTTCCAAACTTTTGCGCTCACTCAAGATGTGCATGTTCCTACTAGAGGTCAAGCAGACATCAATCTTGTTTCTTCCAAGCGATATTGTGAAAGGTTTGACATGTTACGACCTTTCGGCACGTCAGATCACAATGTGGTAAACTTTCCCCGTTTCCATAAGGCTATGCCAACATAAACGCCGAAGTTATGCAGGTTAATTCGATCTTATACAATGCTATACTCATAGTTTCCTGTCTATCAATTTGATCAAATAAAAGTCGGTTTTTTCTATTTTCAATGATCCGTTAGCAAACCTTCTCTACAAAAAAATCTGTCTTGATTTAAATTATCATCCTGAAAAGTTACAATCATGAACTTCGCATTACAAGACATGGAAGCAAATAACTATCTCGCTTATGAGCTAGATTTAAAGGAAAATCTTTATTACCAATCTTGTCAGATGACCTTGAAAATAGCTAACAATGATAATCAAGCTAAGGCTGACGTTTGGGCCTACTTTTTGCTAAAGGCATAATTACGCTTTACATGGTAGTATGGCATTGACACACATGATGCGAGTCCGTGAAACATGTGATGCTGTGAAGGTTAAACCTGAATGTGTTTCTGGAATTTTGAGAAAACTCAAATATTTAAATACTGTTACCTCCGTTTCTATGCCTCAGATCCTATGCAGAAAATGCGCTCTCACTTTCAGTTACGCCCTCGCTTATATTTCAATATATCTCTTTTCACTGCTAAAGTTATAGCATTTTGGGAAAAAAACCCTCTTTATAACTATTTCCAAAAAACAGATTATTACTATTTTAGCACATCTTCCTCCCATCAGCACCATATCTTTGTCTGGCAGAGTTAAGGTTGTTTAAACCAACATATTGAGGCTCATTTTTTGCGGTTTAGAAATTACCGCGAGGCGGCTTCACAGTAACCCACGCGGGAAACAGCAAGGAAGAAACTGTACACATATAGTCCAAATAACCAGTGTTCTTCTTGTATGTCCATCCTCCTGTACCACATTTCCTTTATTCGTATTATATACCCTCTTGTTGTGGTTGTTACCTGCCTACGACACTATTCTTTTCTTGAAAGATTCCTAGAAGAAAGAGGTAGAGGTAATATAGCGATTCGTATATTCGGGACATAAAGTCAGTCGATATCATCTATCATGATTTTCAGGTCAGTCACCAAAACTTCTTTTAAACCTGGGAGTGGTGGGATTTGAGGTTTTCTACTGTCTTGGCTGAAACGTATCTTCAACGAAAGGAAATGACCGTTATCGGAAATAGTATTCGAATCCCTACCCTCGTAGCAGCCACAAGGACCAAGACGCCGCGCAATGGTGCGCGACACCATAAATAGCAATTCTAATGTGCCCAATCGTTTTAGTTCGCCTTTATATGATCAATTTAGGCTCGAAAGTACTTCACGTTGGCCGCCGCTTTTATTTGTGAACCCCGTTCATCCCGTTGCCATCTACAAAAAGCTTTTTTGCCACCAGAGCGCATAAAAAAAGTAATAGGTGGCTGGGAAAACTCAGGGGACCCTACCCTAACATAGGCTCTGCACCCGTCGGGCAGGCCCCGACTCATCAGCTGAAGATCTCCCTTTTCAATAATGCCAAAATACACATCAACTAATCACATAAATTCATAAAATTCAAGCGATTCCCAGAAATTTTTGTCAGAAGGTGTCAGAGCTCCCCGCTCAATTGTTCAATCATAATTCACGTATAGGTGCATATATACAGGCGCATGCATGTACAGGGTGTCCCAAAAGTATGTATGCACTGTTTGATCGTTAATATCTTTCTTCCCAATAAGTCTTTTGCCTTGCTTCAGGTACCGTTTTGCAGAGCTGGCTTCAACTTAGATTTGCAGTATAGAAAGAATCACCCATCTCTCTTCATTACTGTTGGATCACTGTAGAAACTTCAGAGAAGGTTTTGAGCCATAAAAGGCCATATTTTGCTTCAGAAAGGACTTGAAACAGCCTAAAAACTGTTACACTAGGCTAATTGGAGTTGCTGATTCTGATTGTAAAGTTTCAAGCTTATTATGATGCTTCATTGGAGATTTATGCCAGGTAAGCAGTAGCGGCCATTTTTTCAATGTTCCTAAAAAGTGCGGTTACACCATTTAGAAAGCTTCGCAATCTTGTGAATAGTTAAGTATTGAACTCATCGTCCATGAAAACCCTATTACACAAGTTTTCACATTTTTTTGAAAATTTTTGAAACGGCAGCTTTTTCCACATTGACACCATATCTTTCAAGTTCCTACTGTAATCCTACAGTAATAAAGAGAAATGGGTGATTCTTTCTATACTGTAAATCTAACAAGGAAAAGTTTCCAAGTCAGCTCTGCCAACCCGGATGAGTCATATATCGCCGTAACGGGCTTAAAACGCTGATTCCAAATCTGCTTTCCTTTTCTGCGGAGCAACTTTCTGAGGTAAGTTATGAGCGTTTAAATGTCTAAATATGTCATGTTCAAAGTGGCTTGAAATCATTTGAAAGCTGTAAAGCAACACCTAACGGATTTTCATTATCTGTGTTCCGTCCTTGTAATCAATATACTTGATACAAACTGATAAATCACTTTCATGTGTTATTGTACAAATTCCGCCAATTTTAAGCCACTTAAAACATGACAAATTTAGACTTTTAGACGCTCATAACTTCTTTCGGAAAGTCGCTCCGCAGAAAGGAAAAGCAGATTTGGAATCAGCGTTCCAAGCTCGTCACGGTGATTTATGACTCATCCGGGTTGGCCGAGCTGACTTGGGAACTCTCCCTCGTAAGTTGAAGCCAGCTCTACAAAACGGTACTTGAAGCAAGGCAAAAGAGTTATTGGAAAGAGCGATATTAACGATTAAACAGTGCATACATACTTTTGGGACACGCTGTATATCATGAATCCCTCGGAATTGTTCCCATATGAACCATTCAGCAATGAGGCCTTATTCGAAGTTAACATGTCAGAATGATAGAAAGTCAGCCACGTTGATGATTTATATGGGAACAATTCTGGGGAATGCACCATACATGCAGGCAGGCGTAGAGGTGCACTGAAACACCTCGTTCACAGGGACAGACATGAAAAAATGGCTCGTCGTCAACATGTCATAAACTCATTCTAGGAAAGTTCAGAATTTTGCTGATGACATCTAAATATGCTTTTGCTGCAGAGACGATCAACAAAATAAAGCTTTGAAGCTCTTTTTACCGCAATACGTCGAATGTCACAGTCGTCTAAAAAGTGTTAGATTTCTGTCAACGCTTCAGAAACGATAGTGATGCATCATGGGCATTACTCTTTTAACCGTAGTCTACAACTACGATGGTATCGCTCTCGAAGCATTCAATATTGTTAGAGACTTCGGTGTTCTAAGACTTCAAACTTTCTGCTCATCTGGAATCAGCTATCAGAAGATCATCCTCCTCTTCGAAAACTTTGGAAGCATTAACAGTCAGGACATTAACAGTCCCGTGTCGAAATCGACGATTTACCAAAAGAGATCGCGTAATTACGCTGGTTCTACGCGGGCCACCAGTCGTAGTACGCACCCCACGGAGGACTGAGGGAAACGTTTTCACAATTTCTTTCCTTTGTTTCCTGGCTCGGCCGCAATTTGTTGGTTGTTCTTGTTTGCTGATAGTTTTTACAAATCTGTTATTCCCTGTAATCCCTCTCATCCGTCTCGGCAGAACCTTGTTTTCATCGTAAAATTTATCACATAGGGACCGAACCAACTTCTCGAGAGTAGCAAGGAAAAGAAAGCAATCGAGCTCAGAAAAAGGCGGATGTTCAAAAAAGAAAATAGATTTTTTCGCGTCTGCAGTTTAATGAGCTAAAGCGAGGACTTCAAAGCTATTTTGCAGAACAGGCAAATCAGCATAGAGTGAAGAGTACAGTGCATGAAGGAATGGATGCATGCCGGAAGAGGTAAGTAGCAAGTGAGAGAATGAGATAATCAGTGAGGTATCAAAACTAGATTATAATACTTAACTATTTGAAAAGTCTAGCAAGCATGAAAAGTACCCTACGATTATAGGGATTCATCAAAAAAGGAAACGAATCAAATAGTGAAAGAAGTACTAAGCAGTTCAGGGTTTTTGGAAACAAAGGTCGAGAGTGAGAAAGACTGCAAAAGCAAATGAAAGAAGCACCGTCGAAGAAAAGCGTAAAAACTTTCGCAGATCTAGACGATTGAAAAGGGGCAGAAAACTCTGCAGATTCAAAAATTTTTTACAAGGCTGCAGAAGATGCCGATCTGGTAATAAGCCAGGTGAAAGGAAAAGTAGGACGATTACAAGCAGGAGCTCGGGCAGCAAAAAGCACAAATAAAAAGGAACTTATTCCGCGACGAGGTAGAGATAACTCCACAATATGCAAATCCATGAAAAAAAGACTTCAGGTTATTTAAGTTGCACCGCCCAGTGTCCCAGAGCACGAAGACTGGCTTGCACTTTGAACAGCACGGAAATCAGCATTTTCCGAGCTTGGCATAAAGAGGAAAAGAATTGACGATGAAAGGTAGGAAATTTTGGTTTTTTTTCGAAATTAGCAGCGTGCATAGACCCAGGACTACATAGGGGTGAGGCGAACAAAAATTGTGAAAAGTTTGTTAGGAAATTTCGTAGAAAGTGTAGCAAAGTAACTGAGGAAGATAGAGTCCTGAAGGAAAACTTTGGTTGATGACCAACACTACCAAGCATCGGTTGGTAGTGTTATGTAAACATTCTTAGCCCTTCCACTCAGCAGTGGCGTACCCAGGATTTCGGCTCGGGGGGGGGGGCGCGACAAAAATTTTTTCCTAAAGAAGGTGCGTGGCGTTAGCCACGCACTCCGAAAAATTTTTGGGGGGTGCTTCCCAAAGTTTTTTCGGGTCCCCGACCCCTACAATCTGGAAAAAGCTGACGCCACGCCCCCGAAAAAAATTTTTTTACAAGGCTAATTTGAATTTTTAAAAATTTTTAAAAATTATTTTAATTATTTACAAAAATAAACAAGTCACTTACACATTTTTATAACCCATATAAGTAACTTTCAAAAATTTCGCGACCCATTCTCGGGGGGGGGGGGGCGCGCGCCCCCCCCCCCCCCGCCCCCCCCCCTCGATACGCCACTGCCACTCAGATGGTCATCAACTAACCTTAGGATCTCTCTTCCTCAGTTACTTTGCTACACTTTCTACGAAATTTCCTAATAAACTAAAATTTTTGTTAGTCTTACCCCTACGTAGTTGGGGGTAAGACTTCTGGGTCTATGCACGCAGCTAATTCCGAAAAAAGAAACCCCGAAATTTCCTACCTTTCATCGTCGGCTCTTTTCCTCTTTATGCCAAGCTCGGAAAATGCTGATTTTCGTGCTGTTCAAAGTGCGAGCCATCTTCGTGCTCTGAGACACTGGGCGGAGCATCTTCCGAGTGACCTGAAGAGTTTCTTCATGGATTCGCATACTGTGGAGTTATCTCTACCCCTTCGCGTGGATAATTTATTTTCATTTGTGCTTTTGCTGCTCGAGCTTCTGCTTTTAGCCGTCCTACTTTCTCTTTGACATGGTTTACTAACAGATCGGCATCTTTTGGAGCAGTTGTAAAAATTGTTTAGATCTGCAGAATTCTTTGCCGCATATAACTCCTCTTTAAAAGTACTTTGATCTTTTGACACCACGGTTACCCATGCTTCCGGATGGTGCTAACTGGTTCATTCGCGCAGGCTTTAGAAGACGTGATTTCACTCATCTCAGGAAGATTTGTGCTCTGTAAAGCCGGAACATCTGCTGTAAAGCCAGAACATCTGCTGTTTCACTATTTGAGTGTATACGCCCAAACAGTGAAACAGCGGATGTTCTGACTTCTTTTCATTCGTAAGTGGCGAACCTTCGAGAAAATGTATATAGTTTTTCGTACATCTACTTGGCTTTCATTTTTCTTCCTCCCTTTCTGAAAGTTACTGTAGTCACTGTTGCTAGGAAAATTTCGGGTAATATACGCAACTGATCGCAAGGATCTTATTAATTCGCTATATTATAATTGCTCTTGCTGCAATATTCTATATGGATCATTCCAGTCAGTTTCAGTTTGTGAGTACTTTTACCTTTGTGCCCGGCCCTCACATAGACTTTTTCCCCAGTTATAGCAATTTTAGCTATCAAATTAAGGTCATGGTTTTTTCATGCATCGCTGCGTTTTCTTGTTGTGCGCGCAAATTCTTTCTTGTACTCTATATTTTGCATAAATCCTATTTTGTAACATATCATACCTTCCTCCAACACATACCTCGATACTACCTTCTAGATGATGCTTGACGGGAACATAACGTCCTCCCCATGAAGAATGTAAAGCGTGCTTTCTCCCGTCGACCTATAGAGAGTCGTATTGTGAGCTACATTTTGACGCGCTCATTGTCTAGCACAAATCTGCTACCTTTACGCTTCTCTCTGCTCCTAGCAATCTTAATGACTCACCTAGGTTCGCCTTACCCTTCACGTACTCAGCCGCTTGAGCGAATCGTTTAAGCGACCAGCAAAAGCATGCGACAGTTCTTCCTTTACAACAAAACTCGGTTCTTACAACCGTTGGATCTCCGTATGCGAACATATGGAATCTTCGAACCGCAACTACTACATTGAGTGCTTTATGATTAATTATTTTCTACATTTCTGCTTTTGTAAACTTTGGTTTATAATTGAATAAATTTAGTTGTCCTCTACCTCTTGTGAGAGTACAGTTCCAAGTAGCTGTGCAAACGTCCGTGAATACGATAAATGACTTTTTTCGCTGTGCCTTATTCAATGTTTGGTTGCGCTAATGCTTTCGCTGACAAGATCGTCATTTACTCTTTGCGCATCGATGACAGTCCAAGAAAAAAACAATGAGTTTGCATCAGAACACACTTTCGAAAATTGAGCATGAGTCTTGCGCTTCTAATGCGCTTAATGCAAACCGGTCAAAAAAATTCCACAAGTCTTGTTCTCGTTTCTGTGTAGATTATAACGCCTTTAATGTAGCACAATACTCAGTCTTTTTAGAACATTTTCCATTAACTTTTGGGCGGAACTTGGGCAGTCAATTTGAATGGGTTCCTTCGATGATATAAGCCCTCAAGAGTAGTGAAGGCCAGTTTGTACTTCGTGCCATCATCTAGGGAAATTTGCCAAACGCACTACATAAGTAAAGCAGTGAGATAGTCCTTGCGAAGTATATCTCTTTACTACCAAACTTTGTGAAATGCGGTAATGGGGGCAGGGAATAGGAATCCTTTCAAATGCAATTGTTAAATTCCCGATAGTTGACGTTTTGTTGTAAAGGAAGAACTGTCACATGGTTTTGCTGGTCGCTTAAACGATTCGCTCAAGCGACTGAGTACGTGAAGGGTAAGGCGAACCTAAGTGAGTCATTAAGATTGCTAGGAGCAGGAAGAAGCGTAAAGGTAGCAGATTTGTGCTAGACAATGAGCGCGTCAAAAGGTAGCTCACAATATGACTCTCTATAGGTCGACGGGAGAAAGCACGCTTTATCCTGTATCATCCTGCAGCCTATGAAACCGAATTTTGTTGGAATTTGAATTTAAAGTTCAGTGGTAAAATCAGTCCAATTAGGGCAAAAACTTGAATTTAGAGGTATTCTAACACGCTGATTCCGAATATGTTAATCGTTTTACTTGAAACCTAGGATTTTTTCTTTTGTGAATTGAAAATTGTTTTCAGAAATAAAAATTCCAAAAATTTTGTGTAAGGTTTTTCTGACATGCTGTTTCCTAAAACTAATAGTTTCGCTCAAAACTTTGGATATTTTTTCCTTCGAAATTTTATTTATTTTCCACAAATTCTCTGTAAATTTGGCAAATTTCACAATTAGGATTTTTTGACATGCTCTTTCCAAAAGTTTCCATTTTATTTTCTCAAACTAACAGCTTATTTTCGTTTGTTTTCCAGGTTTATCAAAATTGCAGTGAAATTTTCGAAAAAGAATTTGAATTTCAAAATAGAAAAGGTTTAAGGTTTCAAGCAAAACCATTAGCTTTTTAGGAAACGGCATGTCAGAAAACCCTTACATAGAATTTTTGAAATTTTTGTTGGAAAATTTGTGAAAACAAGTTTCAATTCAAAAAAGAAAAAAATTCTAGGTTTGTAAAACGATTAACATATTCGGAATTAGCGTGTTAGAGTACCCCTAAATTCAAGTTTTTGCCCTAATTGGACCGATTTTACTACTGAACTTTGAATTCAAATTTCAACGAAATTCGGTTTCATAGGCTGCAGGATGATGACGGAGTTACCGTGAGCAAAATCAGCTCATCTTCGGTGCAAATTGAGTGCAAATTGAGTGCAAATTAGCGTTGCTGCCAGTTCATGACCTCTCATGAACTCCGTTAACTAGGCGGCGGCAACCTTATTGTGTATGTAAGTTCCGTTCCCCGTTCCTGTCAAGCATCATCTAGAAGGTAGTATCGAGGTATGTGTTAGAGGAAAGTATGATATGTTACAAAATAGGATTTATGCAAAATATAGAGTACAAGAAAGAATTTTCGCACACAACAAGAAAACGCGGCGATGCATGAAAATGACCTCAATTTGATAGCCAAAATTGCTATAACTGGGGAAAAAGTCTATGTGAGGGCCGGGCAGAAAGGTAAAAGTACTCACAAACTGAATACTGACTGGAATGATCCATGTAGAATATTGCAGCAAGAGCAATTATAATATAGCGAATTAATAAGATCCTTGCGATCAGTTGCGTATGTTACCCGAAATTTTCCTAGAAACAGTGATATGGCTTTACAGCGGATGTTCCGGCTTTACAGAGCACAAATCTTCCTGAGATGATTGAAATCACATCTTCTAAAGCCTGCGCGAATGAACCAGTTAGCACCATCCGGAAGCATGGGAAACAGTAGTGTCAAAAGATCAAAGTACTATTAAAGAGGAGTTATATGCTTGAACGAAACCCTACTAAAACCGACTTTGAAATAACATACTACCACTGTGCCAAATGGACAGAGTTTATATGCAGTATCAAACAACAGCTCAAAAAAGTTGGCAGAAGAGGGCGCGGCAATGCAGCTGAGAAACGCCTATTGGATTGCAGCCCCAGAGAGAGCCGCAGTCACGAAGGGAGATAGTACAAAAAATGGAATCTAAATAGCCGTTGTAACGATGTTCGCAGAACTCGAGGAACTGCTGAACAAGTTGCGCAGCTTTGGTACATGGGTCATAACGTGCCCGGTTGATGAAAGATCGAGTCAAACGAACAAAAGTGTGCCGAGCTATTCCTGAACAGCTTTGAGAAGCGGAACGTGTATTCAAAGCCTGGATAACCTGCTAAAAAGTATTTTGAAAATGAAAAACATGTGAAACACTTTGAGTCCTTGGACGAGAACTTTAAACAGATGGCAAACAAAGTACAGCTTTTCAGCACTATCGAAGCAATCTTTCTCAATGGAAAGCTTTACGCAGAAATATCATCGCCAGAGACAAGGTACCACTTCTAAAGCAGATACGCTGGAGTGGCAAACGCAAAGGAATCGTACGAAGCAATACGTCGAGCAGCGCCGGAAGCACTACTAGCAGTTATGGATATGGATTGATATGGGTGCCACCGAGGATGTCGTCAGACAGAAGTGGAGAGATGTCAAAATTCGACGATTCGATCAAGAGATCGCGCATTAATCACGCTGTCTTCAGGGCTGTTCCACGGATGCAACCAGTCGTGGTACGCACAACGCTGAAGAACGGTGAAGCAGAAGTTTTTCAAAAATGTTGTTTGTTGTTCCTTTGCTTCCTGCGGCTCTGTTACAATTTGCTAATTGATCTTGTAGTATTGTTGCTGTTTTTTCATAAAAATATGTTACCTTACTGTGTTCGCTCTGATCGGTTTCGGCCGAACTTTGCTCTCATCGTAAAATTTATCCCACCAATTTTCCTGTAACTTTGTATGAAAGCCGTGTACTGTCTCATCTGAAGTATTGCCTATTTGAAGCATCATAGAGTCATTTCAAAAACTTCTACAAAAACCGTTTTTCATCGTGCCATTTTGTCCAGCTTTAATTCTCGAAACTACGCCATTCTATTGTCTGCAACCAACTCTTTTTTCATTTAATATTACTCACAATCGCAACGCTATTGCATTGCTAACCACTGGGTCAGCTCTTCCTATTTGACAGAGTAGTTCAGCGTACTCAAGATAATGTAATGCTATTTTCATGTCAAGCCCCCGGTAATTGGTCTACTTTCCTACGCGTTTGTGTAGGGGGAAAAGGGTTTCGGTAGAGCACTTACTTTTCGGAGATGGAGAGCGACTTTGAGTTTCGAGTAAGAAACCAATCATCCAGCAACGTTAAACAGCTTAAGTGCTTTGCGTTTTTTGTTTTTGTTTCTTTTGGCGCACTCTTTCTTACTATACAAATTGATAGATAGTAGAGAGTAAATTAATGTAGAATTAATCAATGTAGAATTAATGTAGATAGTTTAGATATTGGCCTCTTATAGATCAACGTCTAACGATTACCTAAAGTTAAGAATGTTTGCTGATTCGGTTTTCTAAAGCTGATACCAGCGCAGTGCGCCCCACGACTTAATTGTGTTTTTTTTCATTTTCTAAATGGTATTGCAGAACTTACATTGGCTGAACTGCAAAGCTGGAAAGCAAGAGAAAAAGCCATCAAACTAAGAAAAAACATGAGTCGAGCTTTGTGCTCGAAGCAGGATGCAGTGCCCATAATCAAGGGTACGATAAGATAATACTGTAGTTCTACACAAAGAGACCATGCGTGAACAAAAAATCGATATTTTGTTAGCTTAAAACAAATTAGTATTATGAAACATAATACTCACAAAAAATGTAATATAAAGTCTAAGGTCTGCACCTGATCCCAATATCCTAGTTTTTGGAAAATTGGATGCAGATTAGTGGAGTACGTGTACGCCCAAGTAAGATCTTCGAGGATTTGCTTGCGATCAATTCGAAATATGTAAAAGTATCCATCTGTAAACGTGAAGTGAACACAAACAGTTTCAATGCTTTACATTCAAGATAGCTCTTATGCAGCAGAGATCATTGGGTGCTTCAAATACTGACAAGAATTATCCTTTGACTCGCATCAAGCTGCAAACTTTAGTTTGATGTAGAAGAATTCTAGTAAAAATCTTCAAAAAAACTGACATCGTCCTTGAACTACGTTGACAAAACGAATTTGAAAAATTGCAACTTACATAAAGATAAATACTATCTATCTTTACATAAGTTGCACTGCAAGATACTTATAGATAAGCTGCAGCAGTGGCGATATAAATTTTAGCAAGATTTTTTATCTTCTTCTTCAAAAAAAACATAGTCTACCTGGGTTCCATTATTCAGAGTACTAGGTAAAGAGGAGTGCAAACAGTTTTCAATTATCTAACAAGGGAACCGTGTCGAGTCGAAGTGGCCTTTCCAGATGAGACCCAAACTGCTTTGAAGAGTATTAAGCGCTGATTCCAAATCTGCCTTCCAAATCTGCCAAGCGCCTCTGGACGCCGAGTTATGACCGTTCTTCGGGACGAAAAATGAATGCAGAATTTAGGTAAAATTGATTGTTACAATCTTTCCAGCGCTCAGATAAAGCAATGTCAAGTATTGGCATATCAAATAAAATCTTTCCATTGCATAAACAGCTCTGATACTTAACACTGGACCATTTGAGCAAATTTGAGCGATTTTGCTTCAGTTTTGCGTTCAATTTTTTGACCTGAAAAACGAGCATAACTCGGCGTCCAGAGGCGCTTGGCAGATTTGGAAAGCAGATTTGGAATCACCGATTAATGCTCTTCAAAGCAGTATGGGTCCCATCTGGAAAGGCCACTTCGACTCGACACGGTTCCCTTGTAAGATATTCTAAAATACAAAAACTCTGTCATTTCTGTAAATAAGCAGCTAGGAGCGGGAGAGTTTCATTGAAACCGCCTTTTCCTTTACAGAAAACATATACGATTGAAAGGCGAGCTGTTTAAAAACATTCAAATTAAGCGATGACGTTTTGTTACTCAAAGCATACCTCTTCCCAAATTGGCCATTTTGAAAACAATGCAACTTGATTGAACTGAAAGTTGTAAGCCAAGTAGAAGAAGAAGAAAAGATTTTGAAATATTAGGGTGTCCCATAATCTTTTATCTTTTTGCTACAGCCGTCGTCTTTTTGTATTCTTTCTTCAATTGATGTGGGTTGAATGACCATTTGATAGGGCAAAGCAAGCTCTACAAGAGGATTATCAAGGGTCTGCTCATATCGTATTCCACGTGAAGTCTCGAGCTAAAATCTGATAGCAGTCGAAAACTAACTTTACCGTCAAAAATCGTCTCCGCCAAAAAATCTCAAAAATTCCCTTTATCCTAGCATATGCTTGACACATCAAACATTCAATTATACACTTTCCGTGCAAAAAGCTTTACACCCTAAAGTTCCGAATATCTTTATTTTACGTTATTTATGTATCCGTAAGCATCCCTACTATTCTCCCGTAAACATACTGAGCAGGAGCAAATAAAAATGTACAAGCCGCCTTTCAAAGTTTTTATATGATCCCCTGGTGATCCTCGGCGCCCGAAACATACTGAGCAGGAGCGAAAAGAAATGTACAAGCCGCCTTTCAAAGTTTTTATTTGATCCCCTGGTGATCCTCGGCGCCCGACCGCCTTTTCTCCGTCTTTTCTTCAGAGTCATTGTTCTTTTTTCAAAGTCAGTGAAAACGTGCCAAAGTTTCACTTATTGTCTGACGAAGCTATGCTGAGCTGTTTCTGATAGAAGCAAATGATATATAAAGGATTGAAATCGCAATGCACTACTAGTCGAAAGTTAGGTGTTCAATATGTTAGGTGTTTGATGTGTTTATAATGTAGAATAGCAGATGTGCTTGAGGACGGAGACAGCGTGAAAACCATACATATGGAGTTTTATAATTCAAAGATTTCTTCTAAGTTGCGATCTTCTCCCCAGCGGGATCTTGATGCATGCTGCTGTTCAACAACCGCCTAACACGAAAATACAATCCCTCTAGTCACAAGCAGGGTCAAGCTTGCTGACGCGATCCTAGACCCTCTTTTACGACCCCCCCCCTGGAGTTACCTATCCGTACGACCCCCCTCCTCACCTACCCCCTTCCCCCCTCCTCCCACTTACCCCTCCCGCTCTCTTTTGCGGTAACCTGCATAAATAAATGTCAATCTCAAAAGATGCCCGCCAATGGACCTCAATCAAATTTATAGATTGGAAATAGATAACTACTTACAAATTGGGAAATAATGCAAGTAATGCTTCGCCATTCAAAAACCAACTCACAAATAATTCTGCGTAGATTGAGTAAGTAGTAAAATTCACGAAGATTTGGCTATGTTTATTGTGGTTGGGGAAATATAAATGGAAAGGACATTATCTGACAAAGCAGAACATCGATTCCGATATGAATGATAATTAAGCTTTACTTTAAGATTTGCAAATTATTGACGGTCACCGATGGTAAAGATATGGGATTTTATCGAGTGTGTGATACTTCAGTGGGGCTTCGGAAGCAGAATTATTGAGCCAAGGGGTACGTGCAACATCTCTGGCACGCATACACACCTGTAATAATGTTTGGGTTTCTACAAGTTTTTTTTTGATTTAAAGCATACTTCTGGTCAATAAATTCAGTCCCCGTACGCGACACCATTTTTTTGAAGGGACAAAAAACGACATGTTTGAAGCGTAAAATATGTTTTCGATCAAAAGGCTTACATCCTACCTTTTGCGCAGGTTTTCGTGCGAAAAAAACTGTTTTAGCGCCATCCAGAACGATGTCAAAAACGTGCATGAGCACGGTATTGTGAGAATTCGTAACTAAAAGCAGGGAAAGACTGAGAGGCTGCAATGAACAAGTTTTGTAGTTTAGTGCATGTTATCCATGTAAAAAGTTTCAGCCATTGAGGAGCAGTAAGCTCGAAAAAAATCTTGATGCGGCTCTCGCAAATTTAGATGCGATCTTAAAAAGCAAAAAGTGGGGTTTTTGAGCTTGAAAATTTTTTATCTCACCAAAGAAGTTATGAAACAGCCTGAAATTCTTACAATAAAAAGTAGAGGGATGGCTTCGTATTACAGCAAGTTTGGAGCTAACAAGCTTCATAGCTCCGGAGGAATTTAGATGAGGCAGATACGATCATAAGAAAATCCACCGTTGACAAAATAACATCAAATTTTGCATTGATATAGCAGAGCATCTCCAAAGTAAAGATAAATCATATGGGCCTGTGAAAAACATTATAAAAAGATTTGAAAATTTATGATGGTCACAGTTGGTAAAGATATTCGCTTTTGTCGAGTGTATGAGACTTCAGGAAGGCTTCAGAAGCAAGATTTCTAGGGCAATCGGTACATCTAGCATTTTTTATCAAATCAGCTCTTGTAAATGTTTTTTTGGGAATTTCTACAGTTTTTTATCTTTTTTATTCTAATTTCTACTTTTTTATAGGTTTATTGTGAAGAACATAACTAATTATCTTCTTTTTGATTCCCTTTCAAGCTTAGGGTATTTTAGCCTAACTACCTCCTCTTACGACTCCCTCCCCATTTCAGGTACCTTTCTACGACCCCCCGTTGCGACAGTGGCATCACAAGCTTGACCCTGGTCACAAGTTGATAGAGCAACTTTTCATACTCCTTTTGTTGATCTGTTACAAAAGATATAAAATTTTTTTTTCTATGACGTGATGCTACAGCAGAGGTAGATTGCGCAACCACCTAATTGCTTTCTAGAAGCGGATTTATGAATCTTCTCCTCTGCGCCCACATTGTACAACTCTTGCTTGCTTGTTATCAAAAAATGTACATTTTCGAACCACCACTGTGAGTCTGGATGCCCAGAATTTGCGAACTTTAAACATTCTTAACTTTATCTGTAAACGAAAATGAACGGTAACTTACACATATATATGCTGAGGACCGTGATTATGTACAGAGGGACGATCCTTTTGAACCTGCGACAATAAAAAGTAGAAACAGACTCCAACGTCAGCTTTTTCCGAAACAGTATTTGAGTCATAAGAAACCCAGACAACACGAAGAAACTGAATTGAATTGTATTGGAAGTTGTAAAGTTAGTATTGCATAAGTTACATATCTACGCCTACGAATCCAAGGCGGAAGTATGTTGGTTTCAAATGCATTAAGAGCACGAAAAAGATTGCAATTCCTCTCAACCCCTGCAGGTTTTCTCGTTTGCTCTTCCTGTAAAATGCATAAACTTGCAATACAGAAAATTTCTTGATTATCACATACACAAATTCATTGGAGTTACGGCATTTCATGGCTGCTTGCTGAAACAATAGCATTAGTCACTTTAACGAAGGAAGAGACTTCAACAAGGTTTAACGTCCATACATCATAATGAGGAAGCGCACTCTACCGATTAAGCTTTCTTATATGGAAAAAGGAGGCGATGTGACTTTGTGAACTATACGACTTATCAAGACCTTCTTGCAACGCTTAGGAACTAAAACCTAATTTTAAGTGCGCGAAACGCACATTTTTGCATTGTTGGTTGCGAGCAGCTTTTACGCCCTCGTGCCTCGAGGGACGTTTTTTTAAGTAAGGCATCACAATGTAAAGCCTTAGGTCGCCAATCTCTCCGTACTCGGGCTGCACCATTGCAGAAAAAGGTATAGTATGTACTACACAAATGAAAGTAAGGTAATAAGCTGTTGCGCTCTTCAAAAGTTTTTTCAGCCTCAAATTTTTCGTAGGTATATATCGCAATTTTGTACGAGAAAAGTTCAAATATTCTGGTACCAAAAGTATGCTATGCTTTGAGTAGAAGTTCCCAGAAGACTTTTAGTAAAACATTAGGCCCAAGTGACGTCAGATAAATCATTCAAAACTTCCTGAGGTAAACCTACTACCGTTACATTTCGGTGCTTTAGGATAGTCAGTTGAACAGTCAGAAGACCGCTTGCCTAAGTGCCATGGTCAGTTCAACAGATTGGCATTTAGCCGAGGGCAGGGTTTATGGTAAACCGAGGAAGACGTCCCTTTCTTCTTCTCGGAGTCAGCTTGAATTTTCTTTCGGAAACTGCTTAAAACGAGGATTTTTTTAATTGTTTCATTCGATTTGATTCCCAACATTCTCGTTTTTCCATTTTTTTAATCGAATTTTTTGTTAAAAATCGTACTTTTGTTTTGTCCGTTCATTTGCTGGGCAAACTCTTAATAGCAATCACCATCAATTCTTTCGAAGGAAGCCACCACCAAAGATTACCCGGCGATGACGCGAAATGCCGCTAGCCAGCTTCAATCCATGGCCTCGCGCGTCGAACTCCATTCACTTATGCGTTCGAAAAAACCTGCTCAAGGGGTTTCGTTTTTAAGAACGCCCAAAACTTTTGTGCAAAGAAACCGATCCGCATCCAAATAAATAGCTTACTGGATGTCGGGCTGAGGCTCCCAGGTTTAACGAAGGCCTGACCCCAGCCGAGCTGCTCTAAACAGGAATACTACGGGCCATTATTTTGAATAACAGATTAGAATTTCTGACTGATAATGGTTACACTAGCAAAAGTGTGTGCAGTACAGCCAAAGGTTATTGTTCTATAAGTTTTTTTTTCGCTTAGAGTAGTCTTTGCAAAGAGTCATGCTGGTGTGGTATTAATCAATCACAAGCTCGCTGTTTGGGCGCGTTCCATCGTCATACGCGTCCCGAACAGGGAGGGCCCACGCATTGTCCTAGGTGAGATCACACAGTATGATTGTGATGGGAATTTTTAATAATCAATGTGGTCCATTCCAGCCATACATTTCATATAATTTGGTACTGTTCTCACTGAGCCAAAATAAGACTTTTTGATGCATTTCTACATTTCTAGCTTATCCCATTGCTGCAAAATCTCCTACAATACGGAATATTCGACAAATTACTGATATTCAAAACAAATGCGGGCGTAATGTCATGTATTAAAACGTTGCATATTGCCAACCTTTTCGAATCGAGTTTGCTGAAAAAGAAACTCTTCTTAATTTTGAAGACTATGTTAGCGCACGCACTTTGCGTGCATAAAGTAAATGAATCAATGAGTCTTCTTCTTGCACTTTTACCACTTGTTAATTTATGACGGGCATTAGAGCAAATTAAAGGATTATTGACAATTTTTAAAAAGGTATAAAGCTGATAAGTATTTCAAAAAAAAATCTAGCAGACATGTTGGGCTTGGGCAAGCATAACAAGGGCATGAAAAGCGCTGAAGCATTGCCAGTGTGCCTGCAGAGAATAGAGGTAATGACGCTGAGAATGGTTGTGAAATCAGTAAACGGTGTAAACAACTCTTTGATAGTACGAGGTCAAAGTCAGCTTGCAAAACGTTTCGATTGATGGTGTAGTACTCTTCAATTCATACACACGCGTTTTCTATACGTTTCAAAAAGCTTTTGTCATCGCAGGCTTAATTTGAGAGACCGCTGCAAAAAAATGAATTGCGCTATAGTTACATACGTTTTTGCACTTCGTACTTTTCGGATCAATGTAAGGTGTTGTCTACAAGTTAGCGCTTCCAAAACGGACCCAAAGTGTATATAACATATACGGTAGGGCCGCAAACTTTAGAATACTGGTCAAAAATGTGCTCGTAATATTGGGGGATGGTATCTTGAAAGGAGTTGCCTGTTCTGAAGCTGGAAATGAGCCCCTGGCGCTCGAAGAAAACACATTTAATTAATATCAATCGCGTGTGGATTGGTGTTGCCGCCGAATTAGCTTTTCCATAAACGAACTTTTCCCACTCTTGCTTATCATTGAGGCAAGAAAAAAAATGTCGCTTGTAGAAATTGAAACAACAATTCAGCTTAGAAATACATACAAAGCTTGCGAATCAATCGTGAAAAGAACATTTAAAGTCAAATGTTTTACTTTGTAAAGATTTCATGTCATCTATGGCGAGCGTTCCTTAACACAACAAAGATTTTGTAAAAAAACTTGTTAGTTGCGCGATCTTTTACGCTTGTGCTAAATGTTTTTACCGTAATCTTACAGTAATGAAAGCTCAGTGACTGGTGAAGGATTTATGATAAGGGCCTGTAAACGACCACATGTTCATTTATCTTTTTGGGATAACCTGTGCATTTGGGAATAACAATCTCAGGAGTTACAGCTGGCCTATCGAAAACTAGAATAAAAAACGCTTTTTCAACGTGTAATTTAGTCAACTTGTAATTTATAACTTAAATTACAGCGCATAAACAATTTGCCTGTTTGAACAATTTTGCGAGAATCAAAACTTGTGTAGTAGTGTTTTGATGGGCGCTGAACTTAATGCTTTGAAGCTTTGAAACGGGGTAAGAGCATTTTTAGGGTATCAAAAAAACGGTTGCACTGCCCACCTGGCATAATCTTTCAAAGAAGCGTTATTGTAAGGTGCAAGTTAAGATTTATATTTAGAATCAGCCAATTAGCCTAAGGTGAAAAATTTCAGGACGTTTTGCTTCCTTTTCTGAGCAAAATATGGTCTTCCATGGTTTGAAACACAGGTGCGATAAGGTGAGAATGACTCCTCCAGGGTAAAGGGGGTCTCAGTGGTCGCAGTCCCTCCAGGGTGAAGGGTGTTTCAGTTGATCGAGAAATCATAAAATGCCGACCGGGGGGGGGAGAGGAGAAGGTGATGGTGTTTTCTTATTTTTCAAATAAAAGTTCATCATTTTAAATTTTCTGCCATCATTGGTTGTCTTCTTACCAAAATGTGAAGACTGATAGGATTGGAACAATCCTATATGTTTTTAAAAATACCATAGAAGATGTGTATGCGACAACATCTGTTTCGGGAAAGAGGTACAATTTTTAAGCATTTACGAATTTTTAAAAGAAGAAATTCGTCTTCTGTAGGCAACGTCAGCAATGAAAAGGTTTATCTTGTCTTCCGCTTTTAGAGAATATAAAGCTTGCCTGGAGTCTGTTGAAAAAGTGTCTGGTGAAGATTGTGGGTAGTGATTTCTGGATATTTAGGAGTTTTTAGGCTAGAAAAATCCATAACTTCTGTAGATGAACATCTTATACGCCGTGATGGTCATTTTTGGAACCGCCTCATACTCCGCTTTTAGAAAACATATACTTTGCCTGGAGTCCGATGAAAAAAGTGCCTTGGTGAAGGGTGTCCTAGTGATTGCTGGAGATTTTCAAGTTTTTAACATAATAAAATTCATAACTTCTGAAGATGAACATCTTGTACACCGAGGTAATCACCATTAGAAGCGCCGCGTCCTCCGCTTTCAGAAAATATATACTTTGCCTGGAGCACGTCAGAAAAAGTGCCGGGTGGAGGGTGGGTGAGACTTTTATAATGGGAGTGCTCAAGTAGACGTCTTTTTACAATGGTAAAAAAGCCTGTACTTGAGCACTTTCATTATAAAAGTCTCACCCACCCTTCACCCGGAACTTTTTCTAATGGACTCTAGGCAAAGTATATATTTTCTGAAAGCGGAGGATGAGGCGCTTCTAACGGTGACCATCTCGGTGTACAAGATATTCATCTACAGAAGTTACGAATTTTTTTATGTTAAAAACTTGAAAATCTCCAAAAATCACTAGGACACCCTTCACCCAGGCACTTTCTTCAATGGACCCCAAACACAGTATATATTTTCTGAAAGGGAAGGATAAGGCGGTTTTAACGGCGACCATATCGGCGTATAATATGTTCATCAGCATAAGTTATTAATTTTTTTATGTTAAAAAATCGAAAATCCTCAAAAATTACTAGGCAAACCGTTCACTGCACTTTCTTGAATGGATATCAGACTTTACTTATATTTTCTGAAAGCGGAGGACGAGGCGGTTTCAATGGTAACCACAAGGCGTACAAGATGTTCAACTACAGAAGTTATGAATTTTCTGTTAAAAACTCGAAAATCTCCAGAAATCATTACTCACACCCGCCAAGCCCTTTTTTCAACAGACTCCTCCTTTCCTATACATAAACAATTCACGTACAAATATCTTCTTTGCTTAAATTTTACTTCACTGTTGATTTTTTCTGCTTTTGGTGAGGGGGATCACCTTGGTCCCTGCTCAGGGGTGAAAAGAGGGTGAGAAAATTCTCACACTATCGCACTTGTGGTTTGAAACGCCCATCGTAATCCTACATTAATGAAGAGCAAATCACTGATTTACTCCATGGAGACTACAAGAGGGCGTTGATGATTCCATCAGAGTTATAGATATACCACCTCCTAATCTCAAAAAGCAACTTAGCCGCAGTCGAGCATATGACAGAATCTGCACGACCGTTGATTGTGTCATCTGCCCGTCTGGAAAAGCAGGCGACTGCATGAAAATGGGAGTGGTGTATCTCATAACCTGTCAAAAATGCGGTGACCAGTATATAGGAGAGACTGGCAGACCCTTGTGCACAAGAATTAAAGAGCATCTTGACGGCCTTAGAAAATCCAAAACGTCCACACCTTCGGGTGCACATTGAAGCTTATGTCATGAGAACCAGTACTTTCAAGTCACTGTAACGATCTTGTCGCACGAGTCCGAGTTAATAGCCCGCAAAACATTGAAAGCCTTTTGGATAGCGTCCACCAAAAAATCACCAAAAAAGAATCCCAAAGATGAAGGCATTGCCATAAACAGTGAAATGTTCTCTTATCAAACGCTATGCCAATTCTGATACGAGATCTTCTATGACCATTTAAAAGGCATTGTTGACACTAACTATCATACTCACTCATAGCGCAGCTGCAGCGCACTGCTGGTCTTTTGGCTTCTACATATTGATCTGGCAAGGCTGAGGTCAGGCTTTCAACATCTACTCTGTCGCTCCATCACATGGCCAAAGTAAATTCGTTGCCAAACACGGTGTTTGGGCGTGCAGTTCTCAAAGTCTCGATCTCAGGAAGCCCTGAAGAAGCGGACGGACCGCCGAAACGTTGGCTTTTCGTACAATAAAGTCTTGCTACCAACCTTGGTTAGTTTTAAAAAACTGTATTTACAATTTGAATCACAATGCCAAGGTTTATCGACAATCGAGCACGAAGTCTTGTAAATAAGAGATGATTGAAGCAGTGATTTTCTGCGTGTCATGAATCGCATAGCGCATTTCCAGAATAATTCTTCCCTAGATACTATCAACTTGCTGCCTTTCGATCTAACATGTGAGGTTCGAGTAAGCTTCCTAAATAATTCCTAAAGCTCTCTGAAAAAATCCATGACAAGGAGTTATTAAATCAATTTTTTCACATATTTTTGGGTGCCTTACATAATAGATTCTCAACCTGTGAGCCTTCTAATCAAAACTGAGGGCAGCTTCAATCATCTCTCTTATTGTTAGATACTTCTAATGTGGGTTTACAAAGGGAGAATGCACTTTTGTAGATTTCAGTATAAGCTGGTTCGTGTGCCATCAGATGAAACTGTCATAAAATTTAGGTAGTTTTTACCTAGGTAGTTCCAAATGTGCTTCAAAACCTGCCAAGCAGGCTTGATACAAGTTAATATCCATTTGCGAAGCCGAAGATGCGCCTCCTCGTCCAAAGGATTACACTTTGTCGCCATTTTGCCTTCCATCCCGATCATTTTTAATTCTTTGTTCTCCTTACAAGAAAAAAAAACCGGAAGTTTCCTCTAAAAATTTTTATTGTGTTAAGGAACGCTCGCCATAGATGACAAAGAAAAACATCTTTACAAAGTATAACTTCTGACTTGATAAACGTTCTTTTCACGATTGATTCGCAAGTTTTATATGTATTTCTGAGCTAAACTGTTGTTTCAAGTTCTACAAGCGACATTTTTTTTCTTGCCTCAATGATAAGCAAGAGTGGGAAAAGTTCGTTTACGGAAAAGCTAGTTCGGCGGCAACATCAATCCACACGCGATTGATATTAATTAAATGTGTTTTCTTCGAGCGCCAGGGGCTCATTTCCAGCTTCAGAACAGGCAACTCCTTTCAAGATACCATCCCCCAATATTACGAGCACATTTTTGACCAGTATTCCAAATTTTGCGGCCCTACCGTATATGTTATATATACTTTGGGTCCGTTTTGGGAGCGCTAACTTGTAGACAACACCTTACATTGATCCGAAAAGTACGAAATGCAAGAACGTATGTAACTATAGCGCAATTCATTTTTTTGCAGCGGTCTCTCAAATTAAGCCTGCGATGACAAAAGCCTTTTGAAACGTATAGAAAACGCGTGTGTATGAATAGAAGAGTACTACACCATCAATCGAAACGTTTGCAAGCTGACTTTGATTTCTTACTATCAAAGAGTTGTTCACGCTGTTTACTGATTTCACAACCATTCTCAACGTCATTACCATTCTCTGCAGACACATTGGCAATGCTTCAGCGCTCCTCATGCCCTTGTTATGCTTGCTCAAGCACAACATGTCTGCTAGATTTTTTTCCGAAATACTTATCAACCTTATACCTTTCTAAAAATTGTCAATAATCCTTTAACTTGCTTTAATGCTCGATTCGACAAGGTTGGCAATATGCAACGTCAAAAAATTAACAGGTGGTAAAAGTGCAAGAAGACTCGTTAATTCATTTATTCCATGCACGCAAAGTGCGCTAACATAGTCAAAAGTAAGAAGAGTTTCTTTCTTAACAAACTCGATTCGACAAGGTTGGCAATATGCAACGTTTCAACACATGACATTTCGTCCGCCAGATACAGATAGATAGCATCCATAAAGGTAGCGCTCAAGAAACGGATTTTTTTTTAGCTAACACTGAAGATATTGTAACCTTACAACAAAATAGGCGATGGAAATGATTACACCAGTCGGCCAAGTGCGCCGGTGTGTTCAGGCACCAGAAGGCATGCTTGGAACTCAAAAAATAGTTGCGTCGGCTTTTCGAAGAGGCACGCCTGTACAGTAATTCATCGGACAGATACATTTAGGGGCGCAATGGGGCCCCTAAATGTATCTGTCCGATAAATCACTAATAAATATAAATTAATATAAATTAGTATCATATGGGGCGCTCACGTTACAGTGAAAGCTGAATATCAGAGAAACCAAGTTAATGGTGCCATATGTTGCGTCCCACGGATCTCCCTTATAGAGACATCACAGCCGGTTAGTCGCGAGGCTACGTGGGGCGTCCCCATGTGGCGGAAAGGGGGATAATCGCCGACCAAAAGCGACCCCGCGCCTGCTCAGATAAGCAAGCGGAGCCGGAGGACGGACTCCCTGCCCCCACTATAAGCTTGCACTCTAATTTCCCGGGTAGGTGTGTGGAGAGGCGAGTTCGGAGTCGCTTCCAACAAAGAAGCTCAGATCGTTCCTCGCGGGGGTTTTGAGCCCACTAAGCTATCCCTGCAAGTAAAGTGTTGTTCGACACAGTGATATTATGGAAAGCTCCTTTAATCTTGGAAGAGCCACTGATAAGGCAGCGCCGGTGGGGACAAGGTTTGAAAGGCGATCTAGGCTGCCGAAAACGAGACGGACTATGATGACGATCTGTACTTACAACGCGAGAACGCTGGCATCGGACGCCTCTATCGAAGACCTCATGATGCAAGCAAGGAAGATCAAGTATGACGTCATCGGATTGACCGAGACAAGGAGGCACCACCCGCTGAACGCCACATTTGAGACAGGAGAAGAACTGTTCCTAGGAACATGCGGCAGTCGAAGAGTAGGGGTGGAGTGGGAGTCCTTGTCAACACGAGTTTGGCCATGAACATCGATCCGTTCGAACAACTTACAACTCGAATCGGAATGCCCCAATATCCAGCTACGACGAGAACGAATTCGAGGAATTCTATATAGACTGTAGAAGTTTTACAGAGAAGATCATACCTTCTACAAGATCATCGTCGATGATTTCAACGCGAAGATCGGAACTAGAAGGTCGCCTGAGGAACTTCACATCGGAACCCATGGTTTACAGTGGAACGAACAAGGGGAGAGGCTGACCGAGTTTATCATGACGACGAGGACTATCCATGGAAACTCACAGTTCCAAAAGCCCTCTTCCCGACGCTGGTCTTGGGAATCGCCCGGTGGAGAGTACCATAACGAGATTGACCACATCATCGTCAATGACCACATCATCGTCAACAGAAGGTACTGCCTGACGGACGTTGCTGTTGTTCCGAAGTTCTACACGGGATCAGACCATCGTCTCCTAGCGCCAAATTCTACTTTCCGCGGAATGGAGAGAGAGCCGTCAAGTTCAGGAAACATCGTCCCTTGAGTACCACCAACCGGGATCAGGGCCCGGCACGCGTTGGTTTGGAGGTTTTTAGGAAACGAAGTCCCCCATGACTTCGCGAAAATTTACGAAGTCCCTCTCGATGTGAAAATCAGTAGGGGGACCCTTATTCAACCAAAATAGCAACAAAAAAGCGAAAAAAGCGCATTTTGAGGTACGTAATATAACAAAAAAGCAAAAAGAAAACATTTCGAGTCGATTAAAGGCTCTGCCATTGGGTATAGTACCATTTTGATGCTGGGAATGTCGAAAATCTCCCAGGCCAACCAAATCTGTAGCCTCAACAATCCTGCGATGCATTTTTCGATACATATTTCAAAGGAAACCGCAAGTGATTGGAGCGCGATATCTATCAACGCGCAGAATTATACTACTTTTGACTCAAAAAAAAGGGGAAAGGCAACGGTTTGATCCGCTCTCTTCACTACATGATAGATTTTTGACCGTTCTAATTGTCCAAATCAAAAAGGTCCAAAACTTAAGTGAACTCTCCGATATTTATGCTCCGAACCAACCCAGTTGGTTTGGTAGTTGGTCTCGAAACCAACAAATCCGAAACGGATATTAGGACACATAAGTTTTGGGAACTTTTTACATAACATGATTTGGAGTAATATTGTATAAACGTAGCCCAAATTCGGAGCCATGTGATTGTTTGTGCGCTGTAAACAAGCCATTTGTTTGTTTGAGTCTTGCATTTGAAATTTGCGCGCTTGCGAAAGAACACGTTCAACTCGTGAAACCTGACATGTTCGTCGTGCTTTTTTGGCGCTTCCTCCAGGACCTCATAAAAGCGATGTCCCCGTTGCTCTTGTCTCCTCCAAAAACGAAGTCCAGTTTGACTTCAAACCATCGGTGCCGGGCCCTGAACGGGATCTGTTTTCTTCGATATCCGGCTCATGGCGAGATACCGTGATGGACAACATCGACGAAGAATACGAACAGTTCGTACAACATCTCCACGATTGTGCCAATGAAGCTCAGAGTCTAAGAAATACGAGAAGGCGTCTCACCACGGATACTTTGGAGCTGACACGCCAACGTGGATGCGCACGAGCCACAGGCAACTACCGACTGACGTCCGAGCTTGCAAAGCAATGCAGAGAAGCTATAAAAGAAGACTTCAAGGAGAGAAGAGTAGCAGAGATGGTTGACGCCGCGGAGGCTGGAAGAAGTATACGCAACGGCCGCCGAAGATTCGTCAACTTCAAGACAAAGATGACCGCACTTCGTCGTCCTGAAGGATCCATAACTGCTTCCCGAAGATTAATGGAGAAGGTCATCCACGACTTCTACTCGGATCTCTTTGCGAGCCAGGTCCACCTTCCACCATGCCATCTCAAGGAGGACGAGTATGTCGCACCGCCTGTTCTTCCTTCCGAAGTTCGTCATGCTATCATGTCGATGAAGAACCATACAGCACCCGGTCCCGACAGGATTAAGCCAGAACATCTTAAGAATCTTTCGCCAGTTCTCATCAAGACTTTGGCAAGGCTCTTCACGCGGTACCTGACGGAAGGCAAGGTTGCAAGACATTGTAAGACCAGCAAAACCGTGTTGCTGTACAAGAAGGGAGATTCCTGCGACATCGGCAATTATCGCCCTATCTGCTTGTTGTCTGTGGTCTACAAACTCTTTATTTATTTATTTATTTATTTTGTACGCCAGGAGGTGCGCTTCAATACAACAATCAGATCAGAACAGGGTGTAAAACGACAAATCAATAGAAAACATGAAAAGAAAGAAAAAAACCAACAAAGGAACAATCGTATTGAAATGAATAAGTCATCCAGATCTTGTCTAACCTACTTTGCACTCTCTGGAGGAAAGAGATACATAAAAGAAACGTTGATCAGCTCATTCCCTCTTCGCCCGTCAGCCCGATCAAGCATCCCAAACCGTGGGGACAAAGCGGAGACCCGGCGATCGGCTACACTGGCCGCCCCCGCTAGGTAAGCCAAAACGGGTGTACTGGCAGGGGGCTGCCATTACCGCCGCTCACCGAAACCCCCGCCCCTCCCCACGAACCCGCAATGACAGACCGGAGTGGCGGAAGAAGACAACACAACGCCCCAGATACTAGTATTACCGCCAGTATAGTGCAACGGCCAGAAACAACCCGAAACAAAAAACTTCAGAGAACCTGACTGGAGGTACTAGAGGAGGTAATAAAAAGTGAGAAAAGCTATCTGACGCAAGGTACTCCCGGAGTTGAGAAGCTCTGGAAAGACACGGGAGAGCTAGGAAAACATACAAAAGGTAGCATGTGCCCGTTACTGCAGTGCAGGGAAGATACAGTTAAAACAAGAAGCGAGTGATAAAAAAGACAAGAACAGCAACAAATGAATTCATTCCACGTCACGTATGCCTAGCACTTGTAGAATGTCCATTTTTTGGATGGCAATTTTGAAGTGTGCTGAATTTTTAAGGCATGAAAGAGTAGTAGGCAAACGTTCCAGCTATTTGGCGACTCTGAAAAAGAAGGAACTCGTACACCTCAGACGATTTGCGCTCGGTAGCTTGAGTCGAAAGGCAAAACCGCCATGCCATCCGTACACCGGACGAAACGCCCAATAGCTTGAGGGCTTTAAACGAAGTTCCCCTTTGAGAATCTTATAGGCTAAAATCAAGTCAGCTTCTACCTTTCTGTAAAAAAGACTCTTGAGGTTCAACTCGCGCAGGCGAACTTTATATGGGGATAGACCCTGCGGATAGCTTGGGTACGGAAAGTCTCGGTAGTAGAGTACTCTGGTAAACATCCTCTGCACACTTTCAATTTTGTTAATATCCTTGGAGCGATAAGGACTCCATACAGGGCCGCAGTATTCAATCAGTGGCAAGACGAACATTTTGAAAAGTTTGATCCAAAGAAAAGGATCAGAACTCAAAACATTTCTAAAAAGACAGTGCAAAACCCTCAAGCCCTTGGCCGCCACCGCGTCAATATGGCTCTCAAAGTTCGTCGAAGCTTCGTCAACTTCAAGAAAAAGATGACCGCACTTCGTCGCCCTGACGGATCTATAACTGCTTCCCGAAGATCGAGGAGAAGGTCATCCACGACTTCTACTCGGATCTCTTTGCGAGCCGCGTCCACCTTCCACCATGCCATCTCAAGGAAGACGAGTATGTCGCACCATCTGTTCTTCCTTCCGAAGTTCATCATGCTATCATGTCGATGAAGAACCGTACAGCACCCGGTCCCGACAGGATTAAGCCAGAACATCTTAAGAATCTTTCGCCAATTCTCATCAAGACTTTGGCAAGGCTCTTTACGCGGTACCTGACGGAAGGTAAGGTCGCAAGACATTGGAAGACCTGCAAAACCGTGTTGCTGTACAAGAAGGGGGATCCCTGCGACATCGGCAATTATCGCCCTATCTGCTTGTTGTCTGTAGTCTACAAACTCTTTACGCGAGTTATTCTCAACAGGATCGGAAGAGAGTTAGACGAAGGACAACCATGCGAGCAAGCTGGGTTTTGAAGAGGATTCAGCACGATAGACCACATACACACGGTGTCAAGGCTCATTGAAGTGTCACGAGAATATAAGATGCCGCTCTGTCTCATCTTCATCGACTTGAAAAAAGCCTTGGACTCGGTTGAGACTGAAGCCGTCCTCGATGCCTTGAGCAATCAAGGTATTTCGACTCATCACATCAAGATAATTCGTGAGCTGTATAACGACTTCACAACCACCATAACACCATTCTACAAGGACATCATCATCGACGTGAAGAGAGGCGTGCGACAAGGCGATACTATATCGACGAAACTATTCAGTGCCGCTCTGGAGACGTCATGCGTAAGCTGGAATAGGACAACCCACATTCGCTTTGCTGATAACATCGTATTGATAACACCAAGCATCACGCAGGCGGAACAAATGCTGGCCCAGTTTGACGAAATGTGTGGAAAGATCGGTCTACGGCTGAATCTAACGAAGACGATGTTCATGAGGAACGGAAGAGTGCCTGATGCTCCTTTCATGCTTAACGGGACGAACATCACCGAATGCTCAAGCTACACCTACCTAGGTCGTGAGCTCAATATGATGAACGATTTACCTCCGGAACTGAGCAGGAGGAAACGTGCAGCATGGGGAGCATATAAGACAATTGAGGACGTAGTGAAGAAGACCAAGAACATCCGGCTCCGCGCCCACCTTTTCAACTCGACGGTTCTTCCTGCTTTGATGTACGCTTCATGGACAATAAGAAAGCAGGATGAACATGCGGTTAGCGTCATCGAACGAGCTGTTGAGAGAGTGATGCTAGGAGTGAATCGACTCACGCAAGTAAGGCAAGGATTACGAAGTTCTACCCTACGTTAACGATCGAAGATCAGGGACGCTGCCGCGTACGCCAAGCAGAACAAGATAAGACGGGCCGGGCACGTAATGCGTTTCGACGACAAAAGGGGGACGAGAGCTGGCTGTAACAAATTGGATACCACTGGACGTCAAACGCGAACGAGGAAGACCGCCGACGCGATGGTCAGATATGTTCACGAAGTCCTTTAATGAAGTCCTTCAGAGCGTTCCACGTGTTCCTGGTGCGTTACGTAAACACTGGTCAACAATCGCCCGAGACAGGGACGAATGGAGGCATCACTGATACCCGCTCGTGCAACACGATGATCAATGGGGATACAGGTGATACAGGTGATGTTGCGTCATCATGTGAACAAGTTGAATGGTGAGGATTTTTTGTGTTTGGCTGTAATATATGACAGAAAATCTTTATAGAAAGATAGTTGAGTAGGCAAAAAATTCGAATAGAAAAGAAGTTTCGCACTGCTTGTTCGCGCCCACTATTTGATTTTAGGAATAGAGATATTTTCCACAAATTTCTTTAAACCGAGGATAGCTAGTCTGTGCTTTAGCTGAAACGGCCGAAAAATTTCGTCGAACGAACGAATATCGAACAATCGACTTTTGGAAAATATTTGAATTCGAATTCGAAGATTTGAATAATGCTACATTTTAAAATTCGAATGAATGAATATTCGAATAAAATTAAAATTAAATTAAATAATAATTTGACTATTCGAATATTCGAATTAGTTGTACCTGTCCAAATATTCAACTTCAATTAATTTGAATAATCTAGTGGCTCAAACACTGCTGATCTTTTCTTTGTTGCAGTTTTCTGCAAAAATCAAACCGCTATATTTGGTCTAGATTCGTAGCTGATAATATGCGTAGCAAGTGGTAAGGATGACTGAATTATTGTCGCTTAGTCACTTTCCACCTAGAAAACAGAACAATTTTACCCAAACATGTACTTCAAGGTGTTCACTGTCCTTTGAACGCTCTAAGCCTTACTTAATAACCGTTTCAAGTCCTCATTTATTCTTCCTCACAGAAGTTCTTCCCCGAAGCAACACGGACCTTTTCCTCATAGCCACATATTCAGCATGATAAACCTTTTGGGATAGATGGTTGTTCGTAATTTATTCCTGATAAGCATTGCATGAGTTCTAACAAGGGAAGGATACTTGGTTGAAGTAGCGTTTTTATATGAAATGGCACTGTTTCATAGAGCATGGAAAGCCGTTTCCAAACCTGTTTTCGATACCTGCAAAGCTCTTTTGGAAGCAGAGATAGGGGAATTTGCAGTAAAAATTCAAGGGCTTGGTTAAGGCTCTCGCTAGAGTGCCAAAGCCATGCCAGCGCTACGCCAGCGCCGAGCTAACGTTTCGATCGATACACGTGTATTTCGTTGGGGCGGAGTCCTGGCTGAGAACTAGGTCAGTTAGTCTCGCTCCAACGAAATACACGTGTATCGATCGAAACGCTAGCTCGGCGCTGGCGTAGCGCTGGCATGGCTTCGGCACTCTGACGGGAGCCTAAGGTAAGAACAGTGAGGTCTCTTTGGGTGTAAGGAGTAATGATTAGCATTTACCAGACTGAAAATCAATTGCATAAAGCGCCCTGGCAGTAATCATGACCCCAAATCGAGCTCACAGACTACAGTTCGGAAAGATTTTATTGTAGCCACGATTCTAGGTTTTTCTCTAAAAAACGTAACCCTCCAAGAAGCGCTTTGCAGACATACTAAAGGCAGATTCGAAATTAGCGTATCATGCTCGATAAGATAGTATATATTTCATTCGGCCAAGTATTCTTCCCTTGTAAGACTAGCACTGCGAGAGCACGAGAAAGGTCTGTGTAATAAAATTAGAACCTCTGCAGCAGAGGTGACGCACTGTTGTCTACATAGTGCTTTTGTGCGCATCTAGATCCAGAAAAAGAAAAGTTATGGGAATATCTGTATATTAGCTGCTAATCTAATACTTGTCGGATGTTATCAACCGCTGAGTTTCACAGTTTCTTTTGTAAGGCCGAGTTTTCACAAAGTTGTTTTAGCTGCATTTCCTGTTGTGCTTTTGTTGCTTCAACATCTTATACTCAAATTCAAAATAAATATTGTTTAACCTACTTATTCCTCTACGAACTTTGCAACATTTTAATACTAGTTTTTTTTACTCCCCCTGACTATAAAGGTACCCGATTTGAATATGGTGGCTGACATAAACGCTGCCGCCATAAGTCAAGCGGCTCAGGTCCTCGCAACCGCCTCGCTCTGGCCTTGCGCTGGTTAACGTATCTTTCAAGTATTTTGAAATGCGGGTGGTAATAAGGTTGGTAAGGCAAGTGGAGATCTCTAGATGAAGCAATAAATGTTGCCAATATGTGCTGCTTCAAAGGAGCGCTGATCCTTCATATGCCTATGCAAGCTGTTTGAGGACCAGTGGCACTAAAGTGGCGCTTAATGACGGTGCCTTCTATCAATTTAGAGCTTGGAGTTATTTGCGCATGATATCGCACCTCACTTTCTGCACAGACTTCTGCAACTTCGTACGACAACTTTGCACATGCCACCGGAGCGTCTAAGCTGTGTTAAAAGAGGCATCTTTTTGGGGTACCTGCTTCAGTAAGTATAATATTTTGCCAAACCGTCACTACTTTTCCGCCCTCTTTAAATTGCTACATACACGTCTCCATTACTGCGCATATGTCACTCTTCATCGCCATCCATACTAGTACCCATGTCTTGTGTTCTTTCCATTCCTGCAGGACCTCACTGAGCTGTTAGAATGTTGCCACAACTCTTGTGCGTGTGTCCCGTTTGGGTCCCTCCCTTTCCAGCAGAGTTGCACATAGCGGTGCCGCAAATGCCGTTCCTCCTTCCTTCATGGGTGTGTGTCCTTTCTCCTCGCCTTCGAGCTCAGCGTTGGCTCTTCCGAATGCCGCGTTGTAGAATCTGTCGAATTCGTAGTTGTCGATCCTCTCGTGCCTCTTGCCTCTTTACTCGGTTCAATCGATACAGCTCTTGTATGCCAATCATAGAAGTTTCCTAGTCCCTCCGGGTCCATGCAGACTGCTCCGTCCTTCCATTTGATTTCTAAGGTCATGTCGATGTCCATCCTGACGAAAATGCTCGCAGTTTTCCAGGCCGACCACAAATTTCCCACCGGCTTCTTTGCGAGCGCCTCAAACAGCTTGCATAGGCATATGAAGGATCAGCGATCCTTTGAAGCAGCACATATTGGCAACATTTATTGCTTCATCTAGAGATCTCCACTTGCCTTACCAACCTTATTACCACCCGCATTTCAAAATACTTGAAAGATACGTTAACCAGCGCAAGGCCAGAGCGATGCGGTTGCGAGGACCTGAGCCGCTTGACTTATGGCGGCAGCGTTTATGTCAGCCACCATATTCAAATCGGCTGCCTTTATAGTCAGGAGGAGTAAAAAAAACTAGTATTAAAATGTTGCAAAGTTCGTAGAGGAATAAGTAGGTTGAACAATATTTATTTTGAATTTGAGTATAAGATGTTGAAGATTCCTTACAACAAAAGCACAACAGGAAATGCAGCTAGAACAACTTTGTGAAAACTCGGCCTTACAGAAGAAACTGTGAAACTCAGCGGTTGATAACATCCGACAAGTATTAGATTAGCAGCTAAGTACTCTGCGTTGATACCACTGCTTTTTTTCTGGATCTAGATGCGCACAAAAGCACTATGTAGACAACAGTGCGTCACCTCTGCTGCAGAGGTTCTAATTTTATTACACAGACCTTTCTCGTGCTCTCGCAGTGCTAGTCTTACAAGGGAAGAATACTTGGCCGAATGAAATATATACTATCTTATAGAGCATGATACGCTAATTTCGAATCTGCCTTTAGTATGTCTGCAAAGCGCTTCTTGGAGGGTTACGTTTTTTAGAGAAAAACCTAGAATCGTGGCTACAATAAAATCTTTCCGAACTGTAGTCTGTGAGCTCGATTTGGGGTCATGATTACTGCCAGGGCGCTTTATGCAATTGATTTTCAGTCTGGTAAATGCTAATCATTACTCCTTACACCCAAAGAGACCTCACTGTTCTTACCTTAGGCTCCCGTCAGAGTGCCGAAGCCATGCCAGCGCTACGCCAGCGCCGAGCTAGCGTTTCGATCGATACACGTGTATTTCGTTGGAGCGAGACTAACTGACCTAGTTCTCAGCCAGGACTCCGCCCCAACGAAATACACGTGTATCGATCGAAACGTTAGCTCGGCGCTGGCGTAGCGCTGGCATGGCTTTGGCACTCTAGCGAGAGCCTTAACCAAGCCCTTGAATTTTTACTGCAAATTCCCCTATCTCTGCTTCCAAAAGAGCTTTGCAGGTATCGAAAACAGGTTTGGAAACGGCTTTCCATGCTCTATGAAACAGTGCCATTTCATATAAAAACGCTACTTCAACCAAGTATCCTTCCCTTGTTAGAACTCATGCAATGCTTATCAGGAATAAATTACGAACAACCATCTATCCCAAAAGGTTTATCATGCTGAATATGTGGCTATGAGGAAAAGGTCCGTGTTGCTTCGGGGAAGAACTTCTGTGAGGAAGAATAAATGAGGACTTGAAACGGTTATTAAGTAAGGCTTAGAGCGTTCAAAGGACAGTGAACACCTTGAAGTACATGTTTGGGTAAAATTGTTCTGTTTTCTAGGTGGAAAGTGACTAAGCGACAATAATTCAGTCATCCTTACCACTTGCTACACATATTATCAGCTACGAATCTAGACCAAATATAGCGGTTTGATTTTTGCAGAAAACTGCAACAAAGAAAAGATCAGCAGTGTTTGAGCCACTAGATTATTCAAATTAATTGAAGTTGAATATTTGGACAGGTACAACTAATTCGAATATTCGAATAGTCAAATTATTATTTAATTTAATTTTAATTTTATTCGAATATTCATTCATTCGAATTTTAAAATGTAGCATTATTCAAATCTTCGAATTCGAATTCAAATATTTTCCAAAAGTCGATTGTTCGATATTCGTTCGATTCGACGAAATTTTTCGGCCGTTTCAGCTAAAGCACAGACTAGCTATCCTCGGTTTAAAGAAATTTGTGGAAAATATCTCTATTCCTAAAATCAAATAGTGGGCGCGAACAAGCAGTGCGAAACTTCTTTTCTATTCGAATTTTTTGCCTACTCAACTATCTTTCTATAAAGATTTTCTGTCATATATTACAGCCAAACACAAAAAATCCTCACCATTCAACTTGTTCACATGATGACGCAACATCACCTGTATCACCTGTATCCCCATTGATCATCGTGTTGCACGAGCGGGTATCAGTGATGCCTCCATTCGTCCCTGTCTCGGGCGATTGTTGACCAGTGTTTACGTAACGCACCAGGAACACGTGGAACGCTCTGAAGGACTTCATTAAAGGACTTCGTGAACATATCTGACCATCGCGTCGGCGGTCTTCCTCGTTCGCGTTTGACGTCCAGTGGTATCCAATTTGTTACAGCCAGCTCTCGTCCCCCTTTTGTCGTCGAAACGCATTACGTGCCCGGCCCGTCTTATCTTGTTCTGCTTGGCGTACGCGGCAGCGTCCCTGATCTTCGATCGTTAACGTAGGGTAGAACTTCGTAATCCTTGCCTTACTTGCGTGAGTCGATTCACTCCTAGCATCACTCTCTCAACAGCTCGTTCGATGACGCTAACCGCATGTTCATCCTGCTTTCTTATTGTCCATGAAGCGTACATCAAAGCAGGAAGAACCGTCGAGTTGAAAAGGTGGGCGCGGAGCCGGATGTTCTTGGTCTTCTTCACTACGTCCTCAATTGTCTTATATGCTCCCCATGCTGCACGTTTCCTCCTGCTCAGTTCCGGAGGTAAATCGTTCATCATATTGAGCTCACGACCTAGGTAGGTGTAGCTTGAGCATTCGGTGATGTTCGTCCCGTTAAGCATGAAAGGAGCATCAGGCACTCTTCCGTTCCTCATGAACATCGTCTTCGTTAGATTCAGCCGTAGACCGATCTTTCCACACATTTCGTCAAACTGGGCCAGCATTTGTTCCGCCTGCGTGATGCTTGGTGTTATCAATACGATGTTATCAGCAAAGCGAATGTGGGTTGTCCTATTCCAGCTTACGCATGACGTCTCCAGAGCGGCACTGAATAGTTTCGTCGATATAGTATCGCCTTGTCGCACGCCTCTCTTCACGTCGATGATGATGTCCTTGTAGAATGGTGTTATGGTGGTTGTGAAGTCGTTATACAGCTCACGAATTATCTTGATGTGATGAGTCGAAATACCTTGATTGCTCAAGGCATCGAGGACGGCTTCAGTCTCAACCGAGTCCAAGGCTTTTTTCAAGTCGATGAAGATGAGACAGAGCGGCATCTTATATTCTCGTGACACTTCAATGAGCCTTGACACCGTGTGTATGTGGTCTATCGTGCTGAATCCTCTTCAAAACCCAGCTTGCTCGCATGGTTGTCCTTCGTCTAACTCTCTTCCGATCCTGTTGAGAATAACTCGCGTAAAGAGTTTGTAGACTACAGACAACAAGCAGATAGGGCGATAATTGCCGATGTCGCAGGGATCCCCCTTCTTGTACAGCAACACGGTTTTGCAGGTCTTCCAATGTCTTGCGACCTTACCTTCCGTCAGGTACCGCGTAAAGAGCCTTGCCAAAGTCTTGATGAGAATTGGCGAAAGATTCTTAAGATGTTCTGGCTTAATCCTGTCGGGACCGGGTGCTGTACGGTTCTTCATCGACATGATAGCATGATGAACTTCGGAAGGAAGAACAGATGGTGCGACATACTCGTCTTCCTTGAGATGGCATGGTGGAAGGTGGACGCGGCTCGCAAAGAGATCCGAGTAGAAGTCGTGGATGACCTTCTCCTCGATCTTCGGGAAGCAGTTATAGATCCGTCAGGGCGACGAAGTGCGGTCATCTTTTTCTTGAAGTTGACGAAGCTTCGACGAACTTTGAGAGCCATATTGACGCGGTGGCGGCCAAGGGCTTGAGGGTTTTGCACTGTCTTTTTAGAAATGTTTTGAGTTCTGATCCTTTTCTTTGGATCAAACTTTTCAAAATGTTCGTCTTGCCACTGATTGAATACTGCGGCCCTGTATGGAGTCCTTATCGCTCCAAGGATATTAACAAAATTGAAAGTGTGCAGAGGATGTTTACCAGAGTACTCTACTACCGAGACTTTCCGTACCCAAGCTATCCGCAGGGTCTATCCCCATATAAAGTTCGCCTGCGCGAGTTGAACCTCAAGAGTCTTTTTTACAGAAAGGTAGAAGCTGACTTGATTTTAGCCTATAAGATTCTCAAAGGGGAACTTCGTTTAAAGCCCTCAAGCTATTGGGCGTTTCGTCCGGTGTACGGATGGCATGGCGGTTTTGCCTTTCGACTCAAGCTACCGAGCGCAAATCGTCTGAGGTGTACGAGTTCCTTCTTTTTCAGAGTCGCCAAATAGCTGGAACGTTTGCCTACTACTCTTTCATGCCTTAAAAATTCAGCACACTTCAAAATTGCCATCCAAAAAATGGACATTCTACAAGTGCTAGGCATACGTGACGTGGAATGAATTCATTTGTTGCTGTTCTTGTCTTTTTTATCACTCGCTTCTTGTTTTAACTGTATCTTCCCTGCACTGCAGTAACGGGCACATGCTACCTTTTGTATGTTTTCCTAGCTCTCCCGTGTCTTTCCAGAGCTTCTCAACTCCGGGAGTACCTTGCGTCAGATAGCTTTTCTCACTTTTTATTACCTCCTCTAGTACCTCCAGTCAGGTTCTCTGAAGTTTTTTGTTTCGGGTTGTTTCTGGCCGTTGCACTATACTGGCGGTAATACTAGTATCTGGGGCGTTGTGTTGTCTTCTTCCGCCACTCCGGTCTGTCATTGCGGGTTCGTGGGGAGGGGCGGGGGTTTCGGTGAGCGGCGGTAATGGCAGCCCCCTGCCAGTACACCCGTTTTGGCTTACCTAGCGGGGGCGGCCAGTGTAGCCGATCGCCGGGTCTCCGCTTTGTCCCCACGGTTTGGGATGCTTGATCGGGCTGACGGGCGAAGAGGGAATGAGCTGATCAACGTTTCTTTTATGTATCTCTTTCCTCCAGAGAGTGCAAAGTAGGTTAGACAAGATCTGGATGACTTATTCATTTCAATACGATTGTTCCTTTGTTGGTTTTTTTCTTTCTTTTCATGTTTTCTATTGATTTGTCGTTTTACACCCTGTTCTGATCTGATTGTTGTATTGAAGCGCACCTCCTGGCGTACAAAATAAATAAATAAATAAATAAAGAGTTTGTAGACCACAGACAACAAGCAGATAGGGCGATAATTGCCGATGTCGCAGGAATCTCCCTTCTTGTACAGCAACACGGTTTTGCTGGTCTTACAATGTCTTGCAACCTTGCCTTCCGTCAGGTACCGCGTGAAGAGCCTTGCCAAAGTCTTGATGAGAACTGGCGAAAGATTCTTAAGATGTTCTGGCTTAATCCTGTCGGGACCGGGTGCTGTATGGTTCTTCATCGACATGATAGCATGACGAACTTCGGAAGGAAGAACAGGCGGTGCGACATACTCGTCCTCCTTGAGATGGCATGGTGGAAGGTGGACCTGGCTCGCAAAGAGATCCGAGTAGAAGTCGTGGATGACCTTCTCCATTAATCTTCGGGAAGCAGTTATGGATCCTTCAGGACGACGAAGTGCGGTCATCTTTGTCTTGAAGTTGACGAATCTTCGGCGGCCGTTGCGTATACTTCTTCCAGCCTCCGCGGCGTCAACCATCTCTGCTACTCTTCTCTCCTTGAAGTCTTCTTTTATAGCTTCTCTGCATTGCTTTGCAAGCTCGGACGTCAGTCGGTAGTTGCCTGTGGCTCGTGCGCATCCACGTTGGCGTGTCAGCTCCAAAGTATCCGTGGTGAGACGCCTTCTCGTATTTCTTAGACTCTGAGCTTCATTGGCACAATCGTGGAGATGTTGTACGAACTGTTCGTATTCTTCGTCGATGTTGTCCATCACGGTATCTCGCCATGAGCCGGATATCGAAGAAAACAGATCCCGTTCAGGGCCCGGCACCGATGGTTTGAAGTCAAACTGGACTTCGTTTTTGGAGGAGACAAGAGCAACGGGGACATCGCTTTTATGAGGTCCTGGAGGAAGCGCCAAAAAAGCACGACGAACATGTCAGGTTTCACGAGTTGAACGTGTTCTTTCGCAAGCGCGCAAATTTCAAATGCAAGACTCAAACAAACAAATGGCTTGTTTACAGCGCACAAACAATCACATGGCTCCGAATTTGGGCTACGTTTATACAATATTACTCCAAATCATGTTATGTAAAAAGTTCCCAAAACTTATGTGTCCTAATATCCGTTTCGGATTTGTTGGTTTCGAGACCAACTACCAAACCAACTGGGTTGGTTCGGAGCATAAATATCGGAGAGTTCATTTAAGTTTTGGACCTTTTTGATTTGGAGTAATATTGTATAAACGTAGCCCAAATTCGGAGCCATGTGATTGTTTGTGCGCTGTAAACAAGCCATTTGTTTGTTTGAGTCTTGCATTTGAAATTTGCGCGCTTGCGAAAGAACACGTTCAACTCGTGAAACCTGACATGTTCGTCGTGCTAAAATGCATCGCAGGATTGTTGAGGCTACAGATTTGGTTGGCCTGGGAGATTTTCGACATTCCCAGCATCAAAATGGTACTATACCCAATGGCAGAGCCTTTAATCGACTTGATTAAAGGCTCTGCCATTGGGTATAGTACCATTTTAAACTCGATTAAAGGCTCGCAAAAAGAAAACATTTCGATTTAATCGAAATGTTTTCTTTTTGCTTTTTTATTATATTACGTACCTCAAAATGCGCTTTTTTCGCTTTTTTGTTGCTATTTTGGTTGAATAAGGGTTCCCCTACTGATTTTCACATCGAGAGGGACTTCCTAAATTTTCGCGAAGTCATGGGGGACTTCGTTTCCTAAAAACCTCCAAACCAACGCGTGCCGGGCCCTGATCCCGGTTGGTAGTACTCAAGGGACGATGTTTCCTGAACTTGACGGCTCTCTCTCCATTCCGCGGAAAGTAGAATTTGGCGCTAGGAGACGATGGTCTGATCCCGTGTAGAACTTCGGAACAACAGCAACGTCCGTCAGGCAGTACCTTCTGTTGACGATGATGTGGTCAATCTCGTTATGGTACTCTCCACCGGGCGATTCCCATGACCAGCGTCGGGAAGAGGGCTTTTGGAACTGTGAGTTTCCATGGATAGTCCTCGTCGTCATGATAAACTCGGTCAGTCTCTCCCCTTGTTCGTTCCACTGTAAACCATGGGTTCCGATGTGAAGTTCCTCAGGCGACCTTCTAGTTCCGATCTTCGCGTTGAAATCATCGACGATGATCTTGTAGAAGGTATGATCTTCTCTGTAGACTTCTACAGTCTATATAGAATTCCTCGAGTTCGTAGGGCTCCTAGGAACAGTTCTTCTCCTGTCTCAAATGTGGCGTTCAGCGGGTGGTGCCTCCTTGTCTCGGTCAGTCCGATGACGTCATACTTGATCTTCCTTGCTTGCATCATGAGGTCTTCGATAGAGGCGTCCGATGCCTAAGTACAGATCGTCATCATAGTCCGTCTCGTTTTCGGCAGCCTAGATCGCCTTTCAAACCTTGTCCCCACCGGCGCTGCCTTATCAGTGGCTCTTCCAAGATTAAAGGAGCTTTCCATAATATCACTGTGTCGAACAACACTTTACTTGCAGGGATAGCTTAGTGGGCTCAAAACCCCCGCGAGGAACGATCGGAGCTTCTTTGTTGGAGGCGACTCCGAACTCGCCTCTCCACACACCTACCCGGGAAATTAGAGTGCAAGCTTTTAGTGGGGGCAGGGAGTCCGTCCCCCGACTCCGCTTGCTTATCTGAGAAGGCGCGGGGTCGCTTTTGGTCGGCGATTATCCCCCTTTCCGCCACCTGGGGACGAATAGCATCATTAAGCTCAGGGATCCCAAATATGACGACGGAGTGACCCCGCTTCTCATCATCGAAAAGGCCCCTGGCGGCAGACTGTTTGACCAAAGTTAAAAATTGATTCAGAAGCGGCAAGGCCTCTGGGGCCTTGCCCTCTAAAATCGCATGCAAACTGCTGAGAAGCGTACCTTCTTCATCACTCCCTGAAGCAGCGGAAGGCACGGAAGCTGTCAATGTCTCATGAGGCTGAGACATTTCCTTTCCTTTTTTGGGCCGGGTGATGCGGTGCTGCGAGACCATATCGAAGTCCAAAAAACACAGCCGCTCGGCACGAGTGCAGGCAGTTGAATGATGTATGGAGGGCCAGTATGGAACTTATGTGAATGCTTGCATTTGCGGCACGAGCCGAAGGCAGGTCAGTCTCAAAGCAATAGCCCTTATGCAAGCCAACGCATGCATGAGCCCTGGTGTGTACAAGGGTGGCAGGCATGAGAGTTTCGAAGAATTTTGAGAAGGTTCAAAAGGAGATACTAGGGGGGGGGGAGTAGGGATGACTAGATGCTGATTGAAATCATGGGAGATGACCACTCGAAGGAAGGACAAAAAGGGTCTTTTTGGCGCTGCCAGAGGAAGTTAAGCATAGAGGTTTGAAAGCGTAACTGAAGCGTTGAGGGTACTAGTGACTAATGACTCAGCAGCAGGGAGGCTAAGAGCACTTGCAGAGCTAAGACAGTTGAGCCCAAAGTGTGGCGGAATTTTGAGTTGTACTGGAGAGGCTGGGCAGGCAAGCCAATCTTACCGCTACGGTAGGGGAGAGGTCGTTCGAGTACACGCAGATCTTGATGGACAACTTGAGTGGATGGCCAGAACATACACAGCTACTTAGCGCGATTCACAAGGTAGAGCCGTAGGAGGCTTATAACACGGTGAAGCAGCTAGCGCTAAGCATTCAGCAATGGAAAGAGATTTTTGGGGCCCGTGAGGCTGCAAGCAACGATCTCAAGTGGAAGCAAAGATACCGATGCTGTGAGCGCGGGGGTGAAGAACTCAACGCGAAAGAAAAGAAACGGATAGTTACTGGGACGAGCAGATAGAGTCGAACACTTGCAAGCACAGAAGAAGGAGAAAGGAAAGGGCAAACGTTTCCTGTGAAAAGCCTATACCGCTAGAAAAGCCCTATGCTGAAAGACTAGGTGGAAAAACAGGCACTGACCAGAGAAAATGCTTTAATTGTAGAAGGTATGAACACATTGGAACAGACTGTCCGTACAGACGCATCCAAGTGAATCAGATCAAAAGGATTAAAGGACTCCAAAAGGGCGAAAAAAAGATAAGTTGATTGCTATGATGGGCAGGGAGACAATCTTGAGACCCAAGGACTATGAGGGGGATAAATGCTCATGGATAGGAAGAAATGCGCAATTCAAATAAGCCTGCTGAACCTTCAGGCTTCCACTACATTAGACACCGGGTATATGATAAGCATCATCCCTGTAGAGTTGTTGGCACGCGCGAAGGAAGCACGCGCTGCAACATAAACGTCTTGGAGGTGATCCCGGAGAAAGAGAGGGAGAGAGAGAGAGAAAGAGAGAGAGATGGTTCCAGTATACGACACTTCGGCTAACAAGATGAAATTCTTTGGGCAGTCAAGATCCCAGTGCAGCTGGAAGGGGGAAGGAAAAGCTTAGTGGCTTTCCACATATCGGATGTCAAGGACGATGATATATTGATATGCACCAACGCATTAGCAGCTTTGAGAGTCGACATCATGCGTAGAACAGAGGACACGCAACAGAAAAGGTATGACGGCAAAAGGGAAGTGGTAACAAAGCGGGTGTATATTTATCTACATAACTCAATACTTGTGCCGGCGCGATGTGAAAGAGGTAGTGGACTAGAAGAAAGAGTTATGTGGCCGACCAGGGAGGGCCTACCCGCCGGGGTGTTCACAGTGAAGAATCAGGATGTGGACATTCTTGTCATGAACACTTTGGAGAAGCCAATGGTTTACAAAGAAGGAGAGGAGCTAGGACAATGGAGCACAGAATAGTGGAAAACTAAGTGGGAAGAAATGAATCCACTGATGATGAGCAGTGAGATACCATACCTGGATAGGGAGGAACGCTGTAACATCCTGTATACACAGCTGAGGGAAGATTCCAAGGTAAAGCAGCTGGGTGGGGACCTACAGTTGGTGGACGAATTCGAAGAGGCATTTGCTGTGTTCGATACTGAGTTGACGGGAACAGATAAAGCAGAGATGTCTATTAAAACTGGTTATGCTGAACCAATAAAGCTGAAAACTAGACCCATGCCGCTGGGGATTCGCGAAAAGCTGAAGGAGCATCTAGAAGATAGAATCAAAAGATTATAGAAAAAAGTAGTTTAGCCTGGGCACCCGACAGTGCTGGTGGAGAAGAAGGAAGATAGCCTGAGGCTATGTGTGGACTACCGGGAGTTGAACAAGCCAATCAAAAACTAAATTCATACCTGTTGCCTACGAGTGACGCAGTACTACAGATCCTTGCAGGAAAAAAGTTCTTCTCCACGCTGGATCTGTGTTTGGGTTATTGGCAGATACCGTTGGCAAAAAAAGCAAGGGAGAAGTCGGCATTTACGACGACAGAAAGCCTGTTTCAGTTTAGGTTAACTCCTTTTGGTTTGAGTACAAGAACTGCGGTGTTCCAGCGCCTCATGGACTCAGTACTACGGGATGTACTGGGAGGCGAACTTTTCTGTTACATCGACGACATAATCATATGCACAGACACCCGAGAAAGGCATCTGGAGCTACTAAGTAAGATATTCAAAGTTTGCAAGAAGCGCGACTGAAGTTGAAAGCGAAAAAGTGAGTTTTGTTGCAAAGAAAAGTGGCGTTTTTAGGGTCTATGTGAAGGACTGCACATAGACCCCAAGAAGGTAGAAGCAATCGAGAGGTATGCGGTGCCGAAAAGTTCCAAAGAGCTGGAAACATTTTTCGGCATGGCATCATACTACAGCAAATTCTGCCTTGGATTCTTGAAAGTTGTGGGGAGCTTGTTTGTGTTGTCCTCGCCCAAAACTGTGCGGAAATGGGAGGTAGAGCATAAAGAAGCATTTTCTAAGCTGAAGAAAATGGGGAACGGAACATATCTATTCGAACGATTTGCTGCCATAACCATAGGAGCCATGAGATGTCAGCAGCGCTAATTAGCGCCTTATGTAAAACTGATCTCTACGCACAAAAAGCCCCGTACTCATCCAACAGCGCATGAACCCCTATTAAAACTCCAGTATCGATATATGCCCGGTGAAGGTGAAAGGTGGTAACTAAGGGTTCTCTAAGATGCTATTCCCAAATAGCATCTCTGTTCAATTCGCCAAAACTGCATACTTTCTTTTATGTAATCCCTACAATAAATTTCATTGTAAACTTGGAAGAACTGGAAAAGAAACGAAAAAAATTTGCTTTGATTAGGGCAATTGGCTGAATCCAAAATCCGTCAGATTATTATATTCCAAGATTGATACTGAAAATGACTCCGGACTGATCAGCTCTGCATACAATGCTAATTAGTGTTGCTGACAACTCATAATATCGAAGGTACAATGCGGCAAGCCTTTGGGGGGGGGGATAAGTTCCTTCACCCGAAGAAAATGATGGCCTCTGCGCCTGTGTTGATGCAACCGGATATTGAGAAAGCAAGGAAAAGATCCCGACCATTCTTGATATGCACAAACGCATCCACGGTAGGGTTAGGAGCGGTGCTGTGTCAAGAGGGAGACGACGGGCTAGTACACCCAGTCTACTTTGCCTCAAAAGGACTCAGCAAGGCAGAGGGACGATACTACATCATTGGGTTGTTTCATACTGCCGCACTGACTGCAGCGGAATGCAGCAATGTTTTCGCCTAACATTTTGATTAACATGAGTAAATGGATTAAAGAATATCAACAGTGCTT